>LPNX011208480.1:9388-20309 GCA_001517045.1 Pseudotsuga menziesii | reverse complement strand
GACATGACTCAATCGATAGAGTGCAGAACTGTTTCTTTTTACAATTTTAAGATTTCAAGCATGCTTTACAAGTGACATATAGACCCAACTGAGTGCCAATATCAACCGACTTTGATATTGACCATATCGACCACTTGAAATGCCGACCAAAGTGAGATTGGACCCACAGAAGAATCGACCATATTTTTACAACTTAATCAATGCTCAGTCAACAAGGAGGCAAGGTATTTAACACAAAATAAACAACTCCATAATGTTACCTCTCATGATGCATCAAAATTTTTGATCCGAAGTCTGGACAGGGTCGACGAAATGGTGGTCGACCAGCTCAGTCGGGTCGATGGAGGTCGACCAGATCAGTCGGGTCGCTGGCCCAATGTGCTAGTCGGTGGCTGGTCGACGGCTTCATATGACAAGCAGTCGAAGGTATCCATCAGTCGGCAGTCTCTTGCTGCTTCGACGTGCCATAGTCAATGAGTTGTGCAAATAGACCGATCGTTTTCATTTACAGCAGCATGGGCCGATCGTATTCGGGCGCAAACAGATCGATCTTCGATAAGGAGAAGTTGTTGTCAGGTAGCAGCCGATATGGTAGCAGTTGGTGTCGCTGCATTCATGTACACTCACGAAAATGTATTGCGGTGAAGGAGACACGAGATTTCCTGGTACTGATACTTTTGGTGGAGCTTTTGGTGCTGGCAACGAAAGTGCAATAGGCCATGGACCTTCAGTCGACGTAAAGAAAACTGCAAGAAAATTATCGAGCAGCCAAATGAGAAATCCGACCTCGAGCCACCAGTATTCCATCACACCGTCAACTGCGATCAAAAGAGTTTCCCATGGCAGTCGTTCGTTGGTTTACAACCCGATCGACGCAGCATTCAAACTCCAATTTCTACGCTTCGGGGGCATAATCTTTATTCGGCGGCTGACTAAACCAGTTCCTTATTGGAATCTTTCAAACAGTGGATTCTCATCGATAAATTATCCTTCACGAGAGATCCTTGCTCTTCCAATTCCAACCGACTGGAATGTCAAATGGGTTTTGAATAGTCGGCAAGTCTTTGAAAGGTCGACTGATAGACCTCAACAACAAGAATTCGCCAATTAACAGAGAAATATTTAGCGACCGATCTTTGGCTAAATATGCAGTCCACAATGCAGTCGACAACGATAGTCTAGCTGTCAGAGCTAATAGTGTGTTCTAGCCGCACTTTGGAAGAAAGACCGTTGCTTTGCTATCTAACTGTTGTCTGATATGCTCACCGCTGGCAAAATATGGTCTCGAGTGGCTGGTGGTTTCTGTACAAATTAGAAACCCATCGCTTGATCTGCTCGACGCGGCCAAAACACACTGTCATGAATTGCGATATTAAGGAAATATCCGTAGTAACAGCTGCCATGCCAAAAGAGAGCCACCCGTAAATTGGGCCAAAAGAGAGTCAAAATTGCCATCACAAACCATCGTTAGAACCGTCGTCATCTGAAGCTTTTGGTTGGCCCTCGACGGTTACAGACTTTGAATTCAATCGAATTGCTTGGAATAAATAACGTTTGGTCGGCTGCTGTAGAATGGGGAAATTCTTCTGATCAACTCTTGCAGTTGGTATTTGCAGGATTATAAGATAGATGTCACGCTGCTGAACACAATGATAATTCAACCTTCCAACATAGAATTTCTTTATCCATGCACAAAAAAACTTTCTTGCAAGCTATTCCATCCTCATTATACATTGATCACGACTCATGCATCACTATACAAGTTATTTCCAGCAACTAATAGTTAAATAAATAAAAGTAATAATAATAAGATCGTATCTTTCTTTTGGCAGGAGCATCAATACGCGCCCAGCTTGTCTCCCATAATATTTCTTCAGCAACGTACATGCAGTCTCTTTAAGCTTCTCCTTTCAGATTCACGAATGCACTCCTTTAGGTTCGACCACCTCCATCCACTGCTGCTGTCACCCAGACCAGATAGAGGCGGCAGCGGCGCCAATGTTGAAGACTAGGGTTTCAACATCACATTCAAGTATGCATTAAGTTCATACACAGCGATCAAAGACAAAGAAATATGGGAAGGGACGTCCAATCCGTCTTTGCATTATCTTTGATAATTATTTATACATTATGAGGTAGGTTGGAGCGGTTGTACCCGCTCCAACTACCTATTTGTTAATATTTATTTATCTTTTAAACTATAATTACATGATGACATTTAGGAGGTAATTAGCCCCCTCTACAGTATCGTGGGTCAATATTTCCATGCTATTTCATCTCATTACTTATGGCAGGAAAGATGTGACCAAATAATCAATCGTCAATGTGGTATTATTACTTCCAATATCCATAATTGGGTTATCACATGTATATGGAAAAGAACACAATAGACTTATACATTTTTACTCCTTAGTGATTTTAATATCCACAAACAACAATTGACTGACTAAAGTGTTGACTTAATTCAGGTGCTCTATAACTTAGTCACTTTCACTCATTATCAGAAGATATAACTTCTTCTAAAGAAACAACTTGTTAACAAGATATTTTGACTGGTACAAGTTCCCCATCTTATCCCATAGCTTCTCTGCAGTATATTCTTCTTAGACATTTAACAATACAAAATTTGCTAAGCAAAGTCGAATTGTACTCCTTGCCTTCTTGGCAATATTTCATTGATATTCCTTCAACACACTAGTCGAAGTCATTCTTGGTTCAACTGAAACCGATTGTGATTGATTCACAAGGAAATCCTCCATTTTAAGCTTCTAAATCTCAAAATTTTCCCCATTAAACTATTCAATTTCTATCCTTGATGTGCTAGTCATTCTAACTATAATTCAATGTTTTTGGAAAATCCCACTAAAATAGGATTACACCAGATCTAGGACCAATCCAATCCCTCTGCAATAGGTATCACCCTACATCCAAATATAGCTTTGATACCAACTATTGGGTTATGACACATGTTCACAATTGTTATGCACGTGATTCATATAGTTAAACACAACTATACACAGAGTAATGGCACATAACTCATCAACAAAATGCAAAGAAATTACCTTGGAAACCCCTCTAGCAGGGGAAAACTAACAAACCAATGAGCTTACCACTTATCTATTCATCAACCCTCTCAGCTAGTGTTTATAACCATAATTTTCTAGAACACAAATAACACTTCATTACATCCCACTATTTGCATAGCCATTACATATTATTTATAGATGCAATACAGCCAACTTCTCATTAATGGCAATCCATAACTTCCTAACCACTTTAAGTTATTCTAATATAGTCAACTTGACAGGGTCAACCTTGTTTGATAACACATTGAGCTTCTGGTTGTTCCATCAACTTACCGTCAACCAATCATTTATCTTTTACCAAAAAATTCTTCCAGTCATTCAATCAACCAGATTTCTACCATCTACTGACTTCCGATTCTAGTTCACTATTGACTTCGACTATAGAAATCATGCAAACAATATAACATTCCCAACAAATGGAAAATGGAGTGAAAGAGATCCCATAAAATATGAGTCATTGTACATCCTGACACCAACACTTTCGTACACCCTTGTGTAATTTTACACTATAAGAACATTGGATCTCGTAGTGGAACTTGGATCAAGCATGCAATATGACAACTAATGAATTGTGACATTCTATCCCTAATAGAAGAACTAGATAATTCAAAAAACTAAATACACATCAAACATCATTGCATATTTCAACTACGTCCCACTTAAGAGATTGTAATTTAATGAAGCATCAACAACCTCAACTTTGATTAAGATGGTTATACCCCCTAGCTCAACTGGGAAGTATGGAATGATTCCATGGTGCTTAAAAGAGTGGTTGTTGAAGGATTTTAACATGGTGACAAAAGGAATTATTTCAAGAGAACATAGGTCTCTCCAACACGACAAATACATCACACAAATGGAGGCCCCTTCATCCCCCACAGTCCTAAAAATGGTTGTTCAATGAGAAAAATGTTGAATCTTAAATGTGACATGGTGGGGAAATATAAGCTTAGCGTTCTAAGTAAATTGATCTAAAAAAAAGAATAAAAAATATAAAACCCACCAATAACGTTTAATAATGCTTTATGTTGCACATAGTAATTTTGAAGGACTTCTAATTCCAATATGGTGCATAATTCTTGAGCTATATCTTTGATAATGTTATAGTTTTGAGAAACCAGAATTATAATTGTGCATTGATATTATTAAAATTCCCTTAGGAACTTGAGGAATCATATCAGCAATCGACTTATCTATATATAGATGGGTAGTTGGTTGTGAAGTGGATGATTCATTATCTAAAGCATCAGTGTAAGGGAAATAGTAATTATGAGCTTAAGTATGAAGATTAGCTTCTTGCTCAAACATATAAATATTTGAATTTGGAGGATTCCCCCCTTGGGGAGGGGAACCCTATTTTCCCCTTAAGGAGTTGTAGGGTTATTATAACCACCAACAACCATTCATTGGCCTTAAGGAGGAAGTATTTTAGTGATTACAATTGGTTGTTGTTGGGAATCATGCCAACAATCAATGGGGTTCCTCCATTTTGGGGATTTAATGAGTTAATCTGGGTCATCCTTACATATATTGCAAGGAATTTTGACTTTCTTTTTCTCCTCTTTACCCCTATAAACATTATTAGCATCATTGTTTGTTGCAGGCAATTGCTTGGGAATTTTTATTTTTTTATATTTCCCTTGGGTTGTTCACTACCTTTGAAATTAGGGGTCTAAACTGAAAGGACATCAAAGGACTACATGAGGCCTAAGGAATTTATATAATTCTACACAAATGCAAGCATGATTGAATATAAGGACACATGTCCCATTTGGTTTGTTATTTGAGAAATTGTGGTATTTCCCACATAACCAAATTTGTTGTTGGCATAAGGTCCTTGTTTTAGTTTGGTTAGATTTTTTTTTACTCTTGGTGCATCTAGAAAAATGTCATATAAACCCTAGATTGTGAATAAATCAAATCCAATTGCTACGTTTTCAAAATGGCCTTTTTTTCGATTATTTCCATCAATAGGGTGACATCTTTGAAAATATAAGGAACTAAGTATTTCTTGAACCAATTAGGGATGTCTTTTTTTTATCATTCGACATGTTATCCTCCACTCATGAATATGGCCAGAGATGTAGGTATTTTTTTTTTGTTGAAGTGACTTTAACAATTTTTTCCATGTCTCATAATGAATTGGAAATTGGAAATGTGTCAAGAATACCATTGCCAAGAATGAAAAAGTATTATGTGAGCATTTTCGCAACTCGATGTACTACTTTGTTGTGATCCCTATCATGGTACAATGGAAAAGTCTCAATCTAATATTGCTAGCCGCCATCAAGGAGTTTGAAGAACACCAAATATGTAAATTCATAATATGGTTAAAAAAATCATCCCCGAGTTAAAATCCAAAATTAGAAATGTCAAAAGGAAACTTGGTAGGAATAGGAGACTAGTTGGGACTCTGGTGCACCAAGTTGTTAATTAATTTAGACAAATTTGATAGATTCAAAATCGCTAAGAATGGAAACTTAGTAGTGGCAGTAAACCCCAAATGCTAAAAGAGTTGGATCGAGTTCATGCTACTACTCATAAAATCCCCCCTCGATATATTTCCACCACCAAGGGAAAGGTTAAATGAATATAATGACCAGTGTGAGGAGGATATAATACACCAAAATGGTTTCCCATTCTAAAAATTATTGTGCTCCCTACAAGAATACCAAAAGAGGAAATGAACCTACTTCCAATTGAGGCTATAGCTCTAGGGATGTGTCCACCCCTAAAGTAAAATGATGAAAATAGGGTAGTATTTCTCCCGTCATCATGCCAAAAGGTGGGAAGTCCTCACTAAAAGGTGGCAAACTTGTATAAAAATGTGATATCCAAAAAGAGACATTTCCACCACTCTAAGCAATGGAGATGTGGATCCCACTCCCAATAGATGTTGTTAGTTCATGGGGAAACTAATTCCCTCAATGATAATTCTAGATATAGGAGTGGTACTCCCTACACTTGAAATACTAGTAGTGATATCCACCTCATACCACCGATAAAGATAATTGTCATAAAAAAATGAGTTGGATATCTAGGTAGGAATTCAAGAACTTGGATATGAAGTGGAATTTGAATGTTAGTTAATGGAGACTTAAAATTGGCTATAGATGGATTATAAATATATTGAACTTCCAAAATATATTGAGGTGGAGAGGATTGTTCCCTTCTAGGTAAATTAACATGGTTTTTTGTACTTCTTGAAAATCCCTCTTTTGATAAGTCACAAGAGTTATGATAATATTCTAAATGTTATTTCCTTTCTGTTAGATTTTTATAATTCAAGCTATCATTACGATCTTAGGATATTTAACTGAGAAAATAACATGCACATCAATAAACACAAGAGACAAGAGACATAGAGAATTTTCCTCAGGGAAACCATAAAGGAGAAAACCCCGCAACTTCCTCAGAGATAGAATCGGCACCAAAAGTAAAACCTGAAAACATAAAGATGATCTCCTAAAAGCAGTAGTCTCTCTCTCTGATCCCAGCTTCTTCTCTCTCACTCATGCGCCCCAGTGAGTGAGTGTGTGTGTGGTAAATAGAGAGACTCACTCTCAATTTATATTTTTTCATTCACTTAATGCCCACTCCAACATGTCGGCCTCACTTAACAATTAATTACCAAAGTCGACATCTCTAGGAAAGTCGAATAACACTAGTGCCCCACAACTTGTGGAGACTTTTCCCTTCAATTAACAAGGAGGGTCAACCTTGACACAACTGTGGGGACTATTGGTCCGACTTATAATGGAGGGTTAACCTCAATGACTTTACATGACTTGTTACATTATTGAATCTCCCAATTGGAACATCGGGGCATTAAATGACTCAATTACATTACAAAAACTTCTTGGGATAAACATCGGGGTACAATACATAAGATATACAAGTGAATAAATTATGAAGTTACAATTACATCAACACTCCATCTTAACTAGGAAGGTATTCTCTCGACACAATTTATCCGCACAAGTATTCTTCTCTGTATCATCTGGATCATCATCAAGTCCTTGTCATCTTTAAGTCATCTTCATATTCAATTCATATTCATCTTGATCTGGATAATCACTGGATCTGGATCATCATCACTGGATCTGGATCATCACTGGATCTGGATCATCTCTGCTGGATCAACATCACTGGATATGGATCATCACTCGTTCTGGATCATCACTGCTGGATCATCATCACTAGATCTGGATCATTAATGGGTTATCATCACTGGTGCTATCTCTTGATTCTTCTCATCACAGGAAGTTCTACAGAGCTAGCTCTTTCTCATGCTGGTTGTAGGCCTAGCCTCCAAGTAGGTCTTCATCTTCTTCAACACTTATATATGACCCAGTCAGAAAGGCCTGTACATCACTTATATCTAACCATGGGAGGGCCCGACCTGCCCCCATGTCAGAATGGAATTCCCAACACTCACAAATGACCATGATATTAACACATCCACCATCATGTCAGAATGGCCTAGCCCTTACATCTGACCATGGGAGGGTCCAGCCTGCCCCCATGTCAGAATGGCCTAGCCCTTACATCTGACCATGGGAGGGCCCATCCTACCCCCATATCAGAATGGCTCTCAATACCATACTAAGGATTCCATTCTCCCAGAGAATGGAATCAACCCTTACATATGACCATGGGAGGGCCCATCTTGCCCCTATGTTAGAATGGCCCAGCCTACCCCCATGTCAGAATGGCCCAGCCCTTACATCTGACAATGGGATGGCCCAGCCTGCCCCCATGTTAGAATGGCTCTCAATCCCAGACTGAAGGTTCCTGGTAAATGACTACTCGTCTCTGCACCATATCCCTGATATAGTGATATTTGATATTGATATGCTTCGACTTCTCATGGAATACCGGGTTCTCAGACAACTTCACACAAATCTGGTTGTCGCAATATATACAAGTAGCATCCAACTAGAGATCAAATAAATCAGATAGTAGCTTGCTCAGCCATACTACCTCACAACTAGCTGAACAAGCTGCAACATACTCTGCTTCAGCTGTACTCAGTGCCACACATGACTGCTTCCTGCTAAACCAAGAGATCACACCTAATCCCACACTAAAGCAACACCCTAAATTGCTCTTCCTATCAATGGCACTGCCTGCCAAATCTGAATCAACATAACCTTTCAGGTTAATTTTCTGATTCGCCTCATACTTGATCCCATAATCAATAGTACCCCTCAAGTACCTCAGAATATGATTTGCAGCAATCAAGTGAACATGTCTCGGATCTACCAGGAACTGGGTCAAGGTGTTCACAACAAAGCAAATATCTGGTCTCATATTTGTCAGGTACATCAAGGACACAATAATCTGACAATACATTGTAGCATCAACCACTTCTGATGAAGCATCACTCAATAGCTTCAGGTTCAATGGTCATGGCCTTGTAGTCCATCATCCTGAACCTCTTCGGGATATCTACTGCATACTTCCCTTGTCCAAGGCGATTCCATCTACATTTTGTCACACCTCCATGCTGTTACGGAGAGAAATTCCTATGGCTTGGGGTACCACAACAGACAGCTTGAATCCAGAAATCAATCCTTTCCATTATGCAAGAGAAATCAAATATATCACACTAAAGGATCAGACCTCGTACCTTATTCTAGATGGTTGAAGTAGATCCCCGTTGAGCTTTCCAACTTCAGCTTGAATTGATGAATCACTTCCTCAACAACAAGTAAACAAGACCAACATACTATATATATTGGTGTTAGATCTACTCTAGCATATATAATCAACAACGTATAAGCATTTGAAATCAAGCATGGATAAAATATTTGTTAGAATATAATCCGCCGGGGATTATATATTGTAAATAAATAAATTGTAGGAATATGAATAGTTGCATAGGAAGGCGAAAAGGCTGGTACTCAACCGCCTCATGAGATGTATAAATATTTGATATGTCAATGGGATAGAATGAATTGGGAGTTATTACCAACAAGTGGTATCAGAGCCAGGCTGCCTGCCTGCCATAACTCCTGCCCGTTGTTAGTCTGCCCATTCCTGGCATTCTGCTTGCCAGTCCATTGCCAGAATGCTCCATCAGTCTGCCAGTCGAGTCGCATGCAGTGTATGCATTACTCCTCCTTCCTGCATTTATTCTCTGCTAAATTTTTTGAAATACCTAACCCTAATTTTTGCTGGCCGCCTCTTCATTCCCCATCGCTGCTAGGCACCGTGTCTTCTATGCTAAAATTCCACCCAGCTCACCTGCAGTTCACCACTCCCCTCACGCCATTGTGATCTCCAGCTTCCTGTATTCCCGTCACTCTCAGCAAGTTCTGTGATGTTACCATCATAAATCTTGTTTTTATTGAGTTCTATCATGCGTTGTGAAGACTGTGAAGACTATTCTCTTCGTTACATTGATATCTCAGTGGAGTTGCGTTGATATCTTGCGTAGTGGCGATTCAAGGAAGAAGCTGAATTTGAAGACTGCTCTATGTGTGGAGGTTGTGTAACTGTATCCACCCATTTTACATTTGCGTGGAGCTGTGAGCTATGACATGCGTGGAGCTGTGAGCTGGTACAGTGGAGTTTTAGTTGCTGGATTTCCTTATATGAGGAGCCTGTTGAATTGCAATCATATGTAGAGCCACCGCCATGTTTTGTTTATTTTTTAAAGAAATCATATGAAAAAGATTGTGAAATATGGAGTGCCCACAAGAATGTAATTAGTATTGCTTCTGATGTTGCCAAACAAGAACCGTGGAGTGTTGTGAGATGTGATTGTATGCTGTGTTGAAGACTGCCTGAGTGGAGAGACCGCCTGCGTTGGAGGTTGAAGATGGATATTGCATTGAAGACTATTATTTTGATGTGCTGGAGAAGAGTGCTGCGACTTCATACAGAAACCCTAGTTTATATGCGTTGAGTATATGCTTCTCTATCAACTGCATGGAAAGTGTTTTCCCTTCTACGAATTGATTGCAACGAATTGGAGAAATAAATGCTGCATGAAGCTCATTCACGCCCTCATTCAGCTTATGACTAATACATAGTACTTGCTGCGTTGAATACCTATCAGTGGTATCTCTTGAAAAATTGTATTCTCCATTGTGAAAACAATCTGCTTGTAATTCCACCATATATGAGCTGCAAAGTCTGGTGCGTTTGGTGCATCTGCCGAGTCTATTGCTAAGAAGTGCATAAAACCTCATTTATGCCCTAATTTCTATGCGTGGAGTTTTCTAATTTTTATGTGCTGCGTGTGCTGCATGTAGTGTGAGCCTGAATGGATGCTGAGTGTAGAATGAATGGTGTTCTACGTGTAGTATAAGCCTGCATGTAGTATGAACCTGTGTTAATACATTTTAAGGTGGAAGTTATATTGATGCCAAAGATTGTATACATCAGATTTCCCTTCATCTATTTTCAATTCTTATCAGGAATTTTGTGTGAGAGACAATCTCAGATATAAATCTTCAATTGAAGACTGACTGATAGATTGAAGAATTTGATATATTGCTTGGTGAAAGTGCATAAACCCTATTTTTGACCTAATTCCTTGCATGGAGTGACTGCGACCTCTGGGGCTGAATGTCTGAAGAGAAATGACCTTCTATTGAAGTGTATATGCTGTAGCTTCCCTTCTCTGACTGCGTGGAGGATCAGCTGTGAATTTGAAGGGCCAAATTGCTGAAAAACACTGGTGTATACATGCTGATGTCTACTTCCTGAAATGCTGCTGAACCTGTGGAGCTGCCTATGAAATCAAGAGAGCCTGTGTAAATTCTGAATACTGAGACTGATATATTGCATTGTGATATTGAGACTGATATATTGCATAGTAAATG
>LPNX011208367.1:88398-131572 GCA_001517045.1 Pseudotsuga menziesii | reverse complement strand
CCTCCCAAGGGCTTGGCCAACTTGGTGTTTTCTAACAAACTACGCCTTAACCACAATGCGAAACAATTTTACACTTAATCAAATTTACAACACATGCAAACAGAAAAGAAAATATAGATGGTGGGGTTACCCAATGCAGAGCCCTGCAAACAGAAAAGAAGATATAGATGGTGGGGTTACCCAATGCAGAGCCCTCGTTTATAATTTTCACAAGTAAACAAACAGAGGCACCACAAACTAGCCACTCTTCGGGTGTGTGCCAAACTCGGCTAATACACATGCTTTTACAAAGATAACAAAGGTGCTTAAGTCAACCTCCCCGGGAGCATCTAACTTGGTTTCCAAACGACTGTCGTAGCCCTCCTTAGCTACTGCTGCTGAAATGTCTTGAGACAGAAAACATGTATGTGGGCCCAAGCTTAGCAGCATGCCCTAGCTCACTCCTAAGACTGTCAAAAACTTCATGTGGAACCTTTGTGCGCATGCCTCAAAACACAAACTCACGCTTCCGCCAAGCGCTGTGTCTACATGAACTGCGCCTTCTTCTACGAGCTCGTTTCTTGCCACCTCTTGGATGATGATCTTCTTGCATTGACGCCTTCTTCTTTTATAGGGCGCTTGGGTGGAAATGAGTGCTCACGCCTTCCCCCAAGTTGGCTCCCCCAAGTCACCTTCACACACCAAGTCATGGGTCCACTTGGTGCGCGCCCGATCCACTTGCCGAAGCGCCTAAGGCTTGCATGCCCACACCAACGGTGGGTCCCGCACCCATCTTTGCCGTTAGAATGCCTGTCACCCCAACGCTTCATCGTCGTCGTGCACACTTCCACTGGAGCACCCGCTGGTCTGCCTGTCGGAGCGTCCGTCTCGTCCGTGCGTCTAAGGGTCGCGTGCCATCTTCATGCTGCTAGGGCATTCGCCATCAAAACGCATGTCCTCTTGTCCGCTTGAGCGCCCGCCATCAAAGCACTCATTTTCCCTGTTGTTTAAGTGCGCCACATGCTAACGCTTATGGGCGCATGTCATGTTGGCGCACCACACTCTCGACAGTCCAAGTCACCATGGTGAGTGTGGGCGCTTTCCTTTGCCATGTGGGAATGCGCCCGCTTGGTCCACATGCTGCCGTCAATCGTAACACCTTTGCCACCTTGCCCATGAGGGTGCTCGAACCATGCCTTTAAGCAAGTGCGTTAGAACTTAGGGTGCGCTGAAAACCATGGTTGTGACACTTACCTCGACTAAAGGCCCACATGTATGGGCTAAAATGTGTGGAGGGGGCATTTTTAACTCTTAGGTAATTTCCAATCTTGTTGCAAGTCATAAAAGCTTCCATAAAGAGCATCTCTTTACCAAAACAATCCATTATTGAAGTGTTCTTATCTTTATTTAATGCTTCGAGTTATGAACAAGAGTAAGCAACAATTGCTCTATTTTTTCTTCAATCATATGTTATACCATGATGTAAGTCACCTTTTGTCTAAGAGGTTGTGATGGGGGGGGGTATCTATTTTGCCAAATTCACTCTACTTCCATCTTATCCCACCCATCTTTTGTAAGGATGTTTATGCACAAGCACACGCATATCATTAGAGAAACTTGAGCCTTGGTGAAGGCAAGAATAATACCCTACTTTCACTATCTTGACAAAACATGATTAATTACATCTAACTTTTACAAATCGAATTATGGTGAATGTTCAACAACTATGAAAACCATAAATGCCTACTCAATGGGAAGCAAAACTAGGGGACAATGCATGAGAGAATGCACAAAGAAAGTTAAATCATCACCCCATGCAAACTCAAGGTTTTATGGGAGAAACATGGAATTACCAACCATAAATGCATACACCTCCATTGTTAAAGTACAAGTATTTACTATCTCATTGACACAATCAATGGAATCATAAACATAGTACATAGTATTAATTAGTTGTTTATATTACTATTTTAATTTTCATTACAAACTTTAACAATATAATAAACCATGTTTTTCTTTGTTTTTCATAAAAAAAATTATAACTTTTTTTTAAATTACATTTTAAACCAATAATAATAAATAGAGAAAAAAATAAAAATATTATTTTTTTATCTCAAGCTTTAACAAACCTATTTTCTAACAACAATTATAAAATCGAAATTAATGCATAACGTGAATCATACAACTTATACCACATGCCACTCCAAACCTTTGTATCCTTTAAGCATAATAAGCATTAATGGTCATTTGTTATTCCGTGCTACTCTTCTTTTAAATGTTACTCTTTTTTTGTTATTATTAAAAGATAAGGAAGGTTATTATTCAACGCCATCTTAAAAGAAAAAATCTTTAATGATATATGATTCATCCAAACAAAACCATACCCTATCTTGTCATTAGCGAGCCATAAACTATTGAGGATTGATAAATGCCAATGCATGAAGGAAAAGTTATTACATACATGTCCGCCAGCTAACATGTATTTGGCCAGGCTGACCGAAGATAAGTAATGTTTGTTTGTCTGGGAAATAGGAATAAGTAACTGAAGTTTATAGGGCACTTTTGCATTCCCTTAAATAGGAATGATTGTAAGTGGTTATCAATGATTCTATTTTTACAATGTCAATGAATATTTAATTCATAACAAAACTTAAGAAGAAAGTTGGACTACTCTTCAAATAAGAAGAGTGACACTACTTTTTCGAAAATTGAAATAGAGATTAATTTTATAATAAAAATAAAATATTTGAAGTGGTATAAGATAATATTATGTTAAATTTATTCTTAGCTATCTAGACCAAGTTTCATATCATTAATAAGATTACGAAACTTAAAATTTTACAATGATATATTTTATAATTTTTTGTTTCTTTTAAATAATTTGTTATATCACTCTTTCATAAATTTAATATTTAATAATTTTTATTTAATTTGAAAAAATAAATCTTAACAATTTAATGTTTGATTAAGAGAATAAATCTTAAATTCAAGATAAAATAATAAATTAAGGATACCAAATAAAAATAATTACTATTAATGGTTTCAAATATTAAATTTTAATAATTATATTATAAAAAACTATTATAACATAATAATAACTAAACCTACACCTTAACCAAATAACCTAACAAAAATTGACAAAAATAAATTATAATAATGGAAATCCTAAGTTGCAATTTTTTTATTAAATTTTTGGTTATTAACAAATTTAATTATGTTTAAGAAGTGTACAAAAATGTAGATTAATTTTGTTGTTATGATTGTTAGTTTATGAATATGTATAAAAATTGTATTAATTTAGAAATCAAAAGTATTTTTTACTATATTTGGTTTATAAAGGAAAATTAGAAATTCTCCAGATTTTTATAGTGAAAATAAATAAAGGAAAATTAGAAATTCTCAAGATTTTTATAGTGAAAATAGATATTAGACAAAACATTAGAACATCATGACAAGAAAAGAAAATATGTAATTTTTGTGCTACTAAGAAAATGGAGTGTTAAATCTTTAAAATGATATGTATATGCATATATGTACTTGTAACACTACAATTCTTCATAGCTTGCTAACTCATGTGAAAGCTTAAAAGATTTAGGAAATTTTCTTAAGGTTAAACATGCCAAAGTTGGTCCTATTTCATAAGTTTATTTTTTCCTCTTGATAGTAGAACTCCTTATTTTTCAATTAAAGTGAGGAATATTTTTTTTCCAATTCGAGGGGTTTCCTTATGCATATTATTACAATTGAAAATCCATAAAAAAAGAAATGAGGAATTGGTATACCAATCCTTCACAACATTTTCATTTTAAGGTTTGGCACTAGCTATTTCCAATTGCAAAATCAACTCCACATGCTTTTGCAACTGGTAGTAATGTCGGACACATTACCACCTCGTAGCTCTTGTTTTTATATATATATAGTTTTATATATTTAAACATTTTAAATAAATATGTAAGTTTTATTAATGAAATAAAATGATTTAAAGTAATTTTTTATAAACCACTACCGTTTTGTATTTATTATAAATAATAAACCACTACCATTTTGTATTTATTATAAATAAATACAAATAAAATATGAAATATATAATAAAAGACAGTAAATTAATAAATTTAAATTTAAAATAATAATAATAAACACAAATTTTGTAATGTTTGGTAGATGCTTTAAAGAATAAGCATATGCATTTAATCATATAAAAAACTATCATAATCTATTATGTCTCATAACTTTAAAAAAAAAATTACAATGTAGATAATCATATTGCACGAAAAGAAATGTAACATTTAAGTAAAAAAAATTAAAAATAATCTACTTCGGGCTATATTAAATGCACATAAAAAAATTACAATAAATAAAAAAACTATCATAATAATCTAGTATCTCTCATAACTAACAAAGAACATTACAATGTAGACAATCATATTGCAAGAAAAAAAATGTAACAATAAGTTTAAAAGGTAACAGTAATCTACTTCGAGCAGCTTGCTTCTGTTTTGTTTTCATCTACTCTGCGCAGCAACTCCACTACTCCCACACGAGACACTGTAATCTCGAACATCCATACATATCAAACTTCTTCAGCCACGTACAATATTCAACACCTTCTACCTCTTCTAACTCACAGCAACCACTAACATCCAACGATCGAAGCTTTGTCGCCTGCTCCAACCCCCGTATGCTCTTCACCTTCACGCATCCCCCTGCGCACAACAACTCCAAAGATTGCAATGTTTCCATACTTGGCAGCGCTTCCAACTCAGAGCATCCGCTAACATCCAACCATTGAAGCTTTGTCGCCTGCTCCAGCCCCCGTATGCTCTTCACCTTCACGCATCCGCTTGCCTGCAACCGCTGCAAAGATTGCAATGTTTCCATACTTGGCAGCGCTTCCAACTCAGAGCACCCGCTAACATCCAACCATTGAAGCTTTGTCGCCTGCTCCAGCCCCCGTATGCTCTTCACCTTCACGCATCCCCTTGCCCACAACCGCTCCAAAGATTGCAATGTTTCCATACTTGGCAGCGCTTCCAACTCAGAGCACCCGCTAACATCCAACCATTGAAGCTTTGTCGCCTGCTCCAGCCCCCGTATGCTCTTCACCTTCACGCATCCCCTTGCCCACAACCCCCACAAAGATTGCAATGTTTCCATACTTGGCAGCGCTTCCAACTCAGAGCACCTGCTAACATCCAACGATTGAAGCTTTGTCGCCTGCTCCAGCCCCCGTATGCTCTTCACCTTCACGCATCCGCTTGCCCACAACCGCCACAAAGATTGCAATGTTTCCATACTTGGCAGCACTTCCAACTCAGAGCACCCGCTAACATCCAACGATTGAAGCTTTGTCGCCTGCTCCAGCCCCCGTATGCTCTTCACCTTCACGCATCCGCTTGCCTCCAACCGCTCCAAAGATTGCAATGTTTCCATACTTGGCAGCGCTTCCAACTCAGAGCACCCGCTAACATCCAACGATTGAAGCTTTGTCGCCTGCTCCAGCCCCCGTATGCTCTTCACCTTCACGCATCCGCTTGCCTGCAACCTCTCCAAAGATTGCAATGTTTCCATACTTGGCAGCGCTTCCAACTCAGAGCACCCGCTAACATCCAACGATTGAAGCTTTGTCGCCTGCTCCAGCCCCCGTATGCTCTTCTCCTTCCCGCATCCGCTTGCCTGCAACCGCTCCAAAGATTGCAATGTTTCCATCCTTGGCAGCGCTTCCAACTCAGAGCCCCCGCTAACATCCAACGATTGAAGCTCTGTCGCCTGCTCCAGCCCCCGTAGGCTCTTCACCTTCACGCATCCGCTTGCCCGCAACACCACCAAAGATTGCAATGTTTCCATACTTGGCAGCGCTTCCAACTCAGAGCACCCGCTAACATCCAACGATTGAAGCTCTGTCGCCTGCTCCAGCCCCCGTATGCTCTTCACCTTCACGCATCCGCTTGCCCACAACGCCACCAAAGATTGCAATGTTTCCATACTTGGCAGCGCTTCCAACTCAGAGCACCCGCTAACAAGCAACAATTGAAGCTCTGTCGCCTGCTCCAGCCCCCGTATGCTCTTCACCTTCACGCATCCGCTTGCCTGCAACACATCCAAAGATTGCAATGTTTCCATACTTGGCAGCGCTTCCAACTCAGAGCACCCGCTAACATCCAAATTTTGAAGCTTTGTCACCTGCTCCAGCCCCCGTATGCTCTTCACCTTCACGCATCTGCTTGCCTCCAACCACTCCAAAGATTGCAATGTTTCCATACTTGGCAGCGCTTCCAACTCAGAGCACCCGCTAACATCCAACCGTTGAAGCTTTGTCGCCTGCTCCAGCCCCCGTATGCTCTTCACCTTCACGCATCCGCTTGCCCGCAACCGCTCCAAAGATTGCAATGTTTCCATACTTGGCAGCGCTTCCAACTCAGAGCACCCGCTAACATACAACAATTGAAGCTTTGTCGCCTGCTCCAGCCCCGGTATGCTCTTCACCTTCACGCATCCGCTTGCCCGCAACACCACCAAAGATTGCAATGTTTCCATACTTGGCAGCGCTTCCAACTCAGAGCACCCGCTAACATCCAACGATTTAAGCTTTGTCGCCTGCTCCAGCCCCCGTATGCTCTTCACCTTCACGCATCCGCTTGCCCACAACGCCACCAAAGATTGCAATGTTTCCATACTTGGCAGCGCTTCCAACTCAGAGCACCCGCTAACAAGCAACAATTGAAGCTCTGTCGCCTGCTCCAGCCCCCGTATGCTCTTCACCTTCACGCATCCCCTTGCCTCCAACACATCCAAAGATTGCAATGTTTCCATACTTGGCAGCGCTTCCAACTCAGAGCACCCGCTAACATCCAAATGTTGAAGCTTTGTCGCCTGCTCCAGCCCCCGTATGCTCTTCACCTTCACGCATCTGCTTGCCTCCAACCGCTCCAAAGATTGCAATGTTTCCATACTTGGCAGCGCTTCCAACTCAGAGCACCCGCTAACATCCAACCGTTGAAGCTTTGTCGCCTGCTCCAGCCCCCGTATGCTCTTCACCTTCACGCATCCGCTTGCCCGCAACCGCTCCAAAGATTGCAATGTTTCCATACTTGGCAGCGCTTCCAACTCAGAGCACCCGCTAACATCCAACGATTGAAGCTTTGTCGCCTGCTCCAACCCCCGTATGCTCTTCAGCTTCACGCATTTCCTTGCCCGCAAGTGCTCCAAAGATTGCAATGTTTCCATACTGAGCAGCGCTTCCAACTGATCACATCCATCTACCCGCAACTCCTCCAAACATACGGGCAACTGCAAAATTTAATACATTCTAGTGATGTTAATAGCCACTAAACACTAACACGTTTACACAAAAAAAAAATTTCAATATACCTGTGATTCTTGTTGCCACAATGTTTGTATTGCGCCACCGGACAATTCAAGAACCCTTAAACTCTTCATTGGAATCCAGGAAGGCAATGAAGAGTAAGGACAGTCTTTCCAGCGGAGCCATATGAGAGCTGGGAACTTCACCCTTTTCATTATGCGTTTCAAGAGAGAACCTTCAGTATCAACAAGTCTCAAGTTCCACATTTGAATACTATCAAATTTCTCATCGTCATCGTCATGATATTCGCTAAGAACCATTCTAATTCCCCGCACATTTATTCCCTGTCCATTCATAGTTATCCATATTGATTCTCCCAAAATATAAAAATTGAAATCTCATATATAACGGATGAAAAAATAAAAATTGAATAATATATAAGGGATGAAACGATTAACAACTTACATTTGATTGCTGCAACAAATCATCGATCACATTATCTGTCCATCGCCAAAGCCGACACGGCGACAAAGACCGGGCGACCTCTCTTCCCAAATCTCTTATATGGTCATGCATAGTAATCTGGTCTATCTGATCCTGATCCCAACTGTCTCGTTGCACTTCAACTAGGCACTTGTTATATAGATTTTGAAACCCCAACCGGCCGTTCCAGCCTGAGGCCTCCCATATTCTTATGGACTTATTCTTATCATGTCCTATCAGAAAACATGCAATGTCCAAGAATATTTCTTTTTCCTCTCTATCGAGGTTATCATAACTAATCTTTAACCTTTTTTGTATTTCATGTGGAAGTATATTTTCAAGCTTAGCCAGTTGGTCATGCCAATAAGACTTGTCATCTTTTCCAAGTAGAAGTGCCCCGAGCACTTTTAGAGATAGAGGCAATCCCTGACAGGCTTTTAAGAACTCTTGTGTCAAAACTTCAAATCCTGGGATTGGATCTGGCCGGCTGAAGGCATAACAGCAGAAGAGCTCTCGGGAGTGTTGTGCACTAAGCCCTTTTAACTTATAAATTGATGATTCTCCAACTCCGGACATTGTGAGAACATCCTTATTTCGAGATGTAATCAATATGAAGCTATTTGAGTTAAGAGAATTTTGATCTGGCAAAAGTGCATCCACCTGATCTACTTCATCTACATCATCTAAAATTAATAAAATCTCTGAAAAGCCGAGATGCGTTTTTAGCTTCTCAATACCTTCATCCTCATTATCTATTTGCGGAGCTGATCCAGTCAATTCTGTGAGAAGTTTGCTTTGCAATAAGGTTAAAGAACCTTTACCTACATTTTCTCTTACATCTGATAAAAAACAAGACTTCTTGTATTGTGAACGCTTCCTATTGAAGAGTTCTTTTGCTAGGGTTGTCTTTCCTACACCACCTAACCCAATAATCCCTCCTACCTTACATTTTCTTCCACTTTGTTGATGCCGCAATAAAACTTGCTCTTCAAAATCTCTCACCTTCTCATCCAAACCCGTTGGATACTTGGCTACATACAACGGTATTTTCTTTACCGTTCTCAACACATTCTCTACCACTTTGTCTAGCAACTCCCCCTCGTCACTGTTTGTTCAGAAGAAAATAAATATAACTAGTAAGAAACATAAATTTATGTATATCCATGCAACATAAGGTAATACAAATACCGACAGAGAAGTTTCAGTGCTCACCCGTTACACGCCTTCAGTTCGAAACCGCTTATTCCGGAAACAAAAGAAAGAGCTTTTCTCCATTCTTCAACAGTCGCTGGGTTGTGCCGCTCTTTGTTTTTGCTGTAGGTCTTCAGCATATTTGCCCTTCGTCCACCGAAGCTCATGGGGTTCCACGTGATAAAACACTGGAATTATTGGAGCCTCTGACTTCAACATCGACAGGAGCTCATTGAGACACCAGGTTGATTCAGCGTATCGGGGTGAGAAAATGGCCACATGGACCGAGGCTGTTCGAATAGCCTCCTCTATTTGAGAGGTTATATAGTCTCCTTGTTGCAATTCCTCCCGATCTAGAAAGACCTTCAATCTGTGTGAATGAAGCCGACGGTAAAGATAGCTTGCAAAGGTGTTTTTGACATCGGGACCGCGATGGCTGATAAATATATCATACGAATTAGCGGAGGTGGAGGCAGAGGCAGAGGCAGAGATGGAGGAGGATGCAGCCATTGCCATTTGGAAAATACACAGAGAGACTGCAACCGCAAGGGAGGAGATAGTTCTTGGGGTTAATTGAGCCGAGGTGAAATTGCAGAGAAGATTGCAATGTGAAATGCAGGTATGAGGATGCTATGAAACCCTTGAGTCTGCGTTTTTATCGAGAGGTCCAAAAACGCGTTTTCTTGGTGGCCGACCATCCATCAGTGGAAGCCTAGCTGTCACCCACCCGAAAAGAATAAATGAATGGACAGTGAAGCAACACCACAGTTGGTCTGCGCTTTCATCATGACATAAAATATATTGTTTAATCCAAGACCACGTGGCGTCCAGAAACGCGTTTTCGTAGTGGCCGACCATTCATCGGTCCATGGTCATAGCTTTGGCTACCTTTAATTTGTCATTCATATCTCACTCTGAGAAAAATATATATATATATAATTTTGTGTTTTAATTTGTTCTGAGAAAAAATATGTTAAGCAATCATTTTTTAATCCAAGACCACGTGGCGTCCAAAAACGCGTTTTCGTAGTGGCCGACCATTCATCGGTCCATGGTCATAGCTTTGGCTACCTTTAATTTGTCATTCATATGCCACTCTGAGAAAAATATATATAATTTTGTGTTTAAATGTGTCTGGTTTAAAAAATATATGTTAAGTAATCATTTTTTTATTCCCACATAAAGAAGTATACTTGTTATTCCATTTTGATTTTCCCACATAAAAAGACTATACTTGTTATTCCATTTTGAAATCACAAGACTATACTTGTTATTCCATTTTGAAATCACAGGTTAACATAAAAAGATAATTTTCCTATCCTTTGACCATAAGTAATAATGCTTTGTAATATAGAAAGCTAATTCTCCCATCCTTTGCCCATAACTAATAATAGCATTTAACATAAACATAAAAATAAAAATAAAAATAAACGATTACTATAATTGTTTCCACCCCAGAAAAACAAGGGATATATCCATAGCTATTTCCACGCCCCAGAGAAACAAGGGATATACCCATCCCTATCAATTATTAAAAAGAAAAAACAGGTAACCACTCTGAAAAAAGGGATGAGTTGCTGCCTAAAAGACTAGAAGACCACCACTTACCTTCACCGTCCCATTTGGATGCAACAATTGAATCTTGGCCGTCACATGTCTAATCTCCATTCCTCAATGTTGTAAGAGGCAGCATGTTGAAGACCATTCCTCACTTATTTATGAGAAAAACAAATATATTTTTGTGTTTTGAAATTTGTTTGGTTTTAAAAAGTTAAGCAATCCTTTTATTTAGTTGTTTTATATTTTCAAAACTTTATGAATTTAGTTATGTTATTAATTTATTATTTTTAGTTATGTTATTATTAATTTATTGTTTTTAGTTATGTTATTAATTTATTATTATTTTTAGTTATGTTATATATTTAGTTATGTTATTAATTTATTATTTTTATAAGTTTTCAATCAAATTAATAATTGTAGTTTTAATAATAAAATTTTGTAATTTTATAAATATTAAGATGTATAAAATTATATCATAATTTAATAAGAGCTACAAGTGGTAATGTTTATGACTAGAGTGAAATGGAAATGCAAGAGGAACACTAGGAACATTAAAAGCATGGTTATAATTACAATAATTTTGATTTGTCCTTGGCCATTTGGAGTAGCGATGGCTAGTAGAGCAACCCCATAGCTACAATAAAAGAAGTGTCTATGAAAATACATTTATGATTATATGTCATATTGATAACGATTTTATGTCATATTTATAAGAAGAGATAATAGCAAAATGTCAACTATGTGTGCAATGAGAATTATGACAAGTATCAATGCAGTTGATCAAATATGAGCAAATCTTATGGATAAATATATATGCTTCTCTTCACTATGTGTAATCAATAAATTTAATGTGATACATGAATAGAATAATTTAACACATTTATAACTACATGCTATATTCATAATAACTATATAAGATACTTATAACAAGAGACAAGGATATAATGCCACACAAAAGCTAGAAACACTAACGAAATAGTCTATGTGTGTAATGGCAATGATTTTGATTTGTCATTAGTCACTTGGAGTAGCGATGGTTAGTAGAGCAGTGCCATAGCTGCAACAAACGAAATACATTTATGACTATATGTCATACTAATCAGAATTTTTATGTCATATATATAACGAGAGATAATGGCAACATGCCAATTATGTGTGTAATGACAATTATGACAAGTATCAATGCAATTGATAGAATATGAGCAAATTAGATACAAAAAAATCTTATGGATAAGTATATATGTTTCTCTTCACTATGTGCAATCAAAAAATTTAATATGATACAACAATAAAATAATTTAACACATTTACAACTATATAAGATATTTATAACAAGAGACAAGGATATCATGCCACACAAAAGCTAGTAACATTAACCAAATAGTCTATGTATGTAATGAGAATCAGAGAAACTATTAGTGCAATTGATAAAGTATGAGAAAATTTGATATAAGAAAGTGATGTGGTCAAGTGATAGAAATTGCTGTGCATGGTCAATTCTTGAGAATTGACCAAACTGTTTGTGCAAAGTCTTGTCTATGTTGCATTAACGTGGCCCTTAAGACTCTATTGCAATTAAACATGCCTCTAATAAACTTCCTACCATGCTCCTGCAATTGAATAGTGAAAACAAGCTCTTCCTTAAAAGTCAATAGTATTTTGTATTGGATTAAGACCATGATTACTTTTTCTGAAGTTTCATGTATTTTAATTAGGAAAGTGCCTTCCTTGATTCTTCTTGTGTTGTAAAAGCTAATAAATCTGAAATTTAAAAAAAAAAATCCTCGTTTCTCCTTGCAAATTTCATAATTGCAAATAGAAGAAAAAGACACACCATTATGTATTAAAATGGAAATTAAACATAAATACATTAAGAACTTTCCTTGTTTCTCCTTGCAGATTTTATAACAGAGAATTAATTTTCCTTGTTTCATGTTAACTGGGTATTCGTAAATAACACAAGTGAAACGATAAAAGTATGATGGTGGGGCATGTGGTGGCCACTAGAGCGGAAACACAAAAAGGGATTGGGGTAACAAAACCGAGGGACTTTCAACTGAAAGAAGGGAGCCCCATTCCTCATGAAAGGAAAAGAAAAGACATCTACAAATACATAAGTATTTTGTAACCATTGTTAGAAAAATATATATGTATAATTGTAGAAGTTACTAGGCAGAGCATGGTTTTATTTTTAATATTGCTTGAGTTTTAATTACGGCCTACATCGAACCCATTAGAAAGGAGTGCACGCCTTTCTGATGTTGTGTTATGTTATGGTTGTCGACATTGACTACACCCTAAGGGGATGGACACATTACTGGTGTTTCAATATCAAAGAGTGTTTTTTTATAAAATGTGTTACACTTTTATATCAGTGATCCTAATGAGCTCGATTATCCCTTTGTATTGTTGGGTGATGAACATGCAAAGTGGTGTTGTAGTTGAAAAATGGAATTGAAGAAGAGAGCCAAATTGTTGAGAATGATCCCATCATTTGGGGATTGATTCTGTGAAAAGATGGATTAATCATGTGAGGCATGCGCTAGCTGAGTAAGCTGAAAGCGTAAGGGAAAGCCTCGGTGTGGTTTGGACCGAGGGAAATGTTGGTCCCCAGGGAGGGGAAGTTGAGAAGAGAATTTTCCTTTATTGCTTGGAATTGCAATGGTTATGCACAACAAAATTTGAGCCCAAAATTCGACGGATGCATTGTCTGAACTTCGACAAACACATGTCTGTTATTTGACAACCATGTTTTTTTTGTCATCGGTGGGAATTTGTTGGATATTCAACTTTAGTTTGAAACCCGTCGATAATTCGACTTCAATTTGAAACCCGTCGACAAGTATTTTATCCATGACTTGTCGTATTTCCAGCTTCCTACTGTTGAACTTTCAATTGTTCTTTGTCGAATAGGTTGTCGAATATCCGACTTAGACTCATCAGATTCATTGTCATATTTTCTACTGCCTAATGTCGCATATCGTTGGATTCTTCGTCGGATATATGGTCGAATATCCCACTTATCTTTGTCGGATATGTTGTCGGAGTGTAGCCACTTTATCGAAAATCCAACGAGAATTTGTTGTCGGAACCATGGCAAGCTCGTTCGAGCTTAGCCATGGTTTGTCGAAAATCCGATAGAGGCGACAACTATTTTGTTGTCAGAGCCATGGCAAGCTCGTCGGAGCCATGGCAAGCTCATCAAAGCTTAGACACCGGTTGTCGGAAATCCGACGATAATTTGTTTATTGATAAAAAAAATTGTGCATTCTCTAAATGCAACCCAAGGACATGCCACCCAAAGCCAACTTATAAATTGGTAAGATTTTGGTTCAGGTGATATCTTGTAAGCCATCTTTTGTTTACAAGACACACCCAACAACAATTGAAGGCATAGTTTAGAAGAGGAGAGGGAATTAATGTGGAGCATAATTATATCAATTCAACACATAGATTATAAGAGGAGAGGGATATTAATGTGGAACAAGATCCTATTAGAGATATTCTATTGTGGCAAGATAGCCTATAACATCAAATAGATAGTATCCACAGGACAAATATGGTCCTCAAAGCATGATGTGCAAACAAATAAGCAATCTCCTTCACACAATTGTTATGTATCCACAAACACACACCTAGTGACAATGTTGATAGGCACAATTTAGAATAAGAGTATTAATGTGGAATGAAAACACAACATATGAATGTCATGGTAACAAAATAGCTTGTAACATCACATATATATCAACCACAAGCCAAAGCAACACCATTGTCTTCTCCTAAACCATCTAGCATGTCCAAATATCAAATCAAGGCATGAAGCAAGGAGTTATCAATGAGTACAACAAGCATATGAATGACCTCTTATGTACTAATGATTTGATAATGAAAATTCACCAAAAAAAAATTAATTGTCTAAGAAAGTGGAACAAAAATTGAGATTGGCAATCGAGATTGTAATCATGATAGAAACCGTACATAGATCAAAAAGCATTTATACTTTAGTTACTTAGTACCATAATTAAGATTTCCTTCCTTTTGCATAATGACGCACAATAAGTTTTCTTCTATATTCAACCAGTGAAGTTTCTCATACCTAAAAAGGCCAAATAATAAAAAATTAATAAAGAATGTCAAACTTCCTTTGGTTGCAATACTTTTCAATTGATGTCTATGTTTCTCCTAAGCATGTTACTTCAATAACAAATTTTGTATTCAAAGGACAAAATATTGCATCATCACTATAGCAAATTTGATCCTAAACATACCTACCAAGAAATATTATTTAGATTATTTTTATAGACTCTTACAAGAAACATCTTCCGTTTTAAATCTATGAGAAGAATGAACATGAAAATTAGAGAACAAAGGACCTAGGTACAACTTGATTCTTTACTCAACGAATGTAACTCTCCAACCATTTGAGTTGGAAGACCCAATTTTTCTCTTTCATATTGTTTGTTGGGGAAATCCACACTTGGAAATGGTTTGACAATACAAGGATTCATTTGGAGGATTACAGGAAATTTGCTACCTTTTGCAAACCTAGGTACAACCATCGCTATTAGAACCAAACCAGAATAGGAAAACCGTCCAGCCCGATCGGTTATGGGTGTTTTTCGGTCTGTTTCAGTGTTGCTGACCAGAAATGGCCAGTTCTGTACTGAACCAGATTGTTATGTGTGCCCAAACCGATCGGCTCCATACGGAACCAATCAGTTTTGTACCAATCTACGTGACATAGTTTTGAACATAAATTTTTTAAAATTAAATAGAAAAAGATAAGCCCTAGACTCTAGTAATCATCAATAATATTAAGTAGAAACATTAAATTCTTAAAAAATAGTGGCATTCTCCTTATCTTTCAATTTCTATCGTTTTACTTAAATTTTTCACATTACCATTAATTGTTACAAGAAGTTTGAGAGAGGTTTCAGCCTCTTTGGACTTCATATGCAAAAAGTAAAATTTTAGATCCCATTCAAAATTCAATAGGAAAAAGTTTCCAGGATATCAAGATTGCAACATTTCCATTGGACTCTATCATGTATGAGGGTATGGGATGGTATTTATTCAAGCACATCAAACCTTCTATGTACCTTGATGTTGGTGGTGTTAATTGTTGAACTCCTTTGTCGTGACCTTAATAAAAAAGTATTATTCACTATATCAAAATCACTTAGTAAGCACGGAAATATTTTTCTACCTTGTTTTAACGCTTGGATTATGAAGTTTCATCAACATTGTAGGGTGTTGACTAATGTCCTTGGAGGATCAACTTTGAGTTTCAACATAAAGGCAAGGGGTAGAGCCTGGAGGGAGGGGATCACATCGTGCTATTGATGATATGCAGTTATTTATTGTAGCATGAAGTGTTTTGGACTCTAGATACCATTTAGAGCCTCTTTTTTTATGGATTGTTGGTCAGATATGGATTGCAGTCGACATTATTTTAGTTATGTGCACCCTTAATTTCCATATACATGACAAACTTTGCATAATTGTGTATAGTGGTTTCGATTCATGCACACACACACACACATATATATTCTTTTTTTTTTTAATTTGAATATTTTACATTTTTTTTTGTAGCACAGATTTTTGGTCTGATTTTTTCTCTGTTCCAATCTGGTTCATATTTTTGGGATTTAACCAGTTTGATGACCGACTCGATTCTCGTAACTATGGGTAAAACTTGATTCTTGACTCAAAGTATGCAACTCTTCAACCACTCGAGTTCCAAGGCCATAATTTTCTCTTTCTTATTGATTGTTGAGAAATCCACACTTGGGCATGGTTTGAAAGACTAGGATTCATTTGGAGGATTAAATTCATTGCAATGCTCATCATAAAATACATGCTTTAAGATTTTCATTGCTTATAAACCAGTGAAAACAAAACACAACAACAAAAAGATTGCCCAAAGCACTTTTTATCTATTAGAGCATCCCATCCCAATGCACAGACTCCACAAAAACATGAAAGACTGCCAAAGAGTAACAGGAAATATGGCCATTTAATACTAATTGTTCCATCTCAGCTTAGTAAAGATAAGTTTTGTCAAGTTCCTTTCAATGATGGTGTTATGTGCACATATGCTTGGATTCACTTTGTGTAAACAAATATAACCATAGACCCAAACAATTCTAAACTTTAGTTCTTAAAGAAAAGAAAATCACTCGTCATTGTCTCACTCATTAAACACTCGATGTACAATCTTGCTTCATTTAATATAATTTGATTACTTATTTGTGATTGAATTTCTATGCTCTCATCATAAGCGTGACATAATTCTCCATCATCCAAAGCTTGCTCTGGAACACTAACCATCTCTAGCCGTGGATTTGCAAGAACATCAACCTAGAAGATCCAAGATTTGTACTTGTCGAATAGCATAATAATATTACCAAATGTGAACTCTCATATAATGAAATGAGAAACAAACCATGTAGGAACTGCACATTGTATATAGGTTGAATCCCATGAATCATATATGATTCTTATTACCTTAATATGCACAAAGAGCTCTGTACGCCAGGAATGGAAAGCTTTAAATTCCAACAATCCAGAGAATTCTGGAAGCTGAAGTTTAGGGACCGTACACTTTCCCTCAATGAAAGTGTATTGAACAGATGTCAAAGTANACGCCAGGAATGGAAAGCTTTAAATTCCAACAATCCAGAGAATTCTGGAAGCTGAAGTTTAGGGACCGTACACTTTCCCTCAATGAAAGTGTATTGAACAGATGTCATAGTACACAAATCAACTGTCAATGTATGATGGCACCCATTCATATTGGAATCAATATTCCCTCCATCATAAAAGATTCCAAACACAACATTCTTTAGAATAGAACCAAAATGAGCTTGTTCCGGAATCTGCATCTCAAAGCCATTCAAAAAAGATTAATCATAAGAATGCTAGCAAAAGCACATATATCAGATGACAAATTATTGTATAATCCATCTCACAGGTCTATAATATAAGATCATTTAAGACATATAAATAAATACAATAATAATAAGGCTCATACCCCAGATACAACTTTGAGTACCCTTGATAGAAGTTCGAACTCTTTGATAAGCAAGTTTTTTGTGTCTGAAGCACACGAATGCAACCTGTATAATTACACAGCAAACAATAAGATGGAAATATAGTATATCAAAAGTTGTCCTTGGTACTTTATAAGTGGCAATGCAAGTTAAAACATTATCTTCCAAATCCATTTTTCAACAAATCTGATAGCTTGACCACATACATTCTAACCAAAATCATATCCAGCAGGTAAACCAAATACACCGTTGAGTCGCAAAAAGACCATATTTTATTCACCTTTTACATACCATTTGTCACCTTATTCCTATCTTATCCTTCCATAAAACCATTAATATTCATCACTTTCATAATAAATATGGGTTTATATTACCATTTTCCAAATCATTTATTTTTGAGTATTTTGAGTGAATTTGTGGTTAATTATTGAGAAAAATAACATATTTTCATTATACTTTAAAGTTGAATGAGTTTGGTGATGCTTAAAGGTGTATTTGAAGAATTTAACAAGTTCAAAAGTGACCACCTAGCCTCAGATTCAATTTTCATCCTCAAGATATGGGCTAATTTCAAGGAGAAGATCATGGAAATGTGGAGATGGAATTATCCAAGATATAATGGAGGATTTGAAGGGATGAGTTGTAGATTTGTTAAGGATTTGAAGGGATGAGTTGTATATTTGTTGAGGATTTTGAAGGATAAGTTGAGAGAATAGTGGATTTGTAATTATGATCAGTTAGCTTGAATTCATCTATAAATGTCGATGTATTTGTAACTTTGAAATGTATTCTTCTATGTATCTTATATATTGTAACCCGATGTTTATTCCGGGATGTTTCTATTATGTATTTGAGTCATGTTGTCATGCCCCGATGTTTCGATCGGGAGTATTAATAATGTAAACAAGTCTTGTCAAGTCATTGTTAAAGTCCCCACAGTTTCAGGGCACTAGGGTTATTATACACTCATTAAGGTGTAGGCTCTAGTAAGTAATTGTTAAGTTGGGCCGACATGATTGAGTGTACTTCAAGTGAACGGAAGAATATAAATAGAGAGTGAGAGTCTCTCTATTTATCACTTGCAAGCATATCACTCACTTACTCAAGTGTGGCGCATTAGTGAGGAAGGAAATACTGGGACTAGACAGAAGAAGAAGACTACTGCTGTCGGGAGTGTATCTTACTGTTTTGGGGTCTTACCATTTTGTGCTGATTCTATCTCTGAGGAAGTTGCGGGGTTTTCTCCTTTATGGTTTCCCCGAGGAAAACTATTTGTGTCTCTTGTCTCTTGTGTTGTGCTTATGTTTTATTGCTGTGCTTGTTATTCTCTCAGTGAAAAGATCCTAAGATCATAATGCTAGCTTATATGATGAAAAACTAACATGGTATCAGAGCTAACTTGAGAAGAAGACATTGTGCAGCTACAGAAGCTAGGGCTTCTTAATTTTTGGGTCTCTCTCCACAATCTATCAGCAAAAGTATGCTAGGATGACTCTCCATTGAAGGGTGCATCTTTCTGTCGAAGCAGAATTCGATTCCGAGCATTTTCAGTTTTCGATGTGGAAATTAGGGGTTTCTACAGAAGAGGAATTTTTGAGTGAGACCAGCATAGGATCTTTCTCCTCATCAAAACCAAAATTTAGAGACCTGGATCAAGAAATTTGGTTGGGTGAAACTCCGGGAAAGTCAAACCCTAGTTTGACCCCAAGCTTGAAAAACCCTAAATACTAAAACTGATAAGTTTTGGTACAGTCACTATATTCTGAGGTTGTCGAAGTATCAGAAGCTGAAAATTGCAAAGGCCAAAGATAAAATATTGATGAAGACTGTATCCAAAAATAAGCCTCAGATTCACTATATTCTGGAAGATATGATCCCTCCAAGTTAGGGTTCCAGCCTCTTCCAGAATTCATCCTTAAACAGGACACCTGAGGCGAATTGCAATATATTAGGCTACAAAGTTCCAAATAGAATTCCTAAATATGTTCCAGAAAGGGAATGGACTATACTTTCGGTGGTCCAAATATCAGACTCAAAAGATGAACCAGTGACACGTGGCATGCCATACAACTTCGCTATTCTGAACAGTCCTGTAACAGGTAACATTGGGAAAATGATCATAAATCCCAAATGGTGAAACCAATTATGATGAAACCTATGGTGTGGGATCAAGGACATGCGAGGTTAACTTAGTACAAAATTTTAGACACGAAGGAGCAGAAATTTCAGAGATACCACAGAAACAGTAACATGAATTTCTATAGAAGAAATTGGAAAATTGGGGCTTCCTGTTCCGGGAGCTTCCCTCCACTATTTTCAAAAAAGGAGTACATTGGACAGCTCCATTTGAAGAGATCTATCTGTCTATCTAATCAGATCTGAAAGATTCCAAGTTCTAAAAATTAGGGTTTCTGTGACAAACCCTAGATCAGCTAGCTCTGGAACCAGGACGGTCACCTCAAATCGGTAATATCTAATCCTTTGCTATTTTCATTTGAGGTTCTCATTTCAAAGTGATCTATCACATTAGCTTGATGATAAGCTTGGTGAAGTTCACAACCTCCAAGCATAGAAGTATTTGATCTCTCTGAAGAAAATGGATTGGACACCTACATGAGTATAGAGGTTCCAGTTCCAGAGGGAGATAAGGCTAGAAGCCTTACACAAGAAGAACTTGGTCAAGGCCAAGAAGATCATTGCTGATTCAGTCATGAATCAACTTGTATTCCAAGTGTCTCCCCAAATACACCAAAGATGTTTTGATTCCTTGACCAAGCTATTTGAAGGAAAGAACAGAAATCAGAATATGACCTTAAGAAACAAGTTGAAGAATGTGAAGATCCAGAATGCAGAGACCATGCAGTCATATGAGTCTCTCAAATCAAAGAACAACTTGAAGCGGTAAAAGAAGAAGTGAAGAATGCAGAAGTGGTGATGGCCATTTTGAATGGCCTCCCAGGATCGTGGGATTCATTCATTCAAGGAATGTGTGGCAGAAGGAAGTGATTACTTTTAGCAGACTTCGAGAAGAAGAAGATGGGAGCAACTGAAGATCAAGCTCTTACCATCCAAAGAAGATCCCTCAGGCAATGAGGAATATGAAGAACTCAACTCTTGAGGAACTTCTTATCCACCTCAGCTTTTGGATAAGAAATGATGCTATTATGAATGAACAAGATGATGAAGCTGAAGACTCAAGAAGGAGTCTACCCACGAAACAAATAAAGATAAGTATTCAATTGTCATTTCATGATATTGTTTTGTTATGCATTTGTTTATATTCAGTTATTGTATCATGCATGATAGGATGTTTGCATTAACGACAGTATACTACTAATATGCATGTGATGGGTAAGTAGCTCATGGTGCTATACAAATTCTCCATTGCTACTTATCTAGAATGAAACCTCTTTGCTGACATATTGGATTAGTGCACAATCTCAATGTTGTCCTGGTAGAGATGGAAGGCATCTAGAAAGTTTCAGTGAGATATGGATGAATGTTGTATTGGCTAAAGTAGTTGCATAATCATATATTTATGCATAAGTATTTGCCAGTATGAATATTCCTTATGAAATGTTCTAACCATACAACTGCATTTGACTTGTAGGAAAGACCGCATACATAATCGCCTACAAGCAAAGAAGAATGAAGACTTGTTCCGAAGAGAAAGTGATGACATTTCAAAATAATATGACAAGTGCAGTGACGTCATTGATGTAGAACCTTCCAGCCACCAAGAAGAAAGGGAAGACCAATTCAAGAAGAATGATGTCTAGGATGCAGTATCGACTCATGAAGAGAAGTTCATAGTTCCATCATGCAATAGACAGAAACATCGTGGGATACAAAGCAACATTTGTAGCACGAGGCTTCTCATGAAAAAGGGCATTGTACGAGTTCAGAAGACACCCATGGGAAACACATACATGATGATATTGATGAAGATCTTAACCTTTGCTACAAGGTTGAAGATGCAAGTCTATACACTAGATGGTCACATAGAATATTAGTAGCATAGGAAGATACAGAATGTTTCAGTGCATAGAGTACAGAAGACAGAGGGAGTATGATGCTCCACTTCAGAGGGAGTGACTACAGAATATCCTGAGGTTCGACATGGTATGACAGGATGGACAGATTACTGATGACTCTAGGCTTTACTGAGAGTAAAGTGGATTCCAACCTTTGCTTCAAGGTTGAAGGCGGAAGACCAGTGATGCTCCTATTATGTGTCGATGCACTATTGTTCTAGGCATGGAGGTGTGGCAGAGTGCGGATGGAATCTTCCTTGGACAAGGGAAGTATGCAGTAGAGATCCTGAAGAGGTTTGGGATGATGGACTGCACGACTATGGCCACACCTATGGCATCGAACCTGAAGCTATTGAGTGTTGCTTCATCAGAGACGGTTGATGCTATGATGTATCGTCAGATGATTGGGTCCTTGATGTACCTGAGACCAGATATTTGCTTTGATGTGAACATGTTCACCTGATGATTGCAAAGCATGCAGGGGTACAGTTGATTATGGGCTCAAGTACGATGCGAATCAAAAGATTAACCTGGAAGGTTATGTTGATTCAGATTGGGCAGGCGGTGCCATCGATAGGAAGAGTAATTCAAGATGTTGCTTCAGTATGGGATCAAGTGTGATCTCTTGGTTTAGCAGGAAGTAATCTTGTGTGGCACTGAGTACAGCTGAAGCAGAGTATGTCGCAACTTGTTCAGCTAGTTGTGAGGCAGTATGGCAGTGGAAGCTACTGTCTGATATATTTGATCTCCAGATGGATGCTACTTGTATATATTGTAACAACCAGAGTTGCGTGAAGTTGTCAGAGAATCCAGTGTTCCATGACAAGTCGAAGCATATCGAGATCAAGTATCACTATATTAGGGATATAGTGCAGAGAGGAACAGTGAAGCTCCAATATGTTGCGACGGAGGAACAGATAGCTGATGTATTGACGAAGCCATTGGCTAGGCTGAAGTTCGAGTACTTCAGAGAGAGACTTGGTGTTCTCCAGATCGAGGTTCCCTCCAAGAGAAAGTGATGAGACCCATAGCCATTCTGACATGGTGAGAGGATTGGTTCCTTCCATGGTCAGATGTAAGGGCTGAGCCATTCTGTCATGGTGAGAGGATTTGGTTCCTTCCATGTCAGATATGAGTGCTGACTGCCATTTTGGGAATGGAGGCACCTGGTCAGTTACCAGGAACACTCAGTCAGGGACTGAGAGAGCCATTCTGACGAGTAGGTCAGATATAAGGGCTGAGCCATTCTGTTCATGGCTAAAGGATTAAGTTCCTCCCATGGCAGATGTGAGAGCTGGCCATTATGTTGAGTAGGACATATGTAAGGGCTACCGCCATTCTAACGAGCAGGTCAGATGTAAGGGCAGAGCCATTATGTTCATGGCTAAAGGATTTAGTTCCTTCCATGTCAGATGTGAGTGCTAGCCATTATGTCGAGTAGGACATATGTAAGGGCTACCGCCATTCTGACGAGCAGGTCAGATGTAAGGGCAGAGCCATTCTGTTCATGGCTAAAGGATTTAGTTCCTTCCATGTCAGATGTGAGTGCTGACCATTATGTCGAGTAGGGCATATGTACGGGCTACCGCCATTCTGACGAGCAGGTCAGATGTAAGGGTAGAGCCATTCTGTTCATGGCTAAAGGATTTAGCTCCTTCCATGTCAGATGTGAGTGTTGGCCATTCTGTTGAGTAGGACAGATGTAAGAGCAACTGCCACTCTCAGGGAGAGTGGAGGCGCCTGGTCCGTTACCAGGTAGCCCAGTCAGGGACTGGGGGCCATTCTGACGAGGGTGTAGGATTTAGTTCCTACTAGGTAAGATGTGAGTGCATGCCATTTTGTCGAGTAGGACAGATGTAAGGGCAACTGCCACTCTCAGGGAGAGTGGAGGCACCTGGTCTGTTACCAGGTAGCTCAGTCAGGGACTGGGGGCCATTCTGACGAGGGTGTAGGATTCAGTTCCTACCAGGTCAGATGTGAGTGCAATCCCTTCCATCACTGTGATAGAATGTGTTCTTGTCTACATGGATGTAAGTGCAGAGCCATTTCACAGATGGTAGTTGATGTGCCTACCATGCTAGTGAATGTGAGTGCTGGGCCTTTCTGATGTGATTGTAGTTTACTACATGATCAGATGTGAGTGTTGGGCGTGCCTTTCTGACGAGCAGGTCAGATGTAAGTGCTGGGTGAAGACCTACCTACTGGCTAGGCCTACAACCAGCATGAAAAAGGGCTGGCTCTGTAGAACTTCCTATGACGAGATAGTACACACATGATGATGACCAAAGATGATTCAGATTGAGCTATGATCCAGATCCAGTTATGATGACTCCGAGAGATCCAGATCGAGTGATGATCTAGATCCAACAGTGATGATCCAGATCGAGAGATGATCCAGATCCAGATCCAGATCGAGTGATGATTCAGATCTAGTCCAGTGATGATGATCCAGATCGAGTGATGATCCAGATCCAGTCCAGTGATGATGATCCATATCGAGTGATGATCCAGATCCAGTGATGATGTTCTATGATGATCCAAATTGAGAGATGATCCAGATCCGATAATGAAGATGACTTGAAGATGAAGATGACTTTAAGACGGAGATGACTTGAAGACGAAGATGATCCAGTTGATACAGAGAAGAAGACCAGCACTGAAAATTGTGTCGAAAGAATACCTTCCTAGTTAAGAGGGAGTGTTGATGTATTTGTAACTTCGGAATGTATTCTTCTATGTATCTTATATATTTTAACCCAATGTTTATTCCAAGATGTTTCTATTATGTATTTGAGTCATGTTATCATGCCCCAATGTTTCGATCGGGAGGATTAATAATGTAAACAAGTCTTGTCAAGTCATTGTTAAAGTCCCCATAGTTTCGGGGCACTAGGGTTATTATACACTCATTAAGGTGTAGGCTCTAGTAAGTAATTGTTAAGTTGGGCCGACATGATTGAGTGTACTTCAAGTGAACGGAAGAATATAAATAGAGAGTGAGAGTCTCTCTATTTATCACTTGTAAGCATATCACTCACTTACTCAAGTGTGGCGCATTAGTGAGGAAGGAAATGCTGGGACTAGACAGAAGAAGAAGACTACTACTGTTGGGAGTGTATCTTACTGTTTTGGGGTCTTACCATTTTGTGCTGATTCTATCTCTGAGGAAGTTGCGGGGTTTTCTCCTTTATGGTTTCCCCGAGGAAAACTCTTTGTGTCTCTTGTCTCTTGTGTTGTGCTTATGTTTTATTGTTGTGCTTGTTATTCTCTCAGTGAAAAGATCCTAAGATCATAATGCTAGCTTATATGATGAAAAACTAACTATAAATAGGAGGGCTCTCTCCTTATTTTGGTTAGAGATCTCCCTAGTGGTTTGGAAGTAGAGAATAGTTTAGAGTTAGTCATAGAGTGGATTCTTGATTGTTATGTAATGGAGATGATGATTAATGCACATCCTTTGATTCTCTCATGTCAATATAGATTTTCAGCACTTTCTTTCTTATGAATTGTTAATGTAGATTTTCAGTAATCTCTTTCTTATGAATTAATAGCATAGATTTATCGTGAGCTCACAAGTTAATGTTAATTGCTTTATGTCAGTTTATTTCATGCAATTTTAGTCTTTATTTATCAAGTTAATTTATGCAATTTCATGTTTTCTGCAATTAGATTTACTTTCATACATTAAATTCAATTTTAGTTGTAGAATAGGTTAGCAATACTCTGCCTCTGCATATATTTTGTCTGTACCTCACAAGTTTACGCTCTCTCCAGGTTGACAATTAAATCATTGGATATCTGTTATAATTTGTTTAATATTTTCCCCAACATTTTGGCGTCACTACCGGGGAGGTGCTAAAAGGGATCATAGTTTAGATAGGTAGATAGATTGCTTTTACATTACACAGCAAAGGGGAGGGGAAAATGGTAAGATGTAACCTGACGACTTCACTATGGAATTTCTAGAATTTCCATGGTGTAACAGCTAGACGCATCCACTATAGTGCGGTGCCCCAAAGCCTTGTTGTTCATTTGTTTTCGTAAGTGTGTTTATTTTTGTGCAAAGTATTTTCTTTTTTCTACAAGAGTATTCTTTCATTTTGTGCTCCCTTTTTAGTTTTGATTGCTTTCATTTTTGGGCGCCTTTATTTCATACTAAGTTGCTTATAGCTTTGTATCTGTTCATTCTTTGTTTTGTATAGATTTTTGTGCACCTTTTTATGTCTGTTTTTGCACTCATTTTGTGTTTGTCATGTACTCGTTTTTTCTAGTAATTGATTTGATTTCAGTCAAATTATTTTAGGATGAGCATAAGTCTAGATCAACTCTCTCAACTCCTAGCAGAAGCAGGGATATACTCTTCCCAAGAAAATGAGATCTTGATAGAAGCTAAAAGATTTTCTACTCCTCCTGAAGTGAAAGAAGAATTGACATTCGAAGAATCATGCATATTAGATGAGGAGCACATGTTCGCACTAGAGATTGAAACAGAGGAAGAAGGAATCTCAGGTGATCGACATCCTGAAAAATATCCTGCAAACGAAAGCTGCATCGAACGATGGATCCAAGTAAGTACTATTTTAAATCAGTTTTGTTTTTGCTTTTATTTCATTAACTTACATTTTCAGCACTTAGTTTTGCATGTTTTTATATATCTCAGATTTCATTTTGTAAAATTATATTTGAATTTTTGTTTAGTCTTGTTAGATAGATGGTTACATTGGCAATTTCACTACACTTAAATGATTATAATTTTTCATTTTGAATAAGATAGGTAGGTTTTAGTTTTTATTATTCAATTTAAAATTAGCATGAAGGATGTTTTAATTTTGTTTATTGTTTTAAAAAAAAATATTTCTAAATAATCTTAATCACTATTGTTTTTAATTTTGTTAGGAATAAAAAATAATTCTAATCTTTTAAATCTAAAATTTTATGAAATTTTTGGTCTCTTTTATTTTTATTTTTCATTTAATACTTTTCTAGTTATTCTAAAAATGCAATAAGAATTAGTTTCTTTTAAAATAAAATAAATTAATTAATAAACAAGTAAAAAGTAAACAAATAAATATACATATCAGTTTGCATTAAGAATTTTTTAGATTTTTATTTTTTTTCTAAAAGTTCTTTTTAAATCTTTTAGTAGAAATAGTATAAGAAAACAATGAATATTTAAAATTCTAAAAATATTTTTAGAAATAAATTGTAAAAACTAATTAGGCCTATGCACATTGAAACATTTTAAAATTTTAAATATTAAAATTAAAATATTAAAGATTAAACATCAATATATCTAGATAATAATTTTAATACAAAACCTGCAAATTTTTAATAACAGATATAATAAAAAAAATGAAATAGCAGATCGAACAACTCATTCTTCAGCCTATTCCTTCAGCCCATCTTTCGATCTGTCCTTCAGCATATTTTTCTGATGGGTACAAAAAATCTATCTTTCGATATGTATAGGCTGAAACCTGCAAAAATTTAGAAAAAAATGAATAAATTAAAAATTAAATAAAACAAAACACACAAATACAAAATAAAATTTCCGGAAACCCTAGTTGTCTGCGCATCCTCAATCCATCCAACAGTTTCCTGTGTAAATCCAGCGATAGTGAAAACATGGGCTCCCTTCTACGTTTCCCAATCTAACACCAACGCACAACTCTACCACCATTCACATCCCCCACGATCCTCTTCATCTCCTGTGATCTTTGCACCAATTAGCAATAGGATCTTCTTATCTTCTCATGATGAGCTGAATCTAAGCACACGGATAGTACAAAATTCATGGACCTATGTGAACCAAAATTCAGGAATGCAGAGAAAAACTATGATGTTTATTTAATGTAGCAATTATGAAAATGTTGCATTTTCAACAAATTAGGTATTAAGCTGTTGTATTGGCAAATAATATTCTGCAAATATTCTTTTTTCTGGTAGCTTGATTGATATTGCTATTATGGTTCATGAAGATTATCTCTTATTTCATGGCATTTTTTAGTAAATTTTGCAATTTTGTGGCAGCTTCTACTAGCAATAATAAATTCCTTCATGCACACTAACTTCTTTTTCTATATTAAGCTCACGATGAACTCAAACATGGCCTCAGTGATTTGAATCATTTTAACGGTTGGATGATGGATTGGAAATATTTCTGGGTTGATGTCCATCTGTATCTAGTATTTATTTCAGAACAAAAATAACATGTGAAACGTGTCTGCAATCTCAGTGAAAGTCCAAACTGGTGTGGAGATGTGGCGGTTGTTTCTGATTTCAAATCGCACCTCAACAATATTTCTTGTGTTCGCTTTCCAAGCTCCACAATTATAATGGCGATAATTTATATTTCACCCCTTTTACCAGCTCACTTGGTGCCAGCCAACCCACCCAACAACCAAATCCATATGGTTTACCCATTTCTTCCTACGATCTAAGCCAGCAAGCACAATCATCTGGTTCTTTATATGGAACATTTTGTTTGGTTCTTTATGTGGCACTCATCATCACTCAACATTTTGGCTTCGATCTATTTATAAACTAATACTATTACTAATACTAATATATAAAATTCCATTACCCTTATTTCTCGTATTGAATATGGTTATTTTTATCACGGATCTGGTCTCTGCGGAAATTTTCATTTTTCTTCAAGCAAAATCAAAAGGAATAATGTTTTCTAGGTTTTGTGTTCTCATTAGAGATCTTGATTTTAAATTTGTGATTTGGTTTTTCTCGATTATTTGGTAGATTTTGCTTTAAGAAATCAATTTTTTTCGGCATTCTGCAGGGGCGAAAAATATATCGTAGGCTATACGATATTTAATGCGACCGCTGTCATAGTGTGGGCCATTGGATTTCAACGGCTATTGGATCCAATGGCTCACACTACCGTGACGACCGCATTAAATATCGTATAGCCTGCGATATATTTTTCGCCTTCTGCAGGTTCTTGGTTCTTTTCTTTTCATTAATTAAAGTTTTTTCACAAGGATAACGTTGTTGGTTTCCTTTCCATTATTTATTGAACATAGAACTTGGGAAGAAATTTTTATGAGCATTTTTACCAATTAAGAAAATAAGTGAAACTTTGTAAATCTAAATCACTAATTACACATTCTAATACTTGAATAGAAACGGTGCTGTATATTTTAATTCACGGATACAATAAAGTTTTAGACAAAATATTTGAAAAATGCCTATGGCAAATTCTAGTTTCAGATTTCTGTGTAAGATGATTTAAAATCTTAGAATTTGGCTGGATCCTGAACCATAAATATTGAAACTTATTTGCAAGACCTTTTGTATAGCTTTCTTGAAAATCCAATTTTCATTGTAAGTTTGGAACATTAATAATAATGGGAGCGTTGTGTAAAAAATTATATATAAGGGGTTTATTTTAAGTTGTATTTTTTATTTATTTTTATTTTATTTTTGGTAAAACAATTAAATATATATATATATATAATTGTTATCTTATTAAAAAAATAACACATTAATATGATATAATAATAATAATCTTAATTTCATTTTTTTTTCATGCGATTATCATTAATATGTAGTTAATATTTATTCATTAGCATAACTTTTATTTTTTATTTATTTTTAGATAGTTAATATGCATATATAAAACAATAAATAATTAAAAAATATTAAAATACATAAAAAGAATTAAAAATAAAAAATTTAGGTCAAATATAAAATGGTAAACATTAAAAGTTATAAAAAAATAAAAGATATTTTATTTTTATAGTTAATATTTATTCATTAGCATAATTTTTATTTTTTATTTATTTTTAGATAGTTAATATGCATATATAAAACAATAAATAATAAAAAAATATTAAAAAACATAAAAAGAATTAAAAATAAAAAATTTAAGTCAAATATAAAATGGTAAACATAAAAGTTATAAAAATAAAAGATATTTTATTTATTTTATTTTTGTTAGATAAAACTTAAATTAGTGTATATATAAAAACTAATCAAAATTAAAAATCTATATGCAAGATCATATGAAGGGTCATATAAATACAAATTAACATTAGGTAAATAAACAAAATATATTATCTAAGAAAAACATAAAATAATGTTATTAATAAAATTAATATGCATCTTTAAAATCGAAGGCAGCTACTATTGCAGCTACGCCTTCTTCTTGATTTTTATTTTTGCATAGTGGGACCTGGCACATCTTCCATTTGGGGAAGGTAGACGTCTTTTTCAAGCTACCAAATTTACCATAAAAATCGCTTGTTTGCACACTCTTCTCCATTCGAGATCATTAATATAGTTTGCTTTTAGAGGGGTCAACCACTGAAAGGGTCGACTCTCTCTCTGTGTTTCTCAATCAATATATAAGGATGCATTCATCTTTGCAAAAGGAGGGTGTAAAAACTTTGATTTTTGTTCCAATTTTATCAAACACATAAAAATTTGTTCTTGTGGTAAATCAATCAAATTTAAAAATATATATACAAAAACACTGCAATAATAACATTACAAAAATAAAAAATTAAATTAAATTAAATAAATAAAAACATTATGTAATAAATAAAATCATAAAATTATAATTTATAAATGAAATTGGAATCTTTTCAAAATTTTATGATTGATGCACTAACTTGTTTTCACAAGTCACTCAGAAACATGTTCTGACAAAAAGGATTGCTTAATATGCATTGCTACGTTCAGGTATAAAATCATTTTTCTCTTCGACTTGGTTTGTTAAGCACGTATTTTTCTATATTTTCAATGCTCTCACTAGTTTGTTACAGAAAAATGCTAACCTTTTGCAGATTTAAAGACGAACAAATAACATTTCCAGAATCGCAGAAAATTTTCAGAAAAATGTTCCATTGAAATGTTGAAGAAGTTGAGTTTCTACCATGGATGTCATGACATTTGCTGTCACAAAGAAGCCTTTCAAAAACCAATCACGCCATGTCATGATTACTTATCCTTCTCCTTCCAATCCTATTCTCCATCTATGTTAGAGTCTACTATTTTCCTGCGTTATATATCATGACTTCCCGCATGTCTACCTTTCTGAGTCGCACATATTTTCCTCATTTTCAATTTATCTTTTTCCTTATGAATAAAACCATTCAACTTCCTTTCCATGACTACATTTATCCTTGCCATAAAAACAGTTTGACCCTCATATCTTTTATCTATAGTCCTACCACTCATTATGTGCAACTCGTGTTGACTGATGTGGGATTCTTTAAGGCCCACCTTTCAACAAGTCTTGCCCCATCGACCTCAGCACACTATCTGGGATAGAGACTAGAGTTCAGTTTTAGTATCTTGAGGCTTGCATGCCTTAATGGCAAGTTCTCTCGCTGACAGTCATGGGAATACATCAATGTCCCTTGATCGTTAGATTTTTCAAGTGGCTCGACATTAGTTCATTTATTCACACTTTGCACGATGTACTTAGGTACCTTGGCACTCATTGACATAAATGGTGAGATTGCCTCACATTGGTTAACGACATTCATCAATGGTCAGTAATCCAATGATTTCTTTCCATGTTCGACGTCAACACATTTATTGACATGATAAGAATTGTACCATCAGGTTTTGTAGCAAGTGAAGACTATATATTTTGCATGACTGCATCAGTAGTTTTATAGCAGCATACTTCATCCATATGAGAGTACCACAGTTATACTTTCAGCTCTCATCTTTTACTTCATCCAACCAAGCAGCAGTTCAGTTCCTTCACTTCACACTCTATGATCCAGCAGCAGTAGCAGCCACATTCCTATTGCATAAGTTCATCAACTTTTTGGGTAAGTGGAGGTATGTTGTTTTCTAATCTTTAACCATGTAATTTGTTAAATCCTAGAAAATGAATGAATTTGGAAAATTCCCTCACTACATTCCTTTCTCCTTTTTCATAAACCTAATCCATCTTAAGTTGGGGGGAGGGGGGGGACTATTCATTACCATTTTACATATTCATCATCTCATTTACCATTAACCAACATGTCTTTCCCAAACTATGCTATATATATTGGCATGATTCATAATATGAAGAAAAGGATTTCTAATGTAAATTGATGGTTCATCATTTTCAATGTATGTATACTTTTAAATCTTATGTATTGCAGCAAAAAATACAAGTAAAATGAGCAAATGTTGTTAACATAGAACCAAGATTTGTTATAATTATGGTTGTCACACAAGAAACAACCCTAAGGAAAATTGCTGCCACTCATGCATTTCAAATCTTGGAATGATTTACTGTTACATACCATCATCATGTAAATCCTAGCTACAAAGCCAAAAGTCTTAGAGAGAATCAATGCATAGTTGCATGAGGACATGCAACCAGTTAAGTTGGGGGGAATGTTGAGCTATAAAAAGACCACATTTTATTCACCTTTTACATACCATTTGTCACCTTATTCATATCTTATCCTTCCATAAAACCATTAATATTCATCACTTTCATAATAAATATGGGTTTATATTACCATTTTCCAAATCAATTATTTTTTAGTATATTGAGTGAATTTGTGGTTAATTATTGAGAAAAATAGCATATTTTCATTATACTTTAAAGTTGGATGAGTTTGGTGATGCTTACAGGTGTATTTGAAGGCTTTAACAAGCTCAAAAGTGATCACGTAGCCTCAGATTCGAATTCCATCCTCAAGATATGGGATGATTTCAAGGAGAAGATCATGGAAATGTGGAGATGGAATATCTTATCCAAGATATCATGGAGGATTTGAAGGGATGAGTTGTAGATTTGTTAAGAATTTGAAGGGATGAGTTATAGATTTGTTGAGTATTTTGACAAATAAGTTGAGAGAATAGTGGATCTGTAATTATGATCAGTTATCTTCACAACAGAAATTGAGCCCAAAATCTGACACCTTGCATGTCTGAAATTTGACACTTCCTTGTCGTATCTTCGACACATGCACTTTTTTTGGCCGTCAATGGAATACTGTCGGATATTCGACATGTTTTCAATGCCGGTCGAAAATCCGACGCAACCATGGTGTTGCATATTCGATAGTTATCTATTTCAAAGTGTCACTAAAAACTTGCACAAACCATCAAATATCCAACACTTACCGACACTTGAAGGGTCGGCCTTCCGATGGGCTGAAGTGTCGGAGGCATGGCAAATCCGTCGGTGTTTTTTTGGAAAGCGTCGAATATTCGATGGGAACAAATCGGTTGATTGTCGGCTGAAGGTGTCGGAGCTTCAACAAAAGCATCGGAACGACATTGAAAAAGCGACGTCTGGTGGTAGAATTAACAAAAAAAAAATTGTCAGATTTCCATTCAGGAAGTGGGGTAGTGTAGTTCAACATATCACACCCATATATATGGACAAGTAGAAATAGTACATAAAGGTTTAGGAAAACATTTTAAATGTCTAGTTAGAGAAAAGATGAAGCAGTGGGATCAATTTTTGGTGCATACAGAGTCTGTATACAATACTTGTATAAATAGGTCAACAAAATGTTCATCATTGAATTTTATGCATCAAAATAATCTAAGAAGTGTTTTAGATATGATAGATTTTCACTCAACATGTCCAAATGAGTGATGGTATAAAATCATTTTGTCAAACATATAAATAAAATGCATGCTCAAGTCCAAGTCAACTGAAGGACTAAAATGTAAAATATGAGTAGTTTGTGGATGCCCAATGGAGATATAAATCACTTGAGATGAACTTAGGTCATTATAAAGGATAGAAAAATAATTTAGTTTTCAATTAAGGATAAGGGCCAGAGAGAAGTGTTGTTATTTACAAAGAACTTCATAAATGCAATAAAGGATACCAAGGAGTGTTATGAAATGGTGCAAATAAAAGTCTTAGATGGAATAAAGACCAATAATGTTGAAAAATGTGACACTAAGAAGGAAGTATTAGTATAATTAAGTAGAATGCTAGAAGGATATGTTGAGATTGCACATGAGATTCCAAGTAGTTTTCCTCCAAAGAGGAAGATTGGGAACAAGATAGACATAATTAATTCATCCATGTATGTACATGCTTCAGTAATTACTCTTCTTCATATTACACCATTTATCCTTCAAGTTAAATGGCATACACAACTTGTCAAGTATTGCTTTCCCATGTTCCAATACCCATTTCCATGGGATTACATTGGTTTATCTCATTGAAAATATCTGCATACTTTTCTTTGTGAAGAAAAACTTCCCTCAAAATGAGCCAGTTGGATTCTATAGCATATTACTGAGTTTTTTGGTAAGTTGGAAGGGCTGTTTTGTAAGAACGTACATGGAAATCAAAAGTTTCACCTAGAATGGTAGATGCATATAATTTTAAATATGCATCATGCATGGAAATCACACATTGCAATAGTACAATGATCATCAACATAATTGCAGCAAGCATTAAAAAGACAAAATGATAAATTCATTTTCTCTAAGAAAGAAGGATTGAATTTAATTTCCACTGAGTAAGACCAAATATTTTGTGCAGAAATAAATTCCTAAAAGGTAGGTCCCTTAAAATATGAAGACATCCACATGAATCATGATAATATATGGAGATACCCATCAAACTTTTATCACACAAATAAAATGAAACAAACTTATGCAAAGAAAACTATTCATGTTATTGTCTACGACATATGGGAGATCTATATCAGAAGTATAGGTTTTCCTTAATGGTTTTGAAATAATGATTGCTAGGAAGTGGCCCCAACATCATGATAATCTAAAGAATTAATTACACTGACAGACACAATATAAACAGTAAAATTCATGAATATAGTATCCCCAATATGTCGAGGTGATCAAGATATGGTTGATCAAAACAAAGATACTAAGAGATTTGTTTTGTGTGTGATACCTTTCTGTCATTCTTGAGGGAATTTCATGTTGTTTCATGAGGGTTCAACTATATATCTTTCATACTACAAAGATAGCATATCAATTTATCAAATGACCATTATTGAACATTCGTTGATTGCTTGAGCATACAAGCATCAGATGTGCCACACCCCTGTGGTTTATATTCTTTTATCGTGCACAGACCTAGAAAACACCACTAACTTATACAAGAAATTTCCAAAAGATCAAAGGTATGCAAGCTTTACCGATGGACCAGCTAGCAAAGAAGTTCTAGAATTTGCAATAGAAACGCAACCTCCAGCACAGAAACCTGCAACTAAATGTTCATAAAATGCCATCAATATTTTCATAAGATTCCTTAAGAAGCAATCCATGTGCCAAATTGAATACGATGGACTGTATGCTGACCTGTTGAATGAGGAAGTCTCCCATGTCAAACTGAAGGAAATAGAAAAATCAATTTATTAGAGTATATTAATCCCTTGACATACCTACTAGTAACTATGACTCATACAAAGAACATGGTATGCATGTGTTTATCCTTAAATACAGTCAATCTTAAACCTGAAAACTAACATGATTCTATTACATACCTTCCAGTAACCCTTTCGAGTAACAGGAGCATATTGATGTTTACCCTTGAAGTGATTAGGATATGTCGAGCACCCTAAATGCAGATAAGTTATTATCAACACACAGAGCCTACGAAATTAATTGTCAACCCGATGAAGTCTTTTATCTCAAAGAGTAAATGCACAATATATGCTTAAACACCACATCATTGTAGTTAGTACTGCTCTTTAAACAGCCATGTTCATCCCTCAAACTTTATGTAATCCCACCAATCTTCTAATCTCTACAAATTCAACCTTTTCCTTCTATGCATCAACAAGAAATGAAATCAGATTCAACAGCAATTACTGACAGAAAGGAAATCCTATTCATAACCCGAAATAAATGAATTACCTGTGGATCTAATCACACTTGAAATCCATAACTATAAATTAAATGTAATCTAGAAATTCAATTGCAACAGATCAAGCTCGGCTATTCTAAGAATTAAATTGCAGAAACAAAGATCAACGATTATGACAATCAAGGAATTGTAAAGGTTCATGGGATGTCAACCTGAAACCGTGGGATGAACAAAGCTGCTGTGTACAGCTATTAAATAAATTGCATAGAAACTACCTACTCAGTCGACTGTTATGCTGTTACAATTATCGATCTTAAGAAAATGCAATGCTGTAAATCACACATACTACTGCTGCGCGCACTTAGAATATAATTAACAAAACATCACAAAACCGTAAATTGAAAGATCCTACCTTAACTCAGCAGTCTCTGCGGAAGGCGGGCCCAGCCTTCACATAGAGACGCTGGATGAACAATGTACAACTCCCTTAAACCAGCAGTATCTCCTTGTATTAAAAAGAATAATGATTACAGATTGCTTCCGCTGTCAATACACACAATTAATTAACTATTTTCCAACCCCCTGGGTCGAGACAGCTTCTGCATTTATACATACAAACGATAATATCCAATCCTATTACAAAGGGCAGCCATGAAGATCTCTGATCTTCAGGCGCCCTGAATAACATCGGTTGTTACAAGACGTGGCATGATACAATTATAGAAAATGCGAGAAGACTGTTGACTGGCCCAGAAGTGGCGATCTTCTCAGATCGCCATAATATTCGAGCAGCTACACTGAAGATCCCTCGATCATAGCACATTCTGTTACGGCTACTCTGACCGGCTCTGTCTGGAATGTCATGTGGCTCAATAGATGATGGACAAATTGAAGATCCTTTTCGAGTCACGACCACCCCTTGTCTCTAGACTTGTTCAGCTCCACCCCCCTGCATTCTGCTCATCTCACACTATCTTCATAGATCACACATGTTAGCACAATTTCGAGAGATAAATAGCCTTAATTGTCACAAGAATAAGCGTTAATAAGATAAAACAATAATCAGTCTTACCTTGACAATTTAGGGAATAAAGTGAGGAAAGTCTGTCTGATTGGCATACTAAGCAGTGTAAAACAAGGGAAGGAAGGTGATTAAAGGTGGTTAAAAAGGGACCAATTTTGGACTCAACATCTCCCCCCAACTACCCTGTTGCATGTCCTCATGCAACAACCTGCATCAGTCGGAGTCTGAATCCTGCATTGAGCTCTGTTCATGGAGGGAGGAAAAATTGTAAGGGAACTCAGGTTCCTCATCTGTCCTCAGAAAACCTCTGTGCATAACCCAGTACTGCCAACATCTCTGCTCCTCTGCCCTAGCTAAGGAAAAATCCATGTTATATGGTGTTGCTGGCCACCAGATAAGAGGAAATTTAAACTTCAGGCCCAGCCAATCGACTCCACATTCCTTCATACTCCCCACATAACCCTTGACTCTAGAGAGTGCATGCTTGAAATTCTTGAAGCAGTAGGGATCCCTGTTTCTAAGTGCAGAGGAGGCAGCCTGCCATCTGTGCCGGCTGCCATCTAATGCAACCTCCTGCTGCTTGGAAATGGATTTGGTACAAGTGGAGATTACCTCCTCCTGCAGTTTCATGATGTGTTGCTCCTGGGAAGGACTGGAAAGAAAACTTTTATACCGAGCCAAGAGAATGCCAGGATTCCGAGGTTCACTACGGATCCATAAATTAGTATGGGCTTCATTGTGGGAAAAGGTCTGGAAAGACCTTTCCCACTGAACATGGTTGCTCACAAAAGAGGCAAAGGCTCTTAGCTGGACATCCCCTGCAAATGGAACAGGGTTTGAATGGCGATCCAAGGGGCAAGCCATCTCATGCAAGTATAATTCACACAGTAAGTTCTGCTCCTCAAAATTACTCCCAAAGAATGTCTCCAAATTTTTTTTTCTGAGGTTGTAATTTCGAATGACCTCCCCTCCTGTACAGCCTTCAATTTAAACCAGACAAACTGCTCGAAAAGAAATACTGGATAAGAGGAAGAGGGTTCCCTGGTTCCCATGAGTTCTCGAGATAGCTCATACATCTGTTCCTTCTCCTTCTGCATGGATCGAAACTTCCTCAATTCCCTTATTCTGTCCTGCAGTTCCTCTACCTAAATTCTATGGGCCATACGTTCCTCAGCCCCTTGCTCTTCCAGCGCTCTAACAATTCTCTTATGTTCATCCAAAGCAATTGTCGTTTTCTGGTTTTCTTCCACCTGACTTCTCCATTTAGTTACTTCCATCCTTAGGGATGAAACTTCTGCTGTGAGATCTGAAATATCCTTTTTATAATGCTCTCCCTACTCAGAATCCAAATCAATCAAATTTTTGAAAGGGAGAAGTACTGTCTCTTGTGAGACAGTGTCTTCCAGCACATCTTCTATGAGAGATGCTGGTTCTTGTGTGGCAGCAACACCCTCTGGATTTTCTTCCATAGCTGTAATTGATGCTTGTTGAGACACCGGTTCTTGTGTAATAGTGTCTTCTCCCTGATCCATCTGCATTTCTGAAATTGATTCTTGTGTTGCTGGTTCTTGTGTGACAGCAACATCCCCTGTTGTATCCATGGGTTGCTGAGACACTAGTTCTTGTGTGACAATGCCTTCATCCTGGTCAACCTGCATCTCTAAATTTAATTCTTGTATTGCTGGTTCTTGTGTGACAGCAACATTCCCTGGGTTTTCTTCCATAACTGTAATTGATGCTTGTTGGGACACTGGTTCTTGTGTAACAGTGTCTTCTGCTTGATCCATCTGCATCTCTGAAATTGATTCATGTGTTGCTGGTTCTTGTGTAACAGCAACACCTTCTAAACTCTCCTCAGCAGCCACCTCCATTGCTTTTGGGGACACTGGTTCTTGTGTGGCAGTGTCTCCCTCCTGTGATTCTGAATCCAATTATTGTGTTGTTGGTTCTTGTGTAGCAGCAACATCTTCGTTCCTTTGCCTCTGAGATTGGATATCTTCCCCATCGTACAGCTCTTCCTCAAGGATCTCAGTGTCACCTGAGGCTATTGTCTGTTCATCCTCACTCCATTGTGTATCGGGTATGATATCTATCCCTGGGTCATCCTCTAATTGAAATTCAGGAATTCCCGAGGATGTTGGTTCTTGTGTAACAACATCCTGGATTGCCTCTTCATCCTCCTGTGGCTGGAGTTCTCCTCTAAGCTTTGTATCATGGGGACATTCTGGGGCCAAAGTGCCAAACTCTTCATTAGGTTCCAGAGTGTCCTCCCTTCCAGACTCTTCTCCCCTTTCTTCAGTCAACTGTACAAGTGTCTCCAGGTTTGCTGATTCCCGAGTTGCAATCCCCTGTTCAGGTTCATCAATGTTTTGCCCTCGTGGCTCAGTTTCCATCATCTCTATATCATGGGAGCATTCTGGGTTCTCAGTGCAATCATCATTCCTGATTTCATTCTTTTTCTCCTCTGCCCTAGAATTAGTAGCAGCCTCTGCCAGGATGATCAAAGATACTGGTTCTTGTGTTGCAGCATCTTCTTCTTCTGCAGGTTCTTCTCTTGTGGGCGTGGGCTGTTGTACTGTGTGAACTATGACCCCATGGCCTTTCTTTTTGAAAATTTCTCCACAATTGGGGCAAATCACTTGCTCCTCCTCCCTGTCAGGGTCGATAGTGTCTGCTCCCTCAAGGTGGTCTGCAGCCTCCACCAATGTATACATTTTCTTCTCACCTTGTTTCCTACAAGTTTCCTTCCATGTCTCCACTTCCCTTTGCAGTATTTGGACTTCCTCCTTTAATACTGTGTTTTCTTCCAAAAGTCCTTCAAGGTTGGGTTCTACCTCAACCGGCCTTTCTGGAGCATCCATTGGCCTTGGTACAAGGATTGGGATCTCAACCTGTGCCTCCAGGGTTGCCCATCTTTTTCTGGCTGCCTCTGCTGCTGCATTTGATTTAATTCTTTTGCCTCTTATTGGTGAAGTTATGCTTAGCTCCTTAATTGGTCTCTTTTTCCCTTTCCGTGACATTTTCGTTTGAGGAGCTAGCTTATCAGGATTCACTGTTGGAGTCAAAGGAGTGTTTTCTTGCTCCTCAGGTCGTTCCTCCTCAATTAGGGTTCCTCCTCCCCACTCCGGTGAGGATTCAATAGTGACCGGATCCATCTGTTCCATCTGTTCTTCAATTTCCTTAGCTCTGTCATCTTCAGGTTCAATTGTCGCAGCATTCAATGCTGCTCCAATTTCTCCTTTTGATGGCAGAGCTACCCTGTTGTCTGCATTTTTCTCAGAATTTTTATCAACACCCTCCCCCAATGGTTCTGCTTGTGTCCCCTGTTGTTCTTGTTCTGGTGCAATATCATCCCCCCCCCCAACTATATTGGAGGGACACTGGTCCTCCTGATGATGTTGAAGCTGTGCCTGTTCGGCTGGAAGACCCAGCAAAAGAGTAGGACCTTGAGTGTGGGCTGTGAATTGCTCCCAGGTGATATTGTGCTGGGCCAAGGTTCTTGAAATGATTAATTTTATCAGACCATGGTGGGTTAGGGAAACATGTGGATGTTTAGCCATTTGGACAAACATCGCCATCTGGCATAGGTTATGGAACAGATAGTATGGAATATTCAACAAAATGCCATGGCGAAGATGGGAAAGCAAAGGTAGTTCAGAATTATAAACAACTTGGTACCTACCTTCGCAAGTGATGTACTTCTTAAGGAAGACGGCAACCTGATCCCATGGTCACGGCAGTGATTGCAGTGTAATCCCTCTCTTTGATGATTGAACGTGCTCCCCCTCTCGCAGAAATTCCTCCCGTGCAACCATCGTGGGGACTCTTTGTTCAAACCATGCCTTTCCCACCATTGGAAGAGCAGTAACTTCAGATATAATAGCCTCGAAGACTTCTATCCGCATCCCCCATACCTCAGAGTAAGTGTCCTTGAGGTGTAAAGCGAATTGCAAAGCTGCTTCCCTGTTAAATCCATCTAGTCGCTCGAAAAATTCAATCCAGCCAGCGGCTTGAAAGATGGCAAAAACCTCAGGATTGTTTCGGAGTTCCTGCGTGTTTAAAGGTTCATGACGCGCTGGAAGTCCCATAGTCTTGGCTGCAGAGTTCTAGAGTCCGAGAGTGGAGGTTGCAGAGCGGAGGATGCACAGATCGCTGAGCGGAGATGTGAGTAGGGAGAAGATGGCAAATTTGGAAAGTTCAGTACAGAGGGAGGTTGGGAATTTTTATGCCAAATCGGGGAGGGTGGCGGTTATGAGCTTTTACGTCACACGAGGGAATGGATTAATTAAGTCATAATGGTAATACGTATAAAGGCACAATTGTTATCATTAAACCAAATTAACACTTAATCATGTAAAAATCAAAGCCATACCTCGTGTGACTGTGCATCGAATGACCTGCGGGAAATGATGATCCGTGTGCTTGCTGACGCTGCAAGGCCGAGCTCGTGCGCAGTCATTAAATTGATCATAATAATAGCAATAATGCCATAATTCCATCACCAGTGAGAACGGAGAAAACATCGCGTCACCGGAGCCGGAATTACGCCAAGTTGGTCGGCACGAGTGGAATAAGTCAGAGCCATAAGTAATAGCGGAAGCGATTTTCTTTGGTTAACATAGGAGTTACCACTGCGAAGGACAAAAGAACAGTCTGGAATGCTGAAATGTCCGCCAAATGAAGCGGAATTGAAATTGCCCAGCATGATATCACGGCCAATTAAAAGATGTTACAGCCGTCAAGAAAGATCACGGTATGGGGAAAAAGATCGACGGTACAGGAAAAATCACGGCTGCCAGAAGATATGTCGCAGTCGCTGGCAAAATAATGTCGAGGCCATGGGAAAGTATGTTCAGCTGCCGGGAATGTATGTTCAGCCGCCGGAAAAAGGGGTTTTTCTGGTCGTTGGGAAAAAGTTACGGCTGTGGGAAAAGTATGTTCAGCTGCCGGGAATGTATGTTCAGCCGCCGAGAAAAGAGATTTTCTGGTCGTTGGGAAAAAGTTACAGCTGTGGGAAAAGTATGTTCAGCTGCCGGGAATGTATGTTCAGCCGCCGAAAAAAGAGATTTTCTGGTCGTTGGGAAAAAGTTACGGCTGTGGGAAAAGTATGTTCAGCTGCCGGGAATGTATGTTCAGTCGCCGGGAAAAGAGATTTTCTGGTAGTTGGGAAAAAGTTACGGCTGTGGGAAAAGTATGTTCAGCTGCCGGGAATGTATGTTCAACCGCCGGAAAAAGAGAAATGCAACGCAGGGAACAAAGGAAGACGTTTCTCGTTCAGCGGGCCCCTTCTGGTCATTTGCCTGATACTTCCATGCAAATTTATTTCTTTGAAGAATAACAACAATCAAAAGATCAAATGCAAAAATAAAAATCAAGAGTTATACGCTACAGTAGAAAAAACTTATTTATGTACAGTGGTTCAAAGTGTGATTTACAGTTCAAAGGTTGGCAGAGGCAGAGAGAAGTCCTGCCCTGGTAACAGCTGATACTCTGGGTTGGCAGCAATCTGCGAAATGAATGCGTCCTTCGAAATGGGCTTACGATACAGTCTCAATCTGTGGCCATTAGCAAGTAATGGTATACGATTGTCGTCGATGGTCACCAGACGGACAGTGCTGTTGTCAAAAACCCTGTCAACCAAATATGGACCTAGCCATCTTGTAAGCAATTTACCTTTAAAATCTCTTTTGAATCTGGAGTCATAAAGTAACGCCCAATCTCCTTTGCTGAAGACCTTCTTTTTAATAAACCGGTCGTGCCAATTAGATCTCTGTTGGTGAAGCAACAAAGTTTGGTCCACTGCGGCTAACCGTTTCTCGTCCAGTTCATTTAATTGATTCAGCCTTCACTTCTGAGCTTCTGTTATATCCAGGTTCATTTTGGTGGCTGTCTTCAGGGTTTTAATCTTGAACTCAATTGGAAAGACAGCACTCTTTCTATACACCAGATCATATGGGCAGAACCCTGTGGTGTCACACCATGCCGTGCGATATGCCCACAATGCTTCTGGAAGCCTGTCAGCCCAATCCTTTCGATGACTATTAACTGTTTTAGTAAGGATGTTTTCAATAACCTTATTGGTGCTTTCCACCTACCCATTGGCTTGGGGGTGGTAAGGTGAAGACACCCTGTGCTGCACATGATACTTCCGGAGCAAGGACTCAAATTGGTGTGACACGAACTGCGGCCCTCCATCAGTAACTACTTCTTTTGGTACCCCAAAACGGGTAAAGATCTCACTGTACAGAAAATCAATTACTGCCTGATCATTAGCCTTAGCCAAAGCTACAGCCTCTACCCACTTAGTCATGTAATCAGTACAAACCAGAATATAGACCTTCTGTTTGGAAGGAGGACTGATAGGGCCAACAAAATCCAGTGCCCATCTATCAAATGGTTCAACTACAAGTTGGGACTGTAGGGGCATCTGATCTGTTCGATTGGGTTGGCCCATCCTTTGGCAACTGTCACAGGACTGGACATACTTCTTGGCATCCCTGAACAGAGTCGGCCAGTAATAGCCCATCCACAGTGCTTTATGCCCTGTTCTCTTATCTGCAAAGTGCCCTCCACAAGGCCCCTCATGACAGGATTTTAATATAGAAAACATCTCATCTTCTCTTACACATCTCCTGATCTCAAGATCAGGCCCTGTGTAGAAGAGATGGCCATTTAACCAACAAAACCTGGCACTGCGCTGAATAATTTTTCTTTTTTCTCTTTTTGTCATATATGGTGGTAGCTTCCCTGCAACCAAATAGTTAGCAATGTCTG
>LPNX011208367.1:72153-88340 GCA_001517045.1 Pseudotsuga menziesii | reverse complement strand
TACCATGGAGAATGAACTAAAAGTGCAAATAGATGCTCGTCTGGGAAAGAATCCTCAACAGGCAAACTGTCATCACTGTTAGTAAGACGGGATAAAAAGTCAGCAACAACATTGTCCTTCCCAGGTTTATCTATAATAGTGATATCAAATTCTTGTAACAACAAAAGCCATCTGGTCACTCTGGCATTGGTAACTGGTTTATTCATTAAGTATTTGATGGCAGAGTGGTCAGTGTGCACAAATGTAGGATACCCGGTAATATAATGTCGAAATTTATTGATGGAGAAAACAATAGCTAGGAATTCTTTTTCAGTAACAGTGTAGTTAAGTTCAGCAGGGGCTAGATTTTTACTAACATAGTAAATAGCATAAGGTTTTTGGCCCTCCTGCTATCCTAATACTGCCCCAATGGCAGTGTCAGAGGCATCTGAGGAGATATGGAAGGCCAAGGTCCAATTAGGTCCCTGCAAGATGGGAGCTGTGGACAGCCTTGCTTTAAGTTCATCGAATGCTGTCTGGCATGTTGCATTCCACACAAACTGTGCATCCTTTATTAACAAAGAGAACAAAGGGGAAGCCAGTTTGGAGAAGTTTTCTATGAATCTTCGATAATACCCAGCATGTCCCAGAAAGCTTCTCACCTCTTTCTGAGTTGAAGGGGTAGGTATGTTCTTTATTACTTTGATTTTTGTAGGGTCTACCTGTATGCCACTGGCAGAGATAAAATGCCCTAATACCACCCCCTCACTCATCATCATATGGCACTTTTCAGTGCTTAATGAAAGCTGAGTCTGTTCACAGCGAATTAGAACCTTCCTTAAATTTTCTAGTGCCTCATCGAAATCCCTACCATAGGGAGTGAAATCATCCATGAAGATTTCCATGCTATCATTGACTAATTCAGAGAATATGCCAATCACAGCTCTTTGGAACGTTGCTGGTACATTGCACAATCCAAATGGAAGTACTCTGTAAGCAAACGTTCCCCAGGGACAGGTGAAGGTGGTTTTATCCTGATCCTCAGGAGCAATTTGGATTTGGTTGTACCCACTGAAACCATCTAGGAAGGAGAAGAACTTCTTCCCTGACAGGGTATCAAGGACCTGGTCGATAAAGGGTAAAGGGAAATGATCCTTTTGAGTTGCTTTGTTCAATTCTCTGTAATCAACACAGACCCTCCATTTCCCATTTTTCTTGGGTACAATCACGAGTGGAGAGACCCACTCACTATCTGAAATTGGGTATATAAACCCTGCTTCCAAAAGTTTCTGGATTTCCTCCTTCACTATATCCCTCAGGTTGGGGTTCATGCGTCGTTGGGGTTGACACACAGGCCGGGAGTCACTTTTGATGTAAATGTGATGAGTGCACAGATTAGAGGGGATACCCCTCATATTTGTATACTCCCAGGCAAACGCCCCCTTATGTTCTTTCAAGAGGCTGATTAGGCGTTTCTGTTCCTCTAAGGAGAGACTAGGATTGATATTCAAAGTCCTTCCAGGTTCTACCTCAATAGGAACACTCTCTGAATTTTTCACAACCGGGATTATGTTTGTGACACCAACCAAGGCTTCTTCTGTAAGGTTCTCTTGGTCTTCCTTGGCCAGGGTAGTGTTAAGAATTTGATAGACCTCTCTATTCACTGAAGTGGTTTCACTAATGAAATTGCTAATGGTATCATCTTCTGTTTCATTTTTAAAGGTTAAGGCCTTCCCTATAGTTAATAATGGCTGGACATCCTCCTCCTCCTCATCCTGCTCTATCCAAAGGGATGTTTCAGCCTCTAGACTTGGCCGAGCTGGAGGATACAGGGTGAGGTTTTTAGTATCCATCCCATCAGATATAGTCATGGACCCTGATCGACAGCTGATGCAAGCATCAGCTGTGGCCAACCATGGTCTCCCCAGGATTAATGGGTGTCCCTCCAGCTGCGATTTTGGTTGTAACACCAAAAAGTCAGCTGGGTACTCCCATGAATCTACTGATATAACCAGGCCATCCAAGATCCCTTCAGGTCTGATGGTGGATCTGTCTGCCAATTCCAAAATAGTAGGGGTCAGTCTAAACTTAGTGAGCCCAAGCTTCCTTACAGTTTCCATAGTTATAATGTTGATTGCTGCTCCTAGATCCACTAGGACATTGGGTATCTGTGTCTGTCCTATTTGTACAGTAACGGTAGGATTACCAGGGTCATCGTATTTAGTCACAGGGGTTTTTCCTGTTATCAAGGCCGATAAGTTTCCTATGACACGGACCGTAGGAGGATCCCTGAGTTTCCTTCGTGTTCTTCTTGTACACAGCTCCCTAATTGTTCTAGCGTAAATGGGCACATCTTGGAGAGCTTGAAGGAGGGGTATTTTAACATAAAGATTTCTTAGCTCTCCGAGGAGGTTAAACTGAGGTTGCCCCCCCGTTTTTGGTAGTAGTAATCTTTCGGGGTATGGTGGCTGCTTTATCAGCTGGGAAGGCCGTATATCGTCAGGTTTATCGTTGGATGTTTCAGCCATCCCTTTATCATCGGATGGTTCAGCTGTTCTTTCTAAGGGATGCCTAGCATCCTCAATGATGGGAATTGAGTCAAATGGATGCTGTGATCCCTCCTCTTCTTTATGTTTAGAGGATGAAACATCCTCTGTAACTATAGGTTCTACAATTTTCCCAGATCGTAAATGGATTTCGTTACAGGGTACAGGGGAAAGAGAGTAGGCTGGCATGTTGACAGTCTCCAATTGGTGGACTGCTTTATTGTTTGGGTTAGGATTAGGTTGGGCAGGCAGCTGGGGTCGGATTGGTATATTAGGGACAGAATTGTTTTGCAGCTGCAGCTGTGACTGTGGAGGTAAGTATTGAGGATATGGAGGAATTTGAGGAAATTGGGGAAATTGATGAGAATACGGTGCTTGTTGAGGTAGAGGTGGTTGAGGAAACTGGTTCCCAGGATGGAAATTCCTCCACCCCGGAGCCCACGACGTAGGTTGGGGTGGTGGCTGTGTCCAGGGATTCCATGAATTATAGTTTTGCATTGCGGGTTGAGAGGAATTCCACTGAGTATAACTTGAAGGGAATTGTGTATTCAAATTCTGCATATTATTCCAATTCCCTACATTATTCAAAAACAGGAGAGAGTCTGGAGGCATACCTTGATTTCGAGGTTGCCACGTTTTCTTCTGTGCGATAAAGTAGGCTGCTTCCACATCCGGGTTTGATGCCTGCAGAACGGCCTTGACTTGAGGAAGTGAAGGGCATTCCTTCATATCATGGTTGAGCTCACACAGCTGACATACGTTCACTTTGTCAAGCGAGCATTCTCTCAATGGATGATTCTTTCTACACCGGGGGCAAAACACACCTAATGTGAGATCCTCCACTGCTTGTTTTTGTTTCGCCTTCAGGACATCAATTTCCGAAGAAATGGAGCTCATCATTTCTATTTTAAAGTTTTCAAGTAGATTGCCTATCTCTGCACGGGTGGCACCCCCGTTGGATGACTTCTGCATTCGGTCGAAGACGTCCCGTTCCAGCTTTTCTCGTTTATCCCGCTTATTATTCCGGGAAGACCCTCTGGAATATCTTTTGCACAGCTCCACAATTTTATCGAAAGGATCTTTAGAGATGTCCCCCTTACCAAGCAGGTTTAACATGTCTAGACAATCATCCCTGATTCCCCGAAGCAAGATTATTTTTAGTACATCCAATCCCATGTTCATCTGCCCAGCTCTCTGCACATTGTACAACAATCTTTCCACGAAATCTTCCAAACTCTCGTCCTCCTTTTGTACCATTTTAAATAACTCCTCTCTCTTGTCCTTAGTATTACAATATTCCTGATATTTTTCTAGGAACACCCACTTCATTGCATCCCAATTATTAACAGTCCCTCCCCCAAGGCTCGTGAACCACCATAATGCATTGTCCTTCAGGGTAGCGGGAAAAAGTTTTAGTTTTTGGGCATCAGTGATATAGTCATAGCTACGGCAAAGAATATCGAATTCAAAGAGGAATTCGTTTGGATCTTCTACTGCTTTTCCATGAAAACGAGGTAACACCGATGGTGAAATATTTTTCATAGGAGCTGCTCCATCTGGCTGTTGAATAGGAAATTGTAATGTAGCCACGGTCCCTTCTGGGAGGGAACGACTTCCATGATTAAAATTTTCTCCCATTACTTCTTCCTTGTCGGCCTCGTGCCTGTTACTCATGTCCTCGTTTGTTGTCTCTTCTGTGCTCTTCTTCTCGTCCTCTTCTTTGTTCCTCCTTTCTTCCTTTTTTTGTTCCTTGTTCTTCTCCTCGTTTCTCCACTACTCCTTAAGCTTCTGGTGGAACTGATCCCACTCTTCTTTAGTTACAGCCTTCCCTTGGATGTGATATACCAGACCCTTACCAGCAGGTCCAGTTGTAACAGTTGTGTCTTCTCCTGCAGGGATGTTCGAGGAGGTCGCAGCTGCTCTTAAATTCTCCACCATGGATCCTGATGATGGCTTTTCAGGATCAACAGGGCTTCTTCTGATAGGAGTCTCTTGATAGCGAGCCCTGGTGGACGAATCAGCTCTGTCAACAAGATCGTCGACAAATGTCCTTCTGCCCAGTGGTTCTCCTCGACCACGATCCAAGCCACCTGCAATGTTAGTGTTCTGTGGGGTTTTGGGAGTTGAGGGTTGATCACGATTTACCCTTCTCGTACTCATACAACCCAAATTAATTCATCGCAGAGAAAAAAAAGAAACTGACTAAAACAATTGCCAGAAGCAACAAATGATAGTGTTTAATTCTTACCCTTCCCCGGCAACGGCGCCAAAATGTCAAGCACCCTAAATGCAGATAAGTTATTATCAACACACAGAGCCTACGAAATTAATTGTCAACCTAAGGAAGTCTTTTATCTCAAAGAGTAAATGCACAATATATGCTTAAACACCACATGATTGTAGTTAGTACTGCTCTTTAAACAGCCATGTTCATCCCTCAAACTTTATGTAATCCCACCAATCTTCTAATCTCTACAAATTCAACCTTTTCCTTCTATGCATCAACAAGAAATGAAATCAGATTCAACAGCAATTACTGACAGAAAGGAAATCCTATTCATAACCCGAAATAAATGAATTACCTATGGATCTAATCACACTTGAAATCCATAACTATAAATTAAATGTAATCTAGAAATTCAATTGCAACAGATCAAGCTCGGCTATTCTAAGAATTAAATTGCAGAAACAAAGATCAACGATTATGACAATCAAGGAATTGTAAAGGTTCATGGGATGTCAACCTGAAACCGTGGGATGAACAAAGCTGCTGTGTACAGCTATTAAATAAATTGCATAGAAACTACCTACTCAGTCGACTGTTACGCTGTTACAGTTATCGATCTTAAGAAAATGCAATGCTGTAAATCACACATACTACTGCTGCACGCACTGAGAATATAATTAACAAAACATCACAAAACCGTAAATTGAAAGATCCTACCTTAACTCAGCAGTCTCTGCGGAAGGCGGGCCTAGCCTTCACACAGAGACGCTGGATGAACAATGTACAACTCCCTTAAACCAGCAGTATCTCCTTGTATTAAAAAGAATAATGATTACAGATTGCTTCTGCTGTCAATACACACAATTAATTAACTATTTTCCAACCCCCTGGGTTGAGACAGCTTCTGCATTTATACATACAAATGATAATATCCAATCCTATTACAAAGGGCAGCCATGAAGATCTCTGATCTTCAGGCGCCCTGAATAACATCGGTTGTTACAAGACGTGGCATGATACAATTATAGAAAATGCGAGAAGACTGTTGACTGGCCCAGAAGTGGCGATCTTCTCAGATCGCCTTAATATTCGAGCAGCTACACTGAAGATCCCTCGATCATAGCACATTCTATTACGGCTACTCTGACCGGCTCTGTCTGGAATGTCACGTGGCTCAATAGATGATGGACAAATTGAAGATCCTTTTCGAGTCACGACCACCCCTTGTCTCTAGACTTGTTCAGCTCCACCCCCCTGCATTCTGCTCATCTCACACTATCTTCATAGATCACACATGTTAGCACAATTTCGAGAGATAAATAGCCTTAATTGTCACAAGAATAAGCGTTAATAAGATAAAACAATAATCAGTCTTACCTTGACAATTTAGGGAATAAAATGAGGAAAGTCTGTCTGATTGGCATGCTAAGCAGTGTAAAACAAGGGAAGGAAGGTGATTAAAGGTGGTTAAAAAGGGACCAATTTTGGACTCAACAGGATCAACACCACCAAAACTCATGGCTGCAAATGGGCTTTCTTCAATAAAAACATTTTTTTCCTTGGGAAAGAACCTCGAAACTGTTTCCAACAAACGTGAAATTGTTTCCTTTAGTGAAAAGCTGTCATACCAAATCTAGTGATCTATCATTGTAAATCAGTGAAAATAACTGATACTCTTTTTCAAGCCATGGATACCTTTGGAAGATTGCCTGAAAACAACAAAAATGAACAGTTTTTATAACTTAAGCATTCAAACAATGCCTTCCAGAAATAAAGTATCAAATAGATCTTTATTTTTTCAAGCAGATCTCAATACTTTGTTACCATAATTATCAATGCAGTTATTCTTCTTTTGTATTCCAGAGTTGAGATGTTTTCTCTATAAGTGACCACTTTAAACTCAGTGATAAATTGGAAGCAATAAAGAAAGATATAAATGTCTAATAAAATATTTGCACAAAGAAGACTTTGTAACAAATTAGCAATTATGAGTAATAAAGTGCACAATGATGTTGGGGGGAAAAGTTACAATGGAAACTAAAAATACCAATGTGCACCATGCCCAACTCACAACCTACAGGGATAAGCACAAATATAAACATAGGTTTTCCACTGCACAATCAAACATGAAAGTTGAACAAGATATGAGATTAAGAAACAAATTACAAAACTACTGGAGAAAGATAAACTTGGGCAGATAACAATATACTCATGCAGAATAATAGAGAAACAACGCTTCAAATTCCATTTTCCTCACAAGTCTATCTATCTTTTTTTTTCTTTTGACCTTTCATATTCCCATCAAACTCAAATTCCTATCATATTTCTTGTAATGAAATGCCTACATTTAATTTTGTTGTCCTAGCTATATGGAATTGGTAAAGTATTACCAAGGGGCCAATTATCATGATAAATCAAACTATTCAAGGTAATTGTTTAGTTCAGATAGAACAAATTTCACCTCAATGTATGTTAATCATCATCATCAACTAAATGTATGTGTGTGTACATGCATAAATACCCAATACACAGCTTAATCAAACAAAAGAAAACATAATTATACCTTGATTTGTGGATCTTCACACTGTCTTCTTATGCTTTACCTTTCAAAACATCATTCAACATACTTCATATTTTGTCCTGTTGCAATAGTTTCATGTTAGGACCCATCAAATAAATTTATGTTTGCTTATGAAAATAACAAAACCAATCTAAATAAATACAATTCTATTACAATGTAAATTACAATACTATTCAACTATTCAAGTAAATTAATTGTTAAGAATAGATCACCTGATAAAACATGGATAACTAAAAATACTATGTATATAAGGCCATCAATCTAATCAAAATGTCATTTCTTACCTCTTAACTATGGAAACATTTCTCAACGCTATCTGTAACAAGTTCCAATGGAGTACTCAAATAACAATAGTGAAAATTATACACTAAAATTATAGAAATAGATGTTTTTTAATGTATTCTTCCTTACCATTCATTGAACTCCTCTCTGTTTCGAGAATAATTTAATATTCTCTACTAAACAGGACCAACCACGTGAAGGTGGAAGCTCTTATGGCCCCTCCCCCCCCTCACATCACTCTCAACTCCCCAAACCCAATGCACCTACTTGCAAATAACAATTTATTTCACTATTTCACAATCCAAATAACAATGCATCTACTGCAAATTATTTCACTCAATAGTTGAAAGATGCTTTCATTAAATCATTCTTTAAATCATTTATTAAACCATTCAATCATTCAACAGCTGAAAAAACCATTCATTTAGTTAATGGTAGAAAAAAAATTCAGTAAACCATTCATTAAAGCATTCATTCAAAGATTCATTCATGAAACAGAGGAAAAAACCATGAAATGTTTTTTTTTTTATAAATAAGAATTACTCAAAATTTGTTTAGTCACTTCCTTTTTACTTTTCTTCTCTTTAAATATTTAGTTAGAGTTACATCTTCTAGAATATGATCATCGGTATCCCTACTAGTCTCCTCGCAAGGTTGAACTTCAGGCGAGGGGCGATGAATTTCTGCAATAATGTCAAAATATTTCATTAATATATTTATATTTTGATAAATATGAGTAATTCATTTAAAAAAACATTACGAATGTGTTTTTTTACCTGCCATGGGCACATCAACATGTTCAACATTATCTTGTACAGGCCCAACCTGTTCTATTTTAGCTGCATCTACATGCTCTGCAGTTGAATTGTGTAGAATTAGAATTAATGTTCATCATCTGCAATGGTCTATAAAAAACAGTAGCACATTAATAAATACATTACTAGGATGAGAAGCATGATCTTCGTTTGGTTGGTCATGTACATCCTCGACATGAACGGGCTCATTACTTTCCTACACAAAAAGGAATAAATAATTTATGTTAATTTATTTATAAGGAATAAATTGGATGAGCATCAATAAATTATCATTAAAATATACAGTTTTTACATACATGGGCACCAGATGGATCAGCAAAAGATCATGCAGTATTCCAGACAAGCTTCTCCGATATTCAACAATGGCATCAAATCCTTGTTCGAAGCCAAGCTTCATGTAATCTGCACTGGGCAATTCTTTGAACCGATCGGCCTTCGTATTTGCATGATGTCATTAATTTTACATTTTTTTCCAGAACAAAACAAAAATAATAATCTGTATGATATTTGGATGCGGATTCGGGTTTTGCGATACTTACATATCGAGCCTCCAAGTTGGAGTAACCACCAGGCCCAAGCTTGTGTTGGCCAATTTTTTCAATTCTTGCCTTGGTGGCCTTAGATGTGTCCGAGAGATGAATTAAGTTTTTAAATATGTTAGTCGATGTACCAAGATTGATATAAAAATTAGTAATAATAAGGCTTACCACTACATTTTGGAATGTATTGCATACCTCCTTGTTCTAGCTGGTGGTATCTTTCCTAATTTTCTCAGGCCCTTCTCTTTTCCATCTTCCACCAGGGCTTTCCACTCCATAAATGGAATCATTGTAGGGCGCTCATACCTAGGGTTTTTTTCTAGGTGAACCCTATACTGGTCTCGAACAATCTTCAGATGTTTTCCAGCCTTCTGTAGGACCTTTGATGTATCGAAGGTATCTTTTCTGAACAGACTAACCAAGTGATTAGTCAGATCATCCTTTAAAGCTTTTGGCTGTTTGTTCCACATTGTGTGGATGGTGGGCCCAAAGATCTCCAAGGCCAAATCATTTATATGTTTATAAAATATATCATGTCCTACAAACCATTAATGCCATCATTAGTCAACATTAAAAAATATTATCAGTATATTAGACACAAATTATAAAAACTAAATTGAACAATCTATAATGACCTGGAATCCTCTCTATCTTTATTGGAACCAGTTCTTCATTCACCAAAAATGTACACACTATTGAACCAGTGCTAGTGACACAAGAAGATCCAGGAAATGCTTCCACATCTCTATCTATCCCTACACCCACCCCTTCTTCTGCATCATCTGTTGTGGGTGGGGCAGCATCAGTTGCACCCTCTGGTTCCCTCGGGGGTGTCGCAGAGCGTGTTGCCAACTGTTCAGTGGACGATATGGGAGTAGTATGTGGTGTACGTGGAGTGATTTGGTAACTAGGACCAACATTTCCTTGACCACCACTAATAATATCTATAGCGATGGGAGTAGTATGTCGTGTAAGTGGAGTGGTTTGGTAACTAGGACCAACATTTCCTTGACCACCACTGATAATCTCTATAGCACGCTGTAAATTCAAACCATTGTATTATAAGTTCAATAGCATATAAAATCAAATATTATAAAGTTTTTATAAATGAATTTACATTATTATTCGAGAACTTACATCCAATTGTTTACATTGATGTAACAACAATTGAATCCTTTTTTCAACCCCTTCTATTTGTGGAACTGCCAATGTTAGAAGAATCAATTCCTCATTTTGTTTTTCCCTGGTCTTTTGTAGCACCCTCAACAGGTCTGCAGACTCTCTAATTTCACTATCTCTCATCAACTGGGAGACCTCATTCTATAAATATTTTTGAGACGCTGTTTCATAAGTCGAATCCCCTGTTTGCAATTGAAATATAAAAAAAATTGCTTATTCTTTGAAGCAATAGTGTGCACAAACAATTATATTAACAAAAATTGTCTATCATGATAGAGTCATGGTATTACATCTAGGATTATCTGACTCCTAGATGAGGGTGTGGTCTGATCAACAAATGGGGACTTACCTCGATCAGCCACCTGCAAAAAAAGTAGATAACATTATCACAATGAACACACTATGTAAAAGCTAAAAAATACAGAACAAAAATAAACACTATGCTACATGTTTTATATGTGTACATTTTTAAAGTTTTTAGAATGTGGAATTACATTTAGGTTTACTGGTTTCCTTGAGGCTCCAGTCCTCTGATCAATAACTGGGGACTTTCCCCAGTCAATCTGCAAAAAAGGTAGACAACATTACCATGATGAACGCAAACATAAAAATGAAAGAATACATAACAAAATAAACATTATGAGTCACGATATACATGTTTATGATTTTAAAGTATTTGAAATGGAGAATTACATTCATGTTTGGCTGTTGCCCCGATGCTGTAGTCAGCTGATCAATAGCCGGTTGGCTTCCCTGATCAACACTCTGCATGGAAAATAGATAAGATTATATAAACGAACCTAATATACTAATGAAAATACATAACAACATATCTGTATGTTCATCCTAAATTTATTACATTGGCAATATCGATGTATACCTACTACCTTAACTTAGGTCGACAAACATCTACAGAGATGGAGGTGCCCCTGAGAGAACCCTGCATTAAAAACATACTAAAAGTTACCTAAGGAAACATGAAAAGTAGAAAATTACAATTATATGCTAACGAAAAATCCTATAGATGTTAAAATAATTAATAAAAGGCTGGTTAAATTATTTGTTGTACCACAACCATAATAACCGTGTTTGTATCTACACGTTTCAAATTGTAATTAATAAGCAGTTCTTCGCCAACAACTATTGATTTAATTGCACATAAAAAGACACAGTTTCCTTCACATGACTCGAATATGCAGTTGGGTTTCTTTAGTGTAGACCTCAGTTGTGTACTGTTTATAAACCCCGCAATATTACCAATTATTTTTGACCTTTCATCCATGCACAACGTTGCTCCTTTATTTTAAGCTTTGTCTTTCAGTTGTATATAATTTGCTGACAACCCATATCTATGCATACTTCGTGTATATTGGACTAGGCGCATCCAATCACTGTAGTTGTAACAGGGTCCAACATACTCCATCAATTATGTACATCTATCATATCCAACCTTTATGCCATCCATGCAAAACAACCCCAATCCATGCAATGACGATGGTGCAATTCTATATATCCTCTCATTCACACAAAATCAGTGTTTACTTGAGGAAGATCCCTAGGCACCCATTGTTTCACTAGGTGTTGGTACCTTAATGACACGTCGATGTCTCCCACTGTCTCATCATCATAGGAACATGATACCCTCCTTTGAGAAAAAAATTCATGCTTTTGTTGATATTTCTTTCGATCTTCTAACATCTAGTTGATCTATCCCTTGTAGACCTATTGGATGTCTCACTTTCCTCTAGCCTTCCCAAACTCCCTTCGCTGGAGGAAGACAGGTCTGACAAATACCTATTTGGTTCTACCTGCACCATGGCCAAAAAAAAATTGGCATAAGCATAGCAAAATACCAGCCAAAAAACTTGGAAAGACTTATAAGCAAAAAACTTGTTAAAGAAAAAGCTTCTCAAGAATGAGTTTGGTTAATAGGTGTGGGCATTTGGTAGCCCTAAAAATTCTAATGTATGCCCATCTTTTAGTTACATACAGGTCTCCATTCTCACTTATTTCTTGCATTTCCTTTTCCTAACATGAATTGGGTAGGCTTCATAAGCTTCATATGTATGCTTGTGCCCATTGGACTTTGGCCTTTCAACGTTGTCAAGCTTGAGATGATCTGTTATGCATATGCAGCAAATATAACACTGCAATTTATTCCAATATATGTTTGTATAGGGCCTGGAGGTTCTCCTTTAATGGACTATCTCCTTGAAAGAGCATATCTTCGCATTCATCTACATTTACTTCGGATACAAGTGATATAGAGTTGGTATGTTGGTCACTTCCATCAAAAAGCATCTTTGACATGAGTTCATTTTTCAAGGAATCTTGGTTAATCTCTTCTTCCAAACTTCTAGGTCACTTTTCCACTCTACATTGGCTCGATTATTCATTTTCTTGGCCACTCCTCTCTCCTTACTCTACACTCATTGTTGTTGTAACCCTTACTTTTGATGGTTGTAAATGGTTTTTAGTTTTCCCATGAATGATGTTGTGATGTTGTAGATGGTTATCCATTTTACCTAATATGTTTTATGATCTTTTCCATCGTTGCTAGGGTGCACATACCTATTCTTTATGGCTTCTTAAGCTTGAAAGCTCAAGGGCCTAAAAGTGTCCAGATCTCATCTAGGACCCTTTAAGAGTCATAATAACAACTATTGTTATAGGATGTTATTCTCCAAATGATACACCAAAACCATACTTATTGGTTAATATTTGTGTAGGGATGTTTTTATGATCTCTCCCATAATTTATCATACTGATGGGATTGTGACTATAAAGTCAATTCCTTATTTGCACAGTGGCAATCCTACAACGGTACATTGGAAATTCTAAAAAATTCTAATGTATTCCCTAAAAATTCTTATGTATGCCCCTCTTTTGGTTACATACAAGTCTCCATTCTCACTTATTGCTTGCATTATATTTTCCTAACATGTATTGGGTAGGCTCACAAAATATCATGTTATACATGGGCACTATGATATGCTCACAAATATTTATATAATGTATTATAAATGTGTGTTCCTAAAGGATTTGGCAATATACATGGATGGGCACTATGCTTGGTCACCAATGCTTTCACGTCTCTGGAAATATGTTTGAAACATACATCACATATAGCAAGTATGATGACATGTAGAATGTTGGAGCGATTATCATGGTTGTGTATTTAGATATGCAGGTGTTCTTATTATTGGCCTAACCCCTTTTCAACAATATTATTTGCAGATTTAATCAAGTGTGTTTCTATATACAATATAGAAACATAAATAAAATATATATAATAATCCTTGATCGATAAAAATATTACAATGAGCCTCGTGACTCAGACTCAAACTCGACCGAGTCAACCGAGTTGACTCCCAACCGAGCTGACTCGGCCTTTGAAACGATTCGAGTGACAAGTTTGGTACCGAACCAAGCAAGTCAGGGTATGACTCAATTGGATAGGTAACAAAATGGTCAATTTGTCCCAATCCGTACTAACTCGACCAAGTGAATGTGGGACTGCACAGGTCACACACATGACACTTAAATTCAAAAAAAAAATTCAACCTAGACATATAAACATCGACACTCTGAACCTACTTCATTGTTGAGTCAATTAGCTTTGTAGGATTCCTATACATCATAACACTATTTGGATTAAAACACAACTTGCTTTGTAGGCCCTAGATGCCACCCAAGTGCAAAATCGTCAATCTATAAAGCAACCTCCAAATACAAAAATGTTCTTCACAAAATAGGGCATGAACCATGTGACAACCTTCCAAGTGGACCAACTCAATGAGTAACCTCCAAGCATGTAATATCTCTCATGAAATGGTGTATAAAAGAGTGTAAGCATGCTTCAAATGGTGACTTTCTCCTTTGGTAGGGCTAAACACTACCCTTATGCATGTGTCTCCAAGGGTGAATGTTCCTCAAATAATGAGAGAAGGCCTTCCTCTAACAATAAACCAGTACACCAAGGTGAATTGGCCCTCTTTAGGGATTCCATTTTATGCACAGGGGCCCTTAATGCAGAAAAAACTTGGTATTTTAGGGCCAACTGGGGTTTTTACTTCTCTTGTGCACAGGTCTAGAGATTTTTAGGGTTGTTTTGTGACCTGCGGTTGCAAGGAAATCCACTAAAGACTATTATTTGCTACTGATCTCCTTCAAGAGACTGCTGAGAATAACCTAAAGCACAATCCAATTTGGTTTATAGGGTCTGAAATTAAATGATATTTGTTTTATTTAGGTTTGTTTACCCCCCCTTTTGTGGAGAAAAAGCACCCAGAATTCATGATACTGCTATAAATTGTTGATTAGGAGGTTGGAACAACCCTTATTTATGCCCAGAATGAAGGTTTGAGGCTGTTGGAGTGCCCAGGCCTGCTCTTTATGTCCATATCTGTTTGTTAATGTCATTTCAACCCTCAAATTCAACCCAACATTTCTCAAAGCCTGTTTTTCCGTTGTTCATCACTTTTCATAGGGCTATTCATGCACATAACTGCCTTTTAACCCTCCAATTTGGCCTAGATTTGGAGGTAGGCCTGTTTGGTGATGGATAAGTGCACAAGGGTGCCCAAGATGCTGAAATAGGGTTGCTTCATACCCTTGTTTACCGTCAAACAGGTTTGTTTGTGCCCAAAATTCATGTGGATGCTGCTATAAGGCATATGAATGAGATTTTAGGGTTGCTTTCACCCACAGATTTCTCATTTCCATAGCCAAAATTGAAAAGACTGCCTCCTATTGCCATTGATCATCATCTTTTAGGGCTGCAATGTGCCCAGATCTGAAAGTTGGCCTAGTTATAGCTGATTTGAGATGCTTTACTATTTGTTGTGACCTTCAAAATGCTCCCAAAGTGCTCAGATTTGTCCCTTTGATGCTCATACTTGATTCTAGAGCTGTTTATGCCCATAGGATTTCCCAACATTTCTCCTAGTGTGCATATAACAGAAAATGAAAGGGATCACTGCTGTTACACTCCATAAACTGTCTAAATTTCAAAAACCAACTCAAACCTGCCTAGATTTGATTTCAAGATTACAATCATGACAACTTCACCCCTGGAGAGTGTGATTAGAATCACCGAAGGACACCCATACAAAATGGAGGGTAACCCTAAGGACCTTTTCTAATTTTGTGCTGGTTTTAATGCATTTTTTACATGTTTGCAAATTTGTAACTGTACACAAATTTTTTTCATTTGAATGCCAATATTTTGTACCTGCTGGTATGTTTTGAAATATCTTAAACCTTGTATTTTGTAGTTTGCAGTAGGATTTTGCAGTAGGTATTTTATTCATTGTGGTCAAGACATGAAGCTTTTGGTTGATTAAGGATTTTAATTATTCAAAACGAGTTCATTTCTGAAAGTGACATTTGATTCCCCACCAAAGATATATATTTTAATAATGTTGGGTTTAGCTAGCTCATACCTAGTGTTTCCCTGCTCTTGGGGGCTTTGGAGTGGGTATGAAACGTTCCTAAAAGTATAGGTATGGCGGTGGGTACATGGAAATTTTTAGGGAGATTTTGCGGCAGGTTTGACCTGTTTCGAGATGGCATTTCGTGGTTTAGGTAGCTCTTTCAATCATTCGGCATGTCATCTCTGTATATAGTTGCTTTGTCAGTGCAATGATTCTTCCCAATGTTTGACAGTTTCCCTGTGATTGCAATTACATGATTTCCATCTATAAACCACTATTGTGGTTTCATCATTGCTCCCATTCAATAACAAAAAAGTAGACATGAATTCTCTCCCTACATTAAGTCCACATGCACATAATGACTAGCTTTGGTACTTCCTAACTTTTTAGTATTCCTTTTGACAACAAAAGTGAAACATGAAACAATATCCTTACTTTCAGCATCTTGCACAGCTGATGGATTTGATTGAACTGTATAAGTACTTTGTTCCCAAAGTAAATATTTTGAGACCTACAAACGAAGGAGAGCGAGATGAATGGTTGAAGGACTCCAATGGAGGATGAATTGATGCCCTGTTCTACCTACCCAAAGGTCCCTTTATAA
>LPNX011208367.1:19313-55038 GCA_001517045.1 Pseudotsuga menziesii | reverse complement strand
CCTCTTTATTGACAACCATGGAGGAATGTTATTGTTGATAACAAAAATAGGCCACACCATGTAAATGGATTTCATCTGTGCAAATGGATTAACACCATCTACTACCAAATAAATACTAAGATTATGTGGTTCTTCTTTAAAGTGAGGCCACTTTTCCTCCATATCTCTAAAAGCAGAACCATCTGCAGGCATTCGGATAACATCATCTTGACTTCTGTTCCTGGCATGGTAATCCATAAATTGCGCTATGTTTTTGCACCTGAACAATCGTTGCAAACGTGGAATGATGGGAATATAATGAAGAACCTTCTAAGGCACCTTTTTTGTTACTTTATCTGTACGATATCTACTTACATGACATTTTGGACATTCTGTTGCAAATTCATGCTGATTATAATATATAACATGGTCATCGGGGCATGCATGAATTGCTTCATAATGCATTCCAATCTCTTTCATGATGGAAGATAAATCTCGATATGTGCGAGGTAAAATATTTGATGGTGGTAACAATCATTCAGCTATCAAGCTACAAAAAAATTAAAAAATAGTTAATGTAATAAATAAATAATATTAACGAAACACGCTTCATATGTACGATGATCAATAATGAGTTAACAATACAATTATTAGAGGAATACAAATAAACTTTATCATGATCCTATATATATGATGGATTATTTTACATGCCTTAGCATCTATGTGATTTCAATGTTTGAAAGACCATTCATAACCTTCAAGTTCATTATCAACAATACAGTAGAGAGAAGATTTTTTTTGGAGCCTTCATAAAGGGGTTCATATGCCTTATCGAGAAGAGGTATATCGTGAACATCATCAAAGTCATCATAATTTTCATCATCAACGTCATTGTCATCATCCATTCTAACATTAAATGAATCATGGATCAATGTATTTGTACCATCATCTTCAATTACATTATCAGTATGATCATCTTGTTCAATATGATCATTCACTTGTTCTCCATTAAACATACACGCTCCATGATCCTAATCCTGAACTTGTTTTGAAAGCAATTCCTCTAGATGATATGCTATAGGGTGTCTTTTTTTTAATATAAATACATGGAAACATCAATAGATATACATTAATATATGAAAAATAAAAATAATATATACAATTACAAAAACAAAGAATATAATAAACTTTATAATACTAAAACAACAAATGGACGATATTCGTTCCCCCCCTCAGTGTGTGCATCTTCCCTACAATGTTTTGTGGTTGTTGAGATCAATTTATTCTCCTCTTAAATACCCTATATTGAGTACACGGACAATAACATTTGCCATCACCCCTTCATTTCGCTGCATCCCATAGTCTATCAAGCAATTGCTAGTTGTCTTCGTTTGGATCTGGAATATTTCTATTTGACATTTTCTCACAAACTTCATGAATGAATATAACCGGCTGTCTTAAAAAATCAAGTTCCATGCATCAACATTTTTTCAAATGGAGAGAAGTCGAAGAATAAAAAAATCCCGACAAACTGTCTGTCAAAGAAAAAAAATTCCCACAACCGCTCGTTGAAGAATAAAACAATTCCTGAAAAATGTCCATCAAGGAACAAATAATTTTCGCAAATCATCCGTCGAGGAACAAATAATTTCACAAATCATTCATCACTTCTACAACAAACATGTCGAAATGTTTAAAAAAATTTATATTTATAATGGCTCAGCGTCGGATATTTGACACCTTGAACATAGTTACCGTTGAAAATATGGGACCAAAAATTTCAAATCTTTCAAATCTTACATTATTTTTTTTTAAAAACCTACACATACCATTGGATATCCAACACTATTGGGTCAAAAAACCGACACTCCTAGGTCGACATACCGTCGGATATTCAACACTCCAGGATCAGATATTCGACACTCTGATGAGTCGAATATCTGGCACCTTATGTGCCGGATATTCGACGACGCTATTAAACTTTCCTGGTCGCTATTATTCTCAATGATTGCTGTCCGACACATCCATATTAAATGTCGGATGACGTTGCATTTCGGGTTCAAATCCTGTTGTGCTTGAATTCATGTATAAATAGGAGGGCTCTCTCCTCATTTTGGTTAGAGATCTCTCTAGTAGTGGTTTGGAAGTAGAGAATAGTTTAGAGTTAGTCATAGAGTGGATTCTTGATTGTTATGTAATGGAGATGATTCTTAATGCACATCCTTTGATTCTCCCATGTTAATATAGATTTTCAGCACTTTCTTTCTTATGAATTGTTAATGTAGATTTTCAGTAATCTCTTTCTTATGAATTGATAGCATAGATTTATCGTGAGCTCACAAGTTAATGTTACATGCTTTATATCGGTTTATTTCATGCAATTTTAGTCTTTATTTATCAAGTTAATTTATGCAATTTCATGTTTTCTGCAATTAGATTTACTTTCATAAATTAGATTCAATTTCAGTTGTAGAATAGGTTAGCAATACTCTGCCTCTGCATATATTTTGTGTGTACCTCACAAGTTTACGCTCTCTCCGGGTTGACAATTAAATCGTTGGATATCTGTTATAATTTGTTTAATATTTTTCCCAACATACACCTAGATGGCGTTTCCATGTTTGACAAAGCTTAAAAGTATAACTAACAAACATAAAATTCTTACAAACATAATTACCATTATTTGAACAATCATTAGTCGATCATTACTCCAGTGAAAAAGGGCTTATGTGGAACATATGAGAAATCCACCAATACAATATGGATATGAGATGGGGTCATTATAGAAGAATCAAATTTGTTATCCTAATCTCTAACCATAACATCATCAACACTACTCCAACTATCCTGCAACGGTTCACACCAAATAGTATCACATCTTTGCAATCATCAATTCCCTCTGCCATACTTTTTTCACTATTTCTGAGGCTGACATTCTTACATGTGTAATTAGTTGAAGGTTTCCTCTAAGTATTGTCTTCTCAGGTTATATATATATCATGGAGATAATTGTTTTGTTGTATAATTACTTTCAAATGTGTTACACCTGATGTTACATAAATGTTTCTATACAAATTCAGAGAGATTATTTTTGTTTTTGGGGATACACTATGTGATTGTTGAATAATTGATAAACATAGTGTATATAAGAGAAGGATTGGGGTAGATTTTGAGACCTATAGCAAGGGTACAACCTTAGTTTCAACCTATCCTCATTCTCCCGACCTTCTAGAGTAAATCTTAAATTTTTTTACCATAAATTTATACCTTTTGGATGGATTCTTGGATTGGTTTCTTGTATTTTTATCACTAGGGTCCATGCCCCTATTTGAAGGAGTTATTTCAAACTTCTCATGGGATATATTGGTGGAGGGTGTTGTCTTAATGGTGGAGTTATTTTATGACTTTGCGTTCCCGTTATATGCTTGAGAGCCATGTAACCCTACAAAATATAGATAGAAAGTTAGTTAAACTAACTACAAATAAAATGGTTTAAATATTTTGGCAGGTTGTAGTATGTCTTTAATTGAAAAATGGACATACTAGGATTCAAACCTAGGACATGCCCCTAGCCAAAGCATCCTTTACCCTTCAATCTAAAGGTGTAGAGATCTACCTCCAACACCCTCCTTCAAGACAATTTTTTTCCTCTTAACCGTTGTAAACCTTAAATTGGATAGGATAGAATAGGAATTGGACCCAAATCCTACTCTACTACTGAGCTACATGCCCATTTAAGAAGGGTATCCTTACCAGTTCAATCTAAAGGTGTGGATTGTTTCAATATGGGTACAAAAATGTTTGAAGACATAAATCATTTAAGCTTTATGTAGATGTCATAATGGAGAAGGAAATCCTACAACTTTTCCATATGATTTTGGAAAAATAAAAATAAAAGAGTGAGTGGTAGTAATAAATCGTTAACTCTAGAGATTCATCTTAACATACTCTATCAGTTCATCTTTGACGAGTTGACTTGCAACTCTGATGAAGAGTGCATACTCTCGATTATCAAAATCAGTCAAACATACTTTTTGGGGTTGCAAAAGTAGCATATATGATGTAGGTGAGATCGTAAGATCAATTTCTTCTCTACATCACACAACTGTTTGCTTGGAGAACAACTCTACTAAGGGATAATCATGGCATAGTGGAAACCAATATATGGTCCATGCTTCATCAAGAAGTCCCTCATACATAACCTTCTTCCATTCATCAATATCATTAGTTTGATTCTAAACTTCTAATATACATTTGGTTTCAGCTCGAGAAGGCACACAAAAGTATCCTGCAACTGACATCAAGGAGGTATAGATATTATATTATTGAATAGATATATCTAGATATGACATGAAATTGTTGGCCTCAAGGTTGCAAAATCATTTTAGTGACGAGACATGGATGCATAACTATCACTCCATTCACTATGGAAAAAAAAATCCCAAGATCTTGTGACATCATCCAATACTGAGCAGTCCAACATGGTTTATGGTGGACAACCATTCCATGAGATGAAAAAAGACACAATAAAGAAAAAGGGCTAGATAAAATTTAGATCAAGTCTTTTGGATTTCAAGCTTAAAATAAGCATATAGGTATTGTCAATATGAAAAGTAGTATAGTTTATATGACTCAAGAAGTAGTCCCTACACATATTGATGTCATCTTTAGACCATGAGGAAATGGTCATTGAAAGGCCTAAACTAGTATTTTTTTTGCACAATAAAGAGCAATAATGGAGCATGTAACAAAAACATTAAATATATCAAGAAATTGTAGTTTCCATACATATTAATTTAAACCGTTCGTATGTTTCCTAACCAAAATGACCTCTATACCTACGCAAGATACTTGAATAATCTTAATTGAAACTAACAAATTCAAAGCCTTTGCTTTCTTCAAATTGGACTCTATGATTATGTAATTATTAGAGTGCCTCATAAATAATTATCAAACAGTGGTTACAATTCAGGAATTGCTTGTCACCACCAATTAGAGAGATTCTAAGACTAATATATGTATGTATGTATGTATGTATGTATGTATATGCCACTCTTAATTTTCTATTAGTAACACTTTAATTCAACTGTATGGACAACTATTGAATACTGTAGAATCAATCCCATACATCCTAATCGTGTAGAGAAATTCAGGAGGGAACTTAAATTTACAACCATTGCAATTGATAATATTGATGTATACTTACAAAAATCCTTATTTATCATAAAAAAAGAACACTACCTAAAGTAAAAAACATGAATAAACATAAGAAAAATGGGATAGATGATGTCCATAAGACAAGTTAGAAAATTATTGATACATAAATGAAGATAATAGTCTCATAAAGGTTTCATGAACAATTCCTCCTAACAAGTCCATGAAACTACAATCTAGTGGTAATTTGGAATACTAGACAAGCATGCTCCATGTGTTCATATGGAAATAAAAGGAGATAATTGTTGCTAGAAATCTTGTGTGCAAGTCCCATAAACCTTAATGGCTCATGGTTGTGGTATACAAATTATAGATAAGGCCATGTGCAGTATTAGGTTAAATTGATGGAACAGATACCACATAGTCATGGAATCTACGTTCACATTCCAATGTTTGCAAATCAAAGGCATAATAGGTCATATATGTGAACTATGGCACATCAAACATGGGAACCACAATAGAATACATCTAGTATGCAAAGGCATCATAGTGTGCTTAGGTCCACTTATTTTTCAAACCACATCATATGTTTAAAATTCAAAAGAAAAACAAAGTACAATATTTAATATTGTAATATTTACATGTACGAACTCCATCTCCAAGGACTTTCATTGTTAAAGAATGGTAAGAAGAAATTATTTCCTTCATAGAGTTTACTCTTCTTAGAAAATTAGTTGTACTTGGAAATTCCTGTATAAATTTTGATAGAGTTTCGTGCTTGCTATTGGGAAAATGAAGTAGAAGCCAACTTGCATAGGTGTATTAATTTTTGAAATTAACATGCAGGGGAGGGGTGTATGACTTGTGCATGCATGTGTCTATATATATATGGGTGTCCACTAAGGGATGTTGAAAAAATTCAAGGGACTATCCGAGATTATTCTGGGATTGTTGAAGAGAACTTCTTGATACCCCTAACAAATTTTGGGCAGTTGTAACAACAATAAAACCCTTAGTTGTAGTGTTGGGAAGAAGTGAAGAAGTATTGGGTTCATTCCATTACCAAACAACAATATTCCAAGTCTAGGCTGAAACAATCTAGGAATCTCTATTTCATCACAACAATAACTTGGATATATGGCAGCCTTGTTATCATAAAGATTGGGCAAATATTGGCATTTACTAAGGGTCATTTTCAGACTTATATTATGCAGCATGTTGTGGATTCTTGAAAAGAATATCTCAAAAAACAATTCTCGGCATAATAACAACCCTAAAACATGAAATTTTGGCAGTCCTAAGTCATGTTTGGACAATTTTGAATCCATTTGGGCATTGAATCCAAATTTCTGGCAAATCCTTTGGGCATAAACAACCCTAGAAAAGGCAGATGTGGGCATAATCTCAGCCCTATACAGTGGTAATGTTCAATAGTTACAACCCTTAAAATGAAATTTCGGGAACACTTAGATGAAATATGTGCATCAATAGTCCTAGTTGTATCTTCATAACAACAATAGATTCCCCAACATAAAACCTTCTATAGCAACAATTTGGCATCATTTGAAGGTTCTAGAGATAAAGTATGTTGAGGGTGTCCTGAAATGACCCTCTTTTGTAGTTGTAATAGATGTGGGAAGACTTGGAGAAGGATCCCATACCCATTTTGTGAGAACCAACCTATTACAACATACAACCAACACATAGATCCAAAAGAAGTTGAGGATGGTGATAAATGGCGTGAGCCAAATGGAAGCATATGAGAGTAGGATTTTTGTGTTAATGACGAAAAATAAGGAATCACCTGATATCCATAATATTCCATTCAAATATTGACATGGTACTTTATAAATGAGGTGGTCCAACATTTCGAAATTCATATTCACTTTCTATTTTTCTGACCATCCATTTTGAACTAATTGTTTTGGAACTTATTGTGGTCAAATTGATGACTCAAATTAGATTCCAAGATAATGAGGGAAGAGGTATTTAATTTATTTTCATTTTATCCATTTCATTTATATATTAGGGGGCTATACAACCCTTATGATACCCATTAGGTTTTACATTGAATTGCAACACTGCCGACTGAATAGTTGCACAAATATTTGTGGCTATTCAACCCACATTTGCACAACTCACAGGATACGAAAAGTATGATGATGTAACATTATTGCAAATATGTCTAGTGAGATAGCATCCACAAAGTGTGAAACCTTCTTCTCAATGACTGTCTGGTGGGTAGTTATGTAATGCATGGCTTGCCTATGTTTTGGTCATGAAAATTTGATGTTATACTATGTGATGGGAAACTATTTAGCGCATGGTTTGAATTCATTTTAGCCACACAAATATGTTGCATGAGTACTATATGGTGGCAATTTGTACAATCTCACATCTTGATTTTGTGTATGGATCCATAGTTGTGATGCATATCCGGATGGTTGGAACCCACAAAACTTGTGGGTTCCTTGACACCTACAAACACAAATGAGTTTCACATGTTATAGGATGATATCTACAAAATTACCTAAATTATGGTAGTTTGTACAACATGCAAGTAACTTGCATGATTATTTTGTGAACTAATGCACAACCTACATGAAAATTTGCTTTATGCCCACACAACCCACTTCTTTTTTTAGTATGTTTGTTTTTGTGGCAAGCCTATTTCTAGGAGATTAATGTTGGTCTCTTGGCATGGGTGAGATTGTGTCAAGATTTTGTAGGAGGAACAAAATAACCACATTACACATGATGATCTCACCTCCTATGGATTACTCAAATACTTATTACACTTCAACAAGATAATCTTGAGTGAGATGATCCAAATATGGAAACTTGAGGATGGTGCCTTCGAGCTGAGGAGACATCATATGAATTTATCCACTACTAATGTGGAATTTCATTGGACTGCAATGTATCCTTCACAAAACACCCAGTAATTGAAATTCCATATCCATATTGTATATAGTATTCACATGGTTAACCAAACTGACAACCTTGATCACTCTCAGTTTAACTTGTTAAGTCATAAAATGATAGGTCACACGCAACAATAGATCCACATTTTCTCTATCAATAATTGTGTCCAACACAAATAATTACATCGCTATCCCTTGTGAAAGGTCTTGATTGATGTCATGTCTATGGAGATTCCATGTTGGTGATTACATGGTTGAAGAACAATCAAAAAATCCATAAAGTGACTTTACAGCCTCTGTCTATATAGATCAAGGAAAATTCACATCTCTTTGATATGATCACTTTTGACCATATATAGAGATCTGGGGAAACCCTAGGTTTGTATCTGCAATCTAATAAGATTTGAAAAATGTATCTATTATTTTGACAACGATTCTATTCAAAGAAAACGATTCAAAACCGACAACAAGGAACATAACATTTTCAGGCAACAAAACATGTTGTCCATGTTTTTGGACTTCTAAGCATATTTGATAATTTCTAAGCATATCTAATATATTCTATTATCAATTCAAGCAAGTTAAAATTATAGGAAACAAATAATGGTAGAAACTAAGAAAGTATGGAATAAATCAAATTAACTGAAGCAAAATATGTATGAGAATTAGGAATATGTTTCCTATACTATTTATAATTTTTTTTGTTACAACTTACCTTGATTTGTGGAGCTTCGCACTATCTTCTTCTTCTTTACCTTTCAAAACATCATTCAACATACTAAAAATATTTTCCTATTGCAATAATTTCATGTTAGGACCCATCAAATAAATATTTTCCTATTTATGAAAAGAACAAAACCAACCTAAATAAATACAATACCATTACAATGTGAATTACAATACTATTCAATTATTTAAGTAAAGTAATTGGTAATAAGAGATCACCTAAGGAAACATGGAGAACCACGACACAATGTATATAAGGCCATTGATCACATCAAAACACCATTTTTTACCTCTAGATTATGAAAATGTTTCCCAACGCTATCTATAAAAAGTACAAATGGATGAGTCAAATAGCAATAGTAAAATTTAAACACTACAATTATAGAAATTACTGGTTTTAATGTATACTTCCTTACCATTCATTGAGGTCCTCTCTATTTAGAGAATAATTTAATATTCTCTACTAAACAGGACCAACCACGTGAAGGTGGAAGCTCTTATGGCCCCTGCCCCCCCTCGCATCACTTTACTTGCAAATAACAATTTACTGCAAATTAATTCACTCAATATATGAAAAAATATTTCATTAAACCATTCATTAAATCATTCAATAAACCATTCAATCATTCAATAGCTGAAAACAACATTCATTAAACCATTCATTTAGCCAATAGTCGATAAAAAAATTTAGTAAACCATTCATTAAAGCATTCATTTAACCATTCATTCATTAAATATAAGAAAAAACCATGTACTAAATTTTGTTATAAATAAGAATTACTCAAAAGTTCTTGAGTCACTTCCTTTTTTCTTTTCTTCTCTTTACATATTTAGCAAGAAGCGTATCTTCCAGAATCTGCTCATCGGTCTCCCTAGTAGATTACTCGCCAGGTTGAACTTCCGACGAGGGGCTCGGAATTGCTGCAATAATGTCAAAATGTTTCATTCATTTATTTTCGTTTTTATAAATACAAGTAATTTATTTAAAAAAACAATACAAAGGTATTTGTTTACTTGGCATGGGCATATCAACGTGTTCATCATTATCCTATACATGCTCAACTTGTTCAGTGTTACCTGCATCTACATGCTTTGAAGTTGAATTGTGGAGAATTAGAATTAATGTTCATCGTCTGCAATTATCTAAACAAAATAGTAGAATATTAATAAATTCATTACGAGGTGTCACGTACCCCAATTGCAATAACATTTTATGTTTAAGAAAACATTATATTTTATTTTTATTGTAAAGTTTATGACTATTGACCAAGTGGGGTCAAGGATGACTGTAATTAATTATGTTGAATATTTTATTATTTAATAAATAAAAGATGAGACAAATAGCCTAAGGAGACTGTTGAATGAGTGTCCACTGACCCACTAGGAGGAATAGACTAGGGTGAAAGAAAACTGACACATGGCAATATCCTCAATCACTTCTAGTTATTGCAGGGGGCAACTTCCCTAATTTTGTGGTCATGTTCCCCAAGAAAGTGGAACAGAGCAGGTGGCTCATTAATTGGAAAAAATGACCAAAAGACCTAGGCATGCATATATCTATCCATCGAATTCAGCAGGAGGTTGTTCATTCTTTACCTTGTGAAATTCCTGAAGTTGATAAAGGAGAAAAATATATTTGATGAGGGGAAAGGTAGAAGTGGATTGAGTGATTAACAATGCATTCTGAACTAGTGTAGCCACATAGCTGAGTTCTATTCTGCTAAGGAAAGAAGCATTGTTGTTAAGTACTACTGTTGAGTTGCAGAGGTATTTAATCCCATTTCTCCACACAACGCATTCATCCTGGTGGATCACTGGATAGGCTTGGGGGTCCTAAGACAAGTAATTGAGCTATCTTTAGGAAAAGGTTGGGTGGAACAGGCTCATTGGGCAGTTTGTCTCTTCTACAAATTATCAGGTTCCATTGTGTTATCTTATTTATTTTTGTTCAAGCAAATTACTCAAATGAAAGCATTCATGTTTAGTTTTTCTATTGTTACTTAGATACTTTGAATCTTCTAGTAGAATGCTTAAGTCTGCAATTTATTCAAGAAAGTTTACTTGTATATGATTATCATAATAATTGAGTCTAGAATTAGAAATGATTGATTAATGAGTAAAAATTTCTTTCTGCATTTTTCCACTCATCTTATGATAACGTACTCTAGTACAGAAGGATTGTTTAGCTGTAGATAGGAATGATTATACATAGATAAATTGATCTGAACTGTTATTGAAATGTATAGTTTACGATCTTTTCTTCTGATAAGTTACCAATAATATCTTCAAGTAACTGTTTTAACATTGGAAGCTTTTTACTATTATTTTCCATCTATTTAGCATAATAATCCATTTCTAGGACTTAACCTTTTATACAAAAACCTCTAAGAACATTACATAGAGTCCATTATAGTCAGCTTTTGTCACATAGTCATTAAAGTGTGTGTAGTATAATACATTAACAATTACTGTAAAACAATCTATTTATTTACACTTAGTAAAGAAAAACCATTCATTATTTTAATACTTTAAAACCTAAAATATAAACAATGTTACTCTAGTCACAAAATAATGCATAGTTAAATGATTTACCAGCTATTTTAACTTTAGTACCCTAACCTCAAATTGTTTCTTTTTAAACATCTAGTACAGTAAGTTCATAATGTTCAGTCAATAGGATGAAAATGGATAAAAGTATAACACCTAATGTATTATAGTACATAAATTAAGTACTTAGTAACCAAACAGTAAACAAGCAGTATAACACTAATACTGTTCTTAACATTTGCAAATTGTTCTTCTAAACCCTACACTATTAATATAATCCTTCATAACCATTCACAGAACCTAGTTATGAAAAAAGAAGATTACCACAGCTAGCGAATAATTATAAATAGACAATTGTATCCTTTAGATAAGGAACAAATATTATCTATTAAATCTATATCCAACAGCTAAGTAAGTCAAAGAATAGATTCCATCTCTTCCAATTAAAAGGAAGACTATTATAATTTAACTTTTGTTTATACCAAAAATCGAGGATATGAAGATAACCTAAAAATTAGAAATTGTTTATTTAAAAACTAAACCCTAGCTTAATCCTTTATGGTACCATTTGTATAATTAGAATTGTAAACAATTAATTTTTCCAATGGCTCATTAGAGGAAATTTGGGGTCTAAAATGGGCCTTATAAGAAAACGTGCCAAAATAAGTTTTTGTGAGTTGGAATTCAAGAACCAATAGAATTTCAATAAAATAAGTCAACCATAATGGTTGAATTGGCATATTTGTCATTAAAAAAAACTACTTTTTTTGTTAGTATTTTCGACATATCTCATTGTGTTTTTACTCAAATTTCAATCGGGAGAGCTGGTTGGATGCAGAATTTGATTCTGCATCCAACGAGTACCCACACTGCATACTTTTGATGGACCCCGCTACCCCAAAAACAAGAAATACCTGAAAAACGTGATGATGACATGTAGTTTTTTCTTTTCTTCCTCCAAAATTAATAAATATTATTTTATTATTTTAACTATTATTTTATTATTTTAACTATTATTTTATTATTTTCCTTAGGAGGCCCATTTTAGACCCCAAAATTCCTCTAATGTTAACCAGTTTGCAGTCATAGAAGAAATTACCACAAGTTGTTGACATAGCAGAAAAACTCTTTACCAAGCTTAATGCACTGCGTAACCGAAAATTCAAAAGGGAAAACAATTGCTAAACAGATAACTACACTATGGTCATAACCTCTACCTTTTAAAAACAAAAGAATTATAAACAGAGTCTTCAATTTATCAAGAATTTAACCAATACAGTCGCCACATGGTTCAACTCATAAAACCAAAATGCCTTAACGGTTCAAAGCCTCACAAGAGTTACAGAGGTTGATCAAGAGGCCGAGGAATTTTCTTTATAGCTTAAATATAGTATGAACGACGATTACAAAACCCTGGAACAATAATACTCTTACCCTAAATCTTTATTACAAGAGCTATAGCCCATTGTGAAACCCTAAGGGTTATCACTAAGGATGCCCTTACGGCCTCCATAATTATCCAAAACAAAACAACAAATTGCCACAAGCATTTTGAACACCGTAGTAACATTCTACAAGAACCATTGGTATCACTTGAGAACACAATCACAACGAGGATACCCCGAGTTGGAATTGAGGCTTACCCGAGCTTTCTCGCTCGCACCCTTCAGCTTAGGGTTTCGTCTTCAGCATTCGACTGTGAAAAGCCAAACAATTTCACCTACCATCAAAACAATAATCGTTCAGAATTGTTTAGTAAATAGCTTGGTATAAATAAAAGTAAAGAATATTGGTTGAAGATTTCGTTATGACTTACCAGCTTTAAACGTTGAGCATGAAGAAACGGTTATGGCGAAGAACCAGAGTTCAAGCCTGCTAACACCACGGGAAAACAAGAGTGACAACTATTTAATGTTGAGCTCGAAGAAATGGATATGGCAAATAACCAGAGTTCAAGCCTGCTAACATCATGGGAAAACAAAGAGTGACAATCGTTGCAGAGACTCGAGGAGGCCGAGGGCCTATCATCCTACTCTCCCTTTCCAAAAACAAACAAGTAATGAAACCAAGCAAAATTTTAGGGCAAACTTTGAATGAATTTGCATAGGGTTTATCACCCAAAACCATCCACCATGTGGATCGCACTACCTTTGAAATCTTTTCTTATCTTGATATAGTTTGAACCTGCTATTTGTGTAAAAGTAATACCATTACATTTGTTAAAAATAAACATTTCATTGTTATGCATGATGGAGATTTGGTTAGGTTATAGTTGATATTTTATGCATCAAATACATGCCTAAAATTGTTATTTTTGTAGTTAGTTTCTAGTTGCTAAAAATAATAATGATAATTTTAGGGCTTAGGAAGTTCTAGGATTTACATAGTTATAAACCAAATGAGAATGTATTCAGGCTTCTAATACCACAAAACAACTAAAAACATGTTTGATAATTATATATCATCAAACATATAATTTATTTGTTAGAACAAATAATCACACTACCAACTCAAATTAATACCTAGGTAGAGTAGTCTTTGCTATAGGCCTAGAAATTCGTACACTTCGATAATCTAGACAATAAATAGAGTTTAAGGATCTTTCTAGCTTACTTGTTTAGTCTTTCGAGCCTTAAATTCTTACATCGTAAACCTGGAAGTGAGTTTTTACTGGTGAATCCTGTACAAGAATCAAATCTACGTTAGCTTTAAGAAAAGCTAGGTAAGCCTCAGGCTAACCTTAAGCCCCCTTTAGTAAGAAAACAAAATAACCATCAGAATCTTACACAATCTAAAGAAGATAAACATCAGAATATTACACAATCTAAAGAAGATAACCATCGGGATCATACACATTCTTATAAATAAACCAATGATCCGAATTCATTAAATTATTTTAACTCATTAACTTTTGACCAACATTTTATTATTCAAGACTGAAAATCATTATATATTGAGTACGATTAGTGGTATGTGACTTACAAGTTAGTAAGTAAAATTTTGTAGCCTCTTAGTTACAGTTAATCGAAGAGTATTAACTCCTACATTTTCTCTTGATGTCTTATCTTTGTAATCTATATGTTTGAAGTTAATTATTAAACTAACATTCAAGCTATGATTTAGCATTTAATATCACATAGGAAATTTTGAAATTTTTGTGAATTTTTGGGGATGTTACATATGGTATCAAATCCAAGTTTCAGACACTAGGCCTGAAGTGGCTCAGCGCACGTAAACAAAAAGTAAATAGAAAGTATGGATACTGATTTATGATTTTAAATGTTACTGTACATAATACTTTCTAAATTAGATTTGCAAGTATGGAAGGGCTCGAAGAGTATGCTGAAGAGAGGTCCCTGTTAAATGAACAAAATAATTCTGGAAATGAACCTGCTAAAGAAGAGATAACTAATAACTCATCTGAATTACTGCAAACAATTAAGGATCTAAAAACTAAAATGGAGACCATTAAAAAATAAAATGAGAGGATCCTAAGAGCTCAGGAGGAGCTGAATCAAATCATGTTGGAAAAGTTTTATAATGAAGAAAAAGATAAACAGATAGAATCTGACACTATGTCCTATCAATATAAGAGTAAAAGGTCAAAATACTCTAAAGTTGAAAGCAATTCTTCTTCTGAAATTAACGGTAACTCACACCGAAAGAAACACAAGTATTCTAGTGACAATAGTGAGAGTAATTATTGTTCTAGAAAAAAGAAATACAAGCCTTATGAAGATATTTTTGGGGAGTTCAAAAAGATTAAACCGCCAAATTTTAATGGCGAAACAAAAAAAGGAGCCTCAAAGCCAAAGCAAGGCTATCCGGAATGAAAAAGTACTTTCAAATATATAATTATTCAAAACAATTAAAAGCCGACATCTTATGGGAGGACGTAAAATGAGTTAAGGGCATAAAATAGAAGAATATAAACTGGATCACTTTTAAAAAGTACTTTAAAAATAAATTTTTGTCGCAGCAATATTATGAGGAACGAGCTAAAGAATTTTATGACCTAAGGTTGGGAACCATGAGTATGAAAGAGTTAAATAGTAAATTTTTAAGCTTACTGCGATATGTGCCTTATATTGTTGATGAAAAAACCAAGGTACAATGGTTTTTGAGTTGTTTACCTTTTCATATTAAGGATAGAATTGAATATGATAATCCCAAGACCATTGAAGAGGCCATGCGAAAAGCAAATTTCTACTATGAGCGGAACCGGAAAAGGAAGAACATACCAAACTGGAAAATAAAAAGGCCTAATAATAATTTTGAACCAAGGAAGAAAATTTTCACACCTGATCAAAATTTTGGGCATAATAACTCACGCAATCTACCTAGCAAAAAATTTCAAGGAAGTAATTCAAAAAGTAACCCGCAACAAACCCTGCTGTCACAAGAAATAAAGAATTTACAAATAATCACAGTAATTATGTTAAAAATAATGAATGTAAGGAACAAATAAAATGTTGGGAATGCCAGGGACCTCAATATGCATAAAGTTTTCCTAACAAGAAGAAGTTCATCAACAACATTCATGTTGTGCAGGAAGAAACAACGGTTGGTGATTTAGTGAGAGGGATGCCCAGAATCAATGCAACTCTGGAAAAAAGACATGTTGAATATCAGACTTCCATGGTGGAAGTAGAATGTATGCTAAACCATAAACCTATTTCTATTTTAATTGAACCAGAGGCTAGCCTGAGTTATATCTCTCCCAATTTAATGGAGAAAAGTGAACTACCACTAGAGAAATTTCCAAAATCATGGCTGGTTCAATTAGCTACAGGAGCAAACAGGAAAGTAATTGATTTTGTGAAAGATTGTACATTATTTATGAATCTGTTTTAAACTTCTGCAAAGCTTAATGTACTTCTATTAGGCTCCTATGATGTATTAATTGGAATGGATTGGTTGGAACAACATCGAGCAGTGTTAAATTGTTTTGATAAAACTTTTACTTGTTTAAATAACGAAGGAGAAACGGTAATAGTAAAAGGAATTCCTAGGAAAACAACAATCAGAAAGATTTATGCCTTACAACTAAAAAGGGTTGTTTGGAAAGGATGTAAATCTTTTGCTGTAACTATAACTAATGAAGAACACATTAATAAAGAAGACAAGCTAAAATTAGAAGATATACCAATTCTGAGATGTTATTCAGATGTATTTCCAGAGGAAATTTTGGGATTGCCTCCATAAAGGAAGCTGGATTTCACTATTGAGCTGGTATCCGATGCAGTGCCTAACTCAAAAGCTCCTTATCGAATGAAAAACCTGTAGCTTAATGAACTAAAATTGCAATTAAAAGAACCGATAGATAAAGAGTATATAAGACCGTCTGTCTTCTTGGGGAGCACTGTCATTTTTGTTAAAAAGAAGGATGATACTCTACGCTTATGCATTGACTACCGTCAACTTAATACGATGACAATTAAAAATAGATACTCGTTGCCCTGCATAGATGATCTATTCGATCAGTTACATGGAGCAACAGTATTTTCAAAAATTGACTTAATATCCAGTTATCATCAAGTCCGGATTAAGGATGAGGATATTTTCAAGACAGCTTTTAGGACCCGATATGGTCACTATGAGTTTGTTGTCATGCCATTTGGGCTAACTAATGCCTCGACAGTCTTCATGTGTTTAATGAATAATGTATTACATAATTATCTAGATAAGTTTGTAGTAGTTTTTATTGATGATATTCTAATCTATTCTAAGACTAAAGAAGAGCACGAGGAACATTTAAAAATCATTCTACAAGAGTTAAGAAAACATCAGCTATATGCCTAGTTCAATAAATGTGACTTCTTCAAAGATAAAACACAATACTTGGGTCACGTAATAACTAAATATGGGATCTCAGTTGACCTAGATAAGATAAAAGCAATTAACAAATGGCCGTCCCCAAAGGATGTGACTGATGTACGGTCATTCATGGGGATCACTGGGTATTATTGAAGGTTCATTGAGGAATTTTCACGAATCGTGAATCCCATAACTTCTCTATAGAATAAAGGGAAGAAATTTGTATGGGATCAAAAATGTGAAGAGAGTTTTAAGAAATTAAAAGAATTATTAACTACTGCACCCATTTTAAGAATTGCGGATACTAACAAGGATTTTGTTGTATGCACTGATGCATGTAACGATGGCCTTGGTGGATTCTTAACTCAAGAAGGACACGTAATAGCGTACGAGTCCAGGAAACTTAAAATTCACAAGAAAAATTACGCTACTTATGATCTAGAATTGGTTGTCATGATACATGCATTAAATATGTGGCACCATCACTTCATCGGGAAAAAATTTATTTTAATGACGGATAATAAAGGTTTAAAGTATCTGTTTGATCAACCAAATTTAAACGCAAGGCAAGCTAAGTGGCTAGCTTTCCTTAGCGAATATGATTTTGAGATCCAACATATCAAGGGGAAGGAAAATAAAGTAGTTGATGCTTTGAACATAAATGTAAGATTAAATTTTATGGCAACAATAAGTACTTACAAAACAAATTTAGAAGATTAGCCTGAAGAAAGAGTAAAATTTGATGAAAATTACCGAAAATTGCAAGATAAAGTGGCAAAAAATGTAACTGAAAGTTTAAAAATGGGTTACAGTCTAAATGAAAAAGGGTTAATACTTTATAAAAATAGGTTGTATATACTTAACATACCTAAAGTTAAGTTGTTGATTGTTGAGCTTCATTTTGTTATCATTTTTTGCCTTAAAATAACACATTTAAATGCATATTTTATTATCTTTCGTGTATTTTATGTCATGCAGATTGTTATTTAGCATGAGGTAAGAACGAATTTGATGTTTACGCAACTCTGGTTATTAACATTATTTTTACAACTTTATTGACTTGAATTTCTATTATTTAAAGCATATTTAATATATCTATTAATTTATGTATTTGTTTGTAGATTTACAGCTTTTGGGAAAGCTTATAATAGACATATTAGTTTTTAGCTCATTAAAACAGACAAGCATTCAACCCGATCTGTGCAACCACCGTTTAGCTTACCATTCATCCTGATCTGTGCAATCGTCATCCAGCTTTTCGTCCAGATCGCTAATCAGTTTGCGCGTTGTCCATAACCGATCTCAAGTATTAAACATTGAAGCAATCTATAGATCGTTTTATTGACCATGTGCTTAGGTGATAACATGATCAACAATTTAAAAGGATCGTTGGTGCATTGATTTCTCCCAACACCAAGCTGCTCACTGCCCACATGTTTAAAGAATGAGCACTCTTGTTCTAGAATTGTTCGTGGCCTCCTCCAAACTCACCACCAATCTGCGCTTAAATGAATAACATCATGTGTTCTAGAAACTCACCATCGTGTACATTGCCTGTGCTTAACACCACTCCACCAGCCACACAAAAGGAGGAGTAGATACACCACGACGACGCCCTGCTCATGCTGAAGATGCCACAATATTGTTGAGGGAGGAACCAGACTATACGCTGGCCTGTAAACTGTTATATTCCTTTAAGATCAACTAAATTTAGAGAGAAGTCAACCACTAAAGGATCGACTTGCTCATCTCTTGTATATGCTATATATACCAGCCTCTTTTGAGAGCCGGAGGAGCTAGTTAGTTAGTTTTTTGGGAAAGCAGTTCAGTCAGTTTTGCAAAGCACACTGTAATTTTGTCCGATATTCTAAATAAAAGTTTGTACATTCTGTTGTTCATGGTTGCGTTTGCGTAGGCGTTAGACAAGCATCCCCTAATTGCTGAGAGGGCCCCTCAACAACCAGTGGCTTCCATGTCCCTATGTGTTTTTGTTATTTTCTATTTCCTAGATAGGTAGTTTTGTTTTAATTTGTTCATGTGATTATGTTACTATAATTGTCCATTTATTTACTTTCTGTGACATATGTTTGTTATAGTTAATGTAATTATGCTATTAATGTAGTCTTTGCCTATAGAATTAGAGTGACCGATCACGTGTAGTTTGTTTTCAGTTTTTCTTTTAGTCTTCTCTTTCAATTAAATGCTTAATGTTATATTTACAGATAGATAAAATTTAGTTAGTCTTAGGTCTGATTTGTAGTTAGAATTAGTTTCGTTAACTTTTGTTAAAATATAGATTAATTCAACAATGTTTCAGTTTGTTTTATTTTATAATAGAAACAATCTCTTCATACCCATAGATTAGTAATCCATTTTGATTATTTTAATTATTAATTAAGTTTAAATTCTGTCATTTATGCATCTTGTTTTCATATGCACAAAATCAGCTGATAATTAAATCATTTAGGTCTGTTTTTATTATTTTCTGTATACATCCTCTCATTCGGACTGTGTGTTTGGACTGTCATTCAAACCTTCCTTCCAGACTATCGTCCAGCCTTCCATCCGACTTTTAGTGTTCTTAGTTTATTTTTTGACCTATTTTCAGTTTTATTTCTTTGGCTTTTTTAATTCTGTTATGTTTTGGTAATTAGGTAATAGTTACATCAGCCTCTAGGATCTTAGGTTAGATTATTTTAAAGTACTTATTAAAAGCCCTTTTTTATTTCTTTTCAATCAAAGCATGTTTTTGAATTATGATTTGATTTGCTTCTTTTGTCTTTGATTTCCTCATTTATCATTACTGTAATATATGATAATTATATCTCTGGTTTAGTTTAATTCACCATTGTTTATATTGAATTTAGGGTTAGATATGTTAATTTCTGGAAAATACACCAATACTTTGTAGATTGATACTAGCATAGGATTTATTCCTTTAATTGTATGTTTACTAAAAACACTTATAGGCTAAAGAATTAGAGAAGTATTCTTAATTAAGTTTTCTACTTGCTTCTTTATTTATTTATTTTTTTACTTATTCATAAATTAGACATTTCTTAGTTTCTGAAGTTGTTCATGAAAGTTTTTCCATTCTTAGATTAAGGAGAAGAAGAGTTGATTAATGAGTAGTCCGATATTATCCTAGTATGATGTTTTGCTTTAATCACATTAATAATTAAATTTTTAGGAGTTTGACTCGATTTTTCATTTTGAAATATCTTTCAATCTTTTGTTTATTAAAGTATTTCTACAACGCCCTAGGAACCCCTCTAACTTTGCATATATTTTGTAGCAACTCTAAGCCTACCAACCCCGGTCGATAATTAAATATTAGGTGTATTTAAGATAGTAGAACACACCCAACATTGATTTGAATGAAATACATAAAAGTCCTTATTCTGGACACCCTGGCTATCAGAAGACAATCACTATGTTACGGAAAGATTACTTTTGGCCGAGTATGAAGAATACGTTGGCAGAATATATTGCTAAATATTTTGAATGTCAACAGGTTAAGACTGAACATCAGCATCCAGCCAGTTTATTACAGTCGATACCAATTCCTAGCTCAAAATGGGAAATAATCAGCATTGATTTTATTACAGGTTTGCCTAAAACTTAGAACCAGAATGATTCAATAATGGTAGTTGTTGACAAACTCAGTAAGGCAGCCCATTTTATCCCAGTAAATACCACTCATAAGGCTGCTAATATTGCTAAATTATTTATGAAACAATTTTTTCGTTTGCATGGAATTCCAAAAGTTATAATTTCTGACAGGGACTCTAAATTCACGGGTAACTTCTAAAAATATTTATTTAAAGGTCTAGATAGCACTTTAAATTTCAATACATCTTTTCATCCACAAATGGATGACAGACAGAAAGGGTAAATCAAATTTTGGAAGATATGTAAAGGATGTACGTTAGAGAACAACCAAGTAAATGGGAGAAGTACTTACACTTGGTTGAGTTTGCATACAACAACCACTACCAAGCTTCAGCAAAATTTGACCCATTTGAAATTCTGTATGGCAGAAAATGCAATACTCCCATCTCATGGAGTAACCCCATTCGTACGTTAATACTAGGACCCGAGTTATTAAAGGAAATGGAATTAACCATGAAGCAGGTACAACCACTTAAACTTTGAAACAAGAACTCAAAACACTTCTCATTTTTCTCTTTCCTAATTTTAGTAGCTATTATTACCTCTGTTTCAAAAAAGGGTTGATACCAGTATCACACATTTTCATTTTGAGGCATTTTTTTGGCCTTTGAATCAACTTTGTCGTAAAATATTTTTAATTTCTATTTTCAAGTGTGTTTTTCATAAATTTAACAAAATAACATACATTTAGAAGCAAGTTATAACAAAAACTTATATACATTTTGTAAATTTTTCTTTAAAATCAAACATCTTTATGGACAAAATAAGAAAATTTTATTGACAAAATTGTAAAAAAATCAAGACAATAAGGACATTTAAAACCATTTTCAATGGATTTTCAAAGATATTTTGTATAAAAATGATACTACTTCATATTTTTTTCCAAAAAGTGACAATTCACATAAATTCAAACAAAACTATACCATATATTTTTAAATAACATATTAAAAACATTATATATGGAAATTTTATTTCTAAAATAAAATTTGAAAGTCAAAACATTACTAATATATCTTATCAAAAAGTTGTCAATTTTAACATTTTCTTCAAGATTCCAAGTCTTGGCTATATCATTGAGGATTCTAAGAAATAGATACTCTACATGGTAGTGATAATATTAAATGTATTATTACATGTAAATTTAAGGACAAGTTGTGGTGTGATAAAGAATTAGAGGACAAGAGAAAATTAATTTAGTATAAGGAGGCATCATCCTTAATCTAGGGGATCAAAAGTTTTGTTTTAACTTCCTAAAGAAAAAACAGACATTGCTAAAATAAGAATAAACTCTAATGAATTCCATAGTGAAACATAGCATTGGACAATTCCTCAAAAGTTGTTGGATGAAAGAATTTTCCATCTTTGTGACGCTAAAAGGGTTGAAGATAAAAAACACTTTCTCTTAGAATGCCCTCCATATAACCACTTTAGATTACAATATATGTCCTATAATAGTGACGTTCTTAACCTTACAACTACACAAAATTATAATGATTTAGAAATGCTTCTCTTAAAGTTTTTTTATTGAAAAATAAAATTTTAAAGGAAAGAGAGTGATTACTTACCCCTTTTATGATTCAATAGATCAAAGTTAGTCTAAATGAAGATTAATAACAATTAATCTTCACCCACACATTCATATATTTTTCAAAAACCAATTTTTTTATTAAAGAAATACCCACACACTAATGTATTTTTCAAAAAACAATTAATTTATTAAAGAAATAAACATATCATAAAAAAAAAAATTAAACATAAAAAAATATACAAATTTTCTTGTTAACATTAAGATTAACATAAACATTACATATACGTATTCGTGGTCACATTCTAAATTCATATGATCATTTTGTTGGTTAGTTTTGAGTTTTATTTCTAAATTCATATTAAGGGCCTTTATGAGTTGAATCGTGGATGAGTCATGGGTGAAAAAACATGAAAATAGGAAATACCATGAAAAAATCTAGGATAAAGGGGCAGGTACTATTTGAAAGTTCTAGTATTAATTTAAGAATGTTTACGAAATAGACCATAAGGGCCCAATATATAAATAGCGGTCTTGTTTAATATAATTATTAATATCTTTGTATACGCTAAGCATTATATAGAGTCTTCTTTTATTAGCCCCAAGGGTTAGCTCAATTGGTAAGATGAGCGCACACTCTTTCGATTTGGGGAGAGGTCATGGGTTCGAGCCTTGAGTCTTTTGGGGTTAGGCCTTCTGCGAGGATGGCCGACGATTTACCACCTCTACCATCCACTAATGTAGGGAAGTATTGCTGGGTTTCCCGTGGATATTTCCATCTGAAAAAAAGAGTCTTCTCTTATTAGTATGCAAGGACCAACTCTAGGATATCAGGATAAAATAAATAAAGAAAAAAAAAGAAACTCTTCTCAGATCGGGTTTTCTGGCCAAATAAACCTTGATCAGACAGCTCATTACTTGGAATACTACTCCATAGTGCTTTAACTATCCATACAAAGAGATTCTTATTTTATTGTTTGGGATAGAATCCATTAAAATAAAATAAAAATTAAATATTTTTTTTAGATAGAATTTCATTTTGTTTTTCTATGCATAATGATGGATAATGTTAGATTTCAATTCATAGGTTCATTTTAAATTGATAAAATTGTAATTTTGGAACTATTATAATTTTAATTTTTTTTTATAGAAGTTAAATTCTATTTTATTGAGAATGTCTTTATTTTTTTAATATAATTTGATCAATAAATATATATATGGTTAATATTTTATTGATAATGTCTTTAAATTTTGTGATAATAAATATATATATGGTTAATATTTTATTGATAATGTCTAAATTTTGTAATATAATTTGATAGATACTTTTTTTTATTTTGTAATGAGTGGGATTATAATCTTATTAAAATTATTTTTTATTATTGTTCAACTTTTACATATGTTTAAATTATTAAATTTCTTATAATATAATTAATTTTTTTATATTATGAATTGTATATAAATCATACTTAAAATAAAATTTTATTATCATTTTAAATTGATATAGAAATGTTAATGATAAGGAGGTATAATACTTATTATATGCAAACTGCATAAAATATTTGATGAAAATCAATATGTCTAAAATATATAAGGTAAACACATAGATATCAAGTATCTAGTGTTTCTTTTAAGCATGGGGGATTTCAAATATAATATTTTATTTTTAAGTTGATAGGGGATAACATCTATTGGTTTTATTCTTTCACTTTACTACAGTGGGTTTGTACTGAGTTTTTATTGCTACTAGTTTTTAGTGCCACATATCACCATGAAGGGAGGGGATGCAAACCTTTCATAGCCAAGAATTAGTGGGTGTAGAGAGCATATGCTCCTATAATTGTGAGTTGTCAAAGTTGATCTCCATTAGGATCAACTCAACCCAGTCTTCAAAAAAACCTTTAAATCAAGGAGATTGAATCGATTTTCTCAACTTTTGATTTGATATTCGATCAAGCTCTATGGAATTTTTTTTTTATCTTACTACAATTGGAATATTGATTAAAGATAAAAAGGTAACGGGGTCTAAACCTCGAGGGGATAGTCAACATCATCTATCTATCGAAGTTGACCAACCACAAGTTAAGTGGTTAGTTCTTTAAGACCTAGAAAAATCCACACACAATCACATTATGGAATACAAACTTCTTTAGGAGGAACCAAACGAATGTATTGAGTGTATTAAATTTTAACAACATTTGATATTGTAATAATATTTAAGTTCATGCAACCTATTCAAGTTGAAGAAATCCATAAACATCCATACATAGTAAAATTGTAGCTTTGATATTGTGAATTAGAAGTGATTTTGTTGCAAATGGATTGGGCTTAATCATGAGTTTAATATAATGTTGTTTGGGGGTGTGTTTGAAATTTAAAAAAAAATTAATGTAAATATAGATTATGATGGGGTGTCAAAATCCATGGATGAAATTGAATAATTTTACATGAAACATTTTAGATTTTTTATTATTATGATGTTTGTAATTGAAACTCTAGAAGAGTTTTTGAATATTTATATGAATCATTTGTTCTTGTATGGTCTAACATACGATTTCATTATGAATCACATCATAATTTCTTTGATTTTATATGGTTAGAGTGGTGAAATTATTTATCAAATATTTGTTTTTGTTTAATATGCAAGTTTCAAAAAAATTGTAATTTATTTCTCGAAGAAAAAAATATTTTTTCAATTTAGGGGTTGATTTTAAAATTTTTGAAGACAACAATATGGGATGTTTAGGCCAGGGCCTTATTTTTTACCCCAAAAAAAAATGTGTATACGGGTATCAACACTTTTCTATTTGGAGGGTGTTTTTGATGTTTTTATGCAAAAATCATCGTTTTATGGCTAGAGTTCTCATTTTTAGTATAAATTTCTCGTTTCATAGTATAAGTGGTTTTACAAGGTAATTTAAAGGTTGCACAAGATAGACAGAAGAGTAAAGCGGATCTTAAACGAACTCAAAAAGAGTTCCAGGTGGGAGAACATGTTTTCATTAAGGTAAAACCTAAAAAGAGCTCCTTAAAATTAGGGAGTTGTGCTAAGCTAGCACCCAGGTACTGTGGTCCATTCGAAATATTGTCCAGAGTTGGACCGGTGGCATACCAATTGGCCTTACCACCGAATCTTAAAGTTCATAATTTTTTTCATATTTATGTTTTAAAAAGATATGTACATGATGCTACTCATGTGATAAATTGGAATGAGGTACAGGTGGAGCCCGAAAGAGATTTTCTGGTGGAACTAGACGGTATCCTCAACAAGAGGAAGATATTACTTCGGAATCGCACCATTGGACAGGTGAAGGTGCAATGGTAGCACCGTAGTCCAGAAGAAGAAACCTGGGAATTGGAGAGTCATATGCGGGTAGCATATCCAATTCTATTCCAAGGAAGCTCTGAGGATGATGAAAAAAGCAACATCGAGGAAGATGTTGGACTTAAGGGGGGGTGTATGTCACGTACCCCAATTTCAATAACATTTTATGTTTAAGAAAACATTATATTTTATTTTTATTGTAAATTTTATGACTATTGACCAAGTGGGGTCAAAGATGACTGTAATTAATTATATTGAATATTTTGTTATTTAATAAATAAAAGATGAGACAAATAGCCTAAGGAGGTTGCTAAATGAGTGTCCACTGAGACACTAGGAGGAATAGACTAGGGTGAGAGCAAACTGACACATGGCAGCATCCTCAATCACTTCTAGCTGTTGCAGGGGGAAACTTCCCTAATTTTGTGGTCATGTTCCCCAAGCAAGTGGAACAGAGTAGGTGGCTCATTAATTGAAAAAACTGACCAAAAGACCTAAGCATGCATATATCTATCCATCGAATTCAACAGGAGTGTAATGTCCCCTAGGGATATCAATGGGACTGAGGGACATATCATTAGATCTCTACTGCTAATTAGATAATTTTATCACAATGGATTAGTTAAACAAATATTAAAATTCATTTTTCAATATTTGTTTGATGACAAAGTCATTTTAATTACAAATAAATTAAAATAAGTTAAAATAAATTCAATAATTATTCAAATGTCTCATCCAAGGGCTGGAAAGGATTACTAACACCTTCTAGCAACATCACATATCAATTCCAATCCAATTCAGACATAAATTCCACATCTAAATGCCATTTACTCTTAATCATGATTAATTAGTAATTAGTGTTCCAATTACGATACTTAACGACAATTAGCGCATAATTGATGGTACTTATTATAATTTCATTTGTTTATCACTTAACCACTATTTATCAACTCCAATGGCTAATTAACACCTAATAACATGTAAATCAGGTCTAATTACCATTTTCTAATTAATTAAACATAGTAATTATGAAAATGATTCCACACTAACTAGTTAACTAGTTGTTCAATACTAACAACTAGTCTTCCACGGATTCGACACACAACAATGCCAATGAACCCAAAAGTGAACCTACAGCCATTATACACATATTTAAGAATGCATTTACAAAAAAATAAAGTACTTTTGTAGATCAGATCCAAGTACATAAACAAAGGATATTTCAAGTTCAATCAATACAACTAGCTAATAAATACTACCCAAAATTCAATCAAACCAATAATACCGAGTTTCAAGGCACACAAAGGTGAAGGTAAAGATCTATAAAATAGAATTCTACAGCACAAGTAAATAACCAATAACAGAGAATATGGTTGTGCATTCATCTTTTACCAAAAACAGAGATTCGAATCCAAAAACTATTTGTCAATTTCACTGCAATGAACCTAGTTTTCAATTGAACTTTCCAACTTCCAAATAAAGAGAGATATGTGATTAGTGTAGCTCATGTAAAGAATATTAGGGATCACTTACAATCATATGGCTGTAGCTTTCCACCCATATACATTCCATTAAATAATCCACAAAATAAGTTAATTTTACTCATCTGAATCGGCTAGCAATCCTAGGAATCACTAGAATATTTAAATCTATAGATAATGAAATTTCAACTCTAAATAACATGTTTTATCATTCATAATATATTTATATCTCATTCTAACATTTTGTCAAACACTTCATATGCAAAGTCACAAATCTACTTAAAACAATTCCATTGAAGGAGCTAGAAATTCGAAATTGATCTAGAATTTCGGTAGACATTTCCCGAGCACTTCCAAGAGGATTTATCCTCACATTCTCACACACATTTTAATATTATTTATCAGATATAAACATAAAATAATCACTCGTGCATTTTTACAAACACTTCATGTGATAATTCTCCAAACTATGCCAAACAGTCTAATCGAAGAACTAGTTTTCGAATAAAAGGTAGAAGCATGAAAGAGAAGTGTCTTAAACCATTCTGAGGATACAGCACCATAAAAATATACAATATATAATGAAAAGGGGAATAAATATCAGTTCTATAATAGAGGTACCAAATAATTATTTTCTCAAACGATTTGTGCACAAAATCCCAAAAATTAGTTTCCAATTCCTTCATAGAATTTACTTGCATAAATAGATTGAATTCTATGAGAAAATTATTCCACAAATAACTCATACATTTTATCAAACATTTCATGTGCATCCATAAATAAATCAGATCAGATCCAAGTAAATTAAATAAACATCAATGCGCAATTGCCATCATCCGAACCACATTCCACCCAGCCTTTGGCACTGCCAATCAAGATCTCACTTTGAGAGGCCACCCCCGAGCTGAGGCCATAGGTCCACAATAGAGGTGCACTGAAGAATAACTCAAGTATCAGCTTGAAAATCTAAAACTCTATTCCTCACCACATACTTCCTCTTCCACCCCACTTCTAGGTACAATGGTAATCTAGACCCCATAGGCCATCAAGATATCGCCATTCACCATCAGGACTTATGTGCAAATTAAGGACAAATCCAAGTAGTGGAAACCAAGGAAAATCAAAAGTATGAACAGCCATAATCAAGAACCATCCAAAAGAACCATGAAAAAAAAACCCCAAACCAAGGATATCAAACATGTATTTATAGAACAAATAAGGTAATTTTAACTCAATGGGTCAAAATAAAACCATGGTAAGCCAAGTTGAGTCAATCCAATGTAGGGGTAAATCAACCACAAGAGGGTGACTCTAATCCAACACAAGCAATTAGAAATTTCAAGGAGAATGACTCCAAGCCACTCCACCCAACTCAAAATTAGTGAGGTGAGGTGTCACACAAGCCAAGGCATCTTCCCAAAATAGAAGGGGGGGGGGGGTGTTAGAAAAGGATTTACGCAAGAGTTACATAAATATTTACACAAGTATTTACACAAGGAGTTACAAAATCACCAAAGGGGCTCAATCAACAAGTGGCACCCACCCAAACACTAAGGAGGCCCACTAAATCATGAATTAGGCTCAATAATACCAACATAGGATAAATTAATCAAAATTTGGGTCATTTGTACAATGTTTGGGTGATCATTAATTAATAAAGCCACTACGGCATAAATATGGACCAAGATCAACCAAAAAAAGTTCTAAAGTGCTAGGAATGTCCCCATTCCCCCTCACATCGTGGATCTAGGCCTCCCATACTCTTTTAGTGGTCCTTGATGTGCCAGTTGTTTTCATTAATTAATTATTTGTAAAATTATAATAATGTCTCCAGGTTCTTAAAGACCCTTTTTCCGCCACGCTGTGCCACAATAATAAACAATTACAAATTACATATGTCCGGGCCTTTAACACACAGGGTATTACATCTCCTCCCCCTTAAACCATGCATCGTCCTCAGTGCATGATACATACATGATTTTACAACTTTCAAAGGGATCACTACCTTCATTTTTCAAGTAGTATTTCTCAGAACTCCTGTTCTGAGAAACCACAATATTTCCCATTACTACTTTCATGTCTATCTCTATTGCCTATGGGATGTGACTCCCTTCACTTAAATTGTTCCTCAAGATATCGCCATCCCATTTTCTGGCTTCCCGTGCGAGAACCAATACTAGTAGGGAGGGTCAATATTCAATCCCCATTACAGGGTATTCAAATTTCAATAAAGATACATTCACCTAAAAATCATATTTCAATCAACCAAATGATTAACATCAGGTATACAAATGTACGATACATGATATAAGAGTATTCATGAACATAAAGATAGCATAAATCAATCACCATGCAACCTATACAAAATACAATAACATGAATTACACATGATAGAATACGTATCTCAATTTTTTGGCAACTAGCTTCAATAAGACAATGTTCCTCCCATAAGAAGAGTGCAATCAGTTTAGTAACTCTCAGAGCTACCTCGTCTGAGAACCTCAATGCTTCCCACTACTACTTTCATGTCCGTCTCTACTACCTATGGGATCACCATTCCATTTCCTGGTTTCCTGTGCGAGAACCTGGACTAGTAGAGTGATATGATGTAAGCAAAGGGGTGACAATCCACCAGAATACCTCTCTAGAAATGGATACTAGACTGCTCTCTGAGGGAATCCAGGAACTCAGTCCCAACAGCTAAACCATATTCTTCAACAAAGATAATCGAAATAGAGATGCTTATTTAACAAGGATTCTTTTTCACATTCCCAACAAACACATGGTTAGCAGTAAACATATATATTGCTTAATAAGATTCTTAAAATACATATTTCAAAAAAAAAAAAATTCTAATTAATTACAGGAAATACTTCAGTATATGCAAGGTACTCAATATTAGATACTTCTTCAACAAATACTTGAAATGCATCTAATGAAATCTTATTCTAATCAATTTCAATAATATGAAATGCATCTACTGATGCCACTGTCACGCCCCCACCCCTCTACTCGACAGAGAGGATGCGACTAACATCTATCAACCTAGGAAACCTAATCCCTATGAACATAATATAAAAATGCATGAACTTAAAGATACACAGATGCATACATTATCACCATATAGTGGAAGCAAAATCATACATTCAAGCATTCAGCATGTTCATAGTAATTCATAAACAAAATATAGTTGCAGAAATAAAATACAAGGGAATACTTATCTTGAAAGAAGCTTGTCCCGCAACCAGCTATGTCGCTGCAACATTCCACCCAGCCATAGGCCATTGTACTCTTTAATCTCTCAGCAACACTTCCACCCCTTAGCTGGGCATGATTTCCCCAAGGAATAAGGAACACTAGCAGAATTCACCCATAGCCAAGGATAGAATAAAATTCAGTCAAGCCAACACAGTTAGGTTTATCAGACTTACATAGGCAGTGGTTTACACTTAGCCAAATTCACATGAGACACAGCCAAGCCAACATCTGGGTTTATTAGGATACTAGCCAAGCCATCCTTCTAGTTGGGTTTATTAGGCTTACATAGGTAGTGGTTTACACTTAGCAAAATTCACATGAGACACAACAAAACAAATGGGTTTATCCGGCTACCAACCAAGCCATCCTTCCAGGTGGGTTTATCAAGCTTACACAAGTAGTGGTTTACACTTAGCTAAATTTACATGAGACACAACCAAGCCAACAGATGGGTTTATCAAGCTACCATCCAAGCCATCCTTCTAGTTGGGTTTATCAGGATTACACAGGCAGTGGTTTACACTTAGCCAAATTCACATGAGACACAGCCAAGCCAACAGATGGTTTTATCAAGCTACCAGCCAAGCCATCCTTCCAGTTGGGTTTATCAGGCTTACATAGGCAGTGGTTTACACTTAGCCAAATTCACATGAGACACAACCAAGTCAACAAATGGGTTTATCAGGCTACCAACCAAGCCATCCTTCCAGTTGGGCTTATTAGGCTGCCAATGAGGGGGAAATATTGACTGCTAATCTAGTGAGCTCAACCCCAGAGCTATGAACACCCACACTAGATCTAGCCTGACTTCTAAACAATTACACACCCAACACAAGGAAGCATTCCCTTCTCTGCTACACAGTCCCTTAGGCTATGCCTTCCCTTCCAGTGCTATTCAAGGTATGAAAAGAAGAAAACCAACCTTCTAGATTGGTCTATGAGGTTCCTTCACACACTAGGTTTATCAAGCAAGTCTAGACTCCATTTCCATTCCTCAAATCATTTCAGACGCCAATCAAGGATGTACACACATCAGTACTAAAATTATCAAATCGTAGCAGACGCCAAGGATTACACACACACACACAGAAATTACGAATTTCTGAGAATTGCCTGAGCCAGACCAGCTGCTGCATTTCAACAAAGGTATTTGACATAATACAAGGATTCCCTAGCAAGATACTTTCAACAAATATCACAAGGATAAATATTTTCAAATATCACCTAAATACTTTTGCATTTTAATGTAACAAGCAAAGCGAAGTTATATGCAACAGTTCTAATCTAACTAAGAACCAGAAAGGCCATAATAACCTATTACTTTTCATCTCAATACAAAGCATAATTCTTCTTAGAGATCACTCAAAAGACATTATTCCTCAACTAATATCAATCATACAATGACCCTCATGCATACATGATCCATAAATACATCGACCATCAATTCATAATATCTCAACGTATATCAATAATATATCGATCATGTAATATCAACCAAGGACAACCATACAAGCATCAATCATAGTACATCAATCAAAGCACATCAACCACAATACATCAACCATCATACATTAATCAGAATACATCAATTAGAATACACAATAAGAATACATTAACTAGGATTCATCAAGAAAAATACAATTATCATAATACACCAATCAGAATACATCAACCAAGATTCATCAAGGATAATACAATGATCACAATACATCATCCAGAAGACATCAACCAGGATTCATAAAGGATAATACAATGATCACAATACATCAATCAGAATACATCATCCAAAAGACATCAATTAAGATGCATCAATCATACACGTAACAACCATAACAACCAAGGACAACCAATAATAGGCATACATACAATGTTGACAATGTCATACAGGTATAATCCATTAATCAACCAATGGCAATCAATAACATCCAATAGCAACCAATAATATCAAACAACATTCATCAAGTATAGAAATCATATCGAGTAGTTACTATTTATCATAACATTACATAGAATCATTAGCACATAAGGATATATATAATAATACATTACATTACTAATTATATGCATGTAGCACACTACTTATCAATCAAAGTAAATACATAGTCACCTCAAATAACCAAACATCCTACCACCAAAATCTTCTAATATTATACAATAAAACAATTATTAATTGTACAACACACTATCATATACTCATACCATATACCATACTTACTACTGCTATGTATTATATGCATACACTTGTTTTTGTTTTACATATATATTATGATTCTTCAATCATATATCATATTATTATTAATCATATACACAATGTATTGGTCATATAACCTATATATTCCATATTTAATATACTCATAGAATTATTATGTTATACCATAATATCAATACAATTATAGCAATAATTGCATAACCCAATACTATCATATTAGATAAGTTAGCATAGTAATAATTAATAAATAATATAAAACCATACTACATGCATAAAATAAAAGGAGAATGAGAAACACAATTTAGGCAAGTATCAAGGAAGTTACTCATCCATGTAACCACCGCCATCCAAGTGACATAAATAAGACTATAAAAGCATACCATCCATCAATATAAGGTATAAATGCCACTTAATAAATCATATTAATATCTAATAATAATATAACTATATCATCTTAATAACTTAGCATTAAACTAATAATAGGACATATACTATTATAATTATAATTATTTACTTATCAATTCATAATCATAATGTATCAATAATTAAGTCATACTACAAGAAGCATTTCGATATTAATAATTGAATGGGCAATAAAAGAGGAAAATGCACAAGCATCAACCAATCAAGTCAAAGTCAATTATTAGACATGCACCACATAGTAATTACCAATCATGAACATCCAACATTCAATGTTAATTAATTCTAACGAATACAAAGAAATAATCTATGAAGTGAGGTTTCTTATTATTATATTAACATAAGGGAGGTTAAATTAATTTTACTAAGCACATGCACATATACATAAGATGATAACTCTGTAGAAGGCCCAACAGTCGCAGTGTTGGAATCTAAGCTCCGATACCACTTGTAATGTCCCTTGGGGATATCAATGGGACCAAGGGACATATAATTAGCTCTCTAACGCTAATTAGATAATTTTATCACAATGGATTAGTTAAACAAATATTAAAATTCATTTTTCAATATTTGTTTCATGACAAAGTCATTTTAATTACAAATAAATTAAAATAAATTCAATTCTTATTCAAATGTCTCATCCAAGGGCTAGAAAGGATTGCTAACACCTTCTAGCAACATCACATATCAACTTCAATCCAATTTAGACATAAATTCCACATCTAAATTCCATTTACTCTTAATCATGATTAATTAGTAATTAGTGTTCCAATTACGATACTTAACGGCAATTAGCGCATAATTGACGGTACTTATTATAATTTCATTTGTTTATCACTTAACCACTGTTTATCAAACTCCAATGTCTAATTAACACCTAATAACATGTAAATCATGTCTAATTACCATTTTTCAATTAATTAAACATAGTAATTATGAAAATGATTCCACAAGAACTAGTTAACTAGTTGTTCAATACTAACAATTAGTCTTACACGAATTAGACACACAACCATGCCAATGAACCAAAAAGTGAAACTACATCCATTATGCACATATTTAAGCATGCATGTACAGCAAAATAAAGTACTTTTTCAGATCAGATCCGAGTACATAAACGAAGGATATTTCAAGTTCAATCAATACAACTAGCTAATAAATACTGCCCAGAATTCAATCAAACCAATCGTACCGAGTTTCAAGGCACACAAAGGTGAAGGTACAGATATAGAAAATAGAATTCTACAGCACAAGTAAATAACCAATAACATATAATATGGATCTACATTCATCTTTTACCAAAAACAGAGATTCGAATCCAAAAACTATTTGTCAATTTCACTGCAATGTACCTAGTTTTCAATTGAACTTTCCAACTTCCAAATAAAGAGAGATATATTATTAATGTAGCTCATGTAAATAATATCAGGGATCACCTACAGTCATATGGCTGTAGCTTTCCACCCATATACATTCCATTAAACAATCCACATTATAAGTTAATTTTCTCATCCGAATCGACTAGTAATCCTAGGAATCACTAGAATATTTAAATCCACAGATCGTAGAATAATTCAAATGCAATTCAAACTCTAAATAACATGTTTTATCAGTCATAACAGAGGTATATCTCATTCTAACATTTTGTCAAACACTTCATATGCAAAGTCACAAATCTACTCAAAACAATTCCATTGAAGGAGCTAGAAATTGGAAATTCATTTAGAATTTCGATAGACATTTTCTCAACACTACCAAGAATATTTATCCTCAAATTCTCACACACACTTCAATATTATTTATCATATATAAACATAAAATAATCACTCAAGCATTTTTACAAACACTTCATGTGATAATTCTCCAAACTATGGCAAACAGTTCGATCGAAGAACTAGTTTTCGAATAAAAGGTAGAAGCATGAAAGAGAAGTGTCTTACACCATTTCGAGGATGCGACACCATCAAAATATACAGTATATAATGAAAATGGGAATAAATATCAGTTTTGTAGCAGAGTTACCAAATAATTATTTTCTTAAACGATTTCTGCACAAAATCCCAAAAACTAGTTTCCAATTCCTTCATAAAATTTACTTGCATAAATAGATTGAATTCTATGAGAAAATTATTCCACAAATAACTCATACATTTCATGTGCATACATAAATAAATCAGATCAGATCCAAGTAAATTAAATAAACATGAGATAAATCACTTATCTTATCAATGCGGCATCATCCGGACCACATTCCACCAAGCCTTTGGCACTGCCAATCTAGATCTCACTTTGACAGGCCATCCCCGAGCTGAGGCCACAGATCCAAAATAGAGGTGCACTGAAGAATAACTCAAGTATCAGCTTCTGAATCCAAAACTCTATTCCTCACCACATACTTCCTCTTCCACCCCACTACCAGGTGCAATGGTAATCCAAACCCCATAGGCCATCAATCGCCATTCACCATCAGGATTTATGTACAAATTAAGGACAAATCCAAGAAGTGGAAACCAAGGAAAATCAAAAGTATGAACAACCATCCAAAAGAACCATGAAAAACAACCCCCAAACCAAGTATATCAAACATGTATTTATAGAACAAATAAGATAATTCTAACTCAATGGGTCAAAATAAAACCATGGTAAGCCAACTTCAGTCAATCCAATGGGGGGGGTAAATTAACCACA
>LPNX011208367.1:0-19009 GCA_001517045.1 Pseudotsuga menziesii | reverse complement strand
CCACTAAATCATGAATTAGGCTCAATAATACCAACATAGGATAAATTAATCAAATGTTGAGTCATTTGTACAATGTTTGGGTGATCATTAATTAATAAAGCCACTAAGGCATAAATATGGACCAAGATCAACCAAACAAGTTCTAAAGTGCTAGGAATGTCCCCATCCCCCCTCACATGGTGGATCTAGACCTCCCATACTCTTTTAGTGTTCCTTGATGTGCCAGTTGTTTTCATTAATTAATAATTTACAAAATTATAATAATGTCTCTAGGTCCTTAAAGACCCTTTTCCCGGCACCCTATGCCACAATAATAAACAATTACAAATTACATCTATCCGGGGCTTTAACATAAGGGGTATTACAAGGAGGCTATTCATTCTTTATCTTGTGAAATTCCTGAAGTTGAGAAAGGAGAACAAAAGATTCAATGAGGGGAAAGGTAGAAGTGGATTGAGTGATTAAGACTGCATTCTGAACTAGTGCAACCACATAAATGATTTCTATACTGTTGAGGACAGAAGTACTGCTGTTGAGTTGGAGGGGTATTTAATCCCATTTCTCCACACAGCGCATTCATCCTGGTGGATTAGTGGACAGGCTCGAGGAACCTAAGACAAGTAATTGAGATATCTTCATGAAAAGGTTGGGTGGAACAGGCTCCTTGGGATGTTTGACTCTTCTACCAATTATCAGGTTCCATTGTGTTATCTTATTTATTTCTGTTCAAGCAAATTACTGGAATGAAAGAATTCATGTTTAGTTTTTCTATTATTACTTAGATACTTTGAATCTGCTAGTAGAATGCTTAAGTCTAAAATTTATTCAGGAAAGTTTACTTGTATATGATTATCAGAATAACTGAGTCTAGAATTAGAAATAATTGATTAATGAGTGAAAAGTCCTTTCTTCATTTTTCCACTCATCTTACGATGGTGTACTCTAGTACAGAAAGATTGTTTAGTTGTATATAGGAATGATTATACATAGATAAAATGATCTGAACTGTTATTGAAATGTAGAGTTTATGATCTTTTCTTCTGATAAGTTACCAACAATACCTTCAAGTAACTGTTTTAACATTGGAAGATTTTTACTGTTATTTTCCAGCTATTTAGCATAATAATCCATTTCTAGGACTTAACCTTTTATACAAAAACCTCTCAGAACATTACATAGAGTTCATTATAGTAATGTTTTGTCACACAGTCATTAAACTGTGTGTACTATAATACATTAACAATTGCTGTAAAACAATTTATTTATTTACACTTAGTAAAGAAAAACCATTCATTACTTTAATACTTTAAAACCTAAAATATAAACAATGTTACTCTAGTCACATTAAAGGATTTACCAGCTATTTTAACTTTAGTACCCTAACCTCAAATTGTTTCTTTTTAAACATCTAGTACAATAAGTTCATAATGTTCAATCAATAGGTTGAAAATGGATAAAATTATAACACCTAATGTATTATAGTACATAAATTAAGTACTTAGTAAACCAAACAGTAAAGAATTAGTATAACACTAATACTATTATTAACATTTGTAAATTGTTCTTCTAAACCATACTCTATTAATATAATCCTTCATAACCATTCACAGAACCTAGTTACAAAAAAAGAAGATTACCACAGCTAGCGAATAATTAAAAATAGACAACTGTATCCTTCAGATAAGGAACAAATCTTATCTCTTAAATCTATATCCAACAACTAAGTAAGTCAAAGAATAGATTTCAGCTCTTCCAATTAAAAGGAAGACTATTATTATTTAAATTTTGTTTATACCAAAAATTGAGGATATGCAGATAACCTAAATATTAGAAACTGTTTATTTAAAAACCAAACCCTAGGTTAATCCTTTACAGTACCATTTGTACAATTAGAATTGCAAACAGTTAATTTTTCCAATGGCTTTAACCAGTTCGCAGTCATAGAAAAAATTACAACAAGTTGTTGACATAGCATAAAAACTATTTACCAAGCTTAATGCACTGTGCAACCGAAAATTCAAAAGGGAAAACAATTGCTAAAAAGATAACTACACTATGGCTGTAAGGTCTGCCTTTTAAAAACAAAAGAATTATAAATAGAGTCTTCAATTTATCAAGAATTTAACCAATACAGTCGCCACATGGTTCAACTCATAAAACCAAAATGCCTTAACGGTTCAAAGCCTCAAAAGAGTTACAACGGCTTAGCACAAGGCCGAGGAAGTTTCCTTATAGCTTAAATACAGTGTCAACAATGATTACAAAACCCTCGAACAGTAATATTCTTACCCTAAATATTTATTACAAGAGTCATAGCCCACTATGAAACCCTAAGGGATATCACTAAGGATGCCCTTACAGCCTCCATAACTATCCAAAACAAAACAACAAATTGCCACAAGTATTTTGAACACCATAGTAACATTCTACAAGAACGATTGGTATCACGACGAGGATACCCCAGGTTGGAACCGAGGCTTATTCGAGCTTTCTCGCTCGCACCCTTCAGCTTAGGGTTTCGTCTTCAACATTCGACTGTGCAAAGCCAAGCAATTTCACCTACCATCAAAACAATAATCACCCAGAACTATTTTGTAAATAGCTTGGTATAAATAAAAGAAGAAGAATGCTTGAAGATTTTGTTACAACTTACCAGATTTAAACGTTGAGCACGAAGAAATGGTTATGGAGAAGAACCAGAGTTCAAGCCTGATAACACCACGGGAAAACAAGAGTGACAAGTGTTTAATGTTGAGCTCGATGAAATGGATATGGCAAAGAACCAGAGTTCAAGCATGTTAACGCCCTAGGCAAACAAAGAGTGACAATCGTTGCAGAGACCCAAGGAGGCCAAGGGCCTGTTGTCCTACTCTCCCTTTTCAAAAATAAACAAGTAATGAAACCAAGTGAAATTTTACAGAAAATTTTGAATGCAGTTGCATAGGGTTTATCACCCAAAACCCTCCACCATGCGAGCATCCACCACGTGGATCGCACTACCTTTGAAATATTTTCTTAGCTTGATATAGTTTGAACCTATGATTTGTGTAAAAGTAATACCATTACATTTGTTAAAAATAAACATTTCATTGTTATGCATGATGGAGATTTAGTTAGGTTATAGTGATATTTTATGCATCAAATACATGCCTAGATTTGTTATTTTTGTAGTTAGTTTCTAGTTGCTAAAAATAATAATGATAATTTTAGTGCTTAGGAAGTTCTAGGATTTACATAGGTATAAACCAAATGGGAATGTATTCAGGCTTCTAGTACCACAAAACAACTAAAAACATGTTTGATAATTATATGCCATCAAACATATAATTTATTTGTTAGAACAAATAATCACACTACCAACTCAAATTGCTACCTATGTAGAGTAGTCTTTGCTATAGGCCTAGGAATTCTTACACTTCGATAATCTAGACAATAAATAGAGTTTAAGGATCTTTCCTAGATTACTTGTTTAGTCTTTCGAGCCTTAAATTCTTACATCATAAACTTGGAAGTAAGTTTTTACATGTGAATCATGTACAAGCATCAGATCTGCGTTAGATTTAAGAAAAGCTAAGTAAGCCTCGGGCTAACCTCAAGCCCCCTTTAGTACAAAAAGAAAATAACCATCAGAATCTTACACAATCTAAAGAAGATAACCATCAGAATATTACACAATCTAAATAAGATAACCATCAAGATCATACACACTCTTACAAATAAACCAATGATCTGAATTCATTAAATTATTTTTATTCATTAACTTTTGACTAACATTTATTATTCAAGAGTAAAAATCCTTATAGATTGAGTACGGTTAGTGGCATGTGACTCACAAGTTAGTAAGTAAAATTTTGTAGCCTCTTAGTTATAGTTAACCGAAGAGTATTAAATCCTAAGTTTTCTCTTGATGTCTTATCTTTGTAATCTATCTATTTGAAGTTAATTATTAAACTAGCATTCAGGCTATGATTTATAATTTAATATCACATAGAAAATTTTTAAATTTTTGTGAATTTTTTGGGATGTTACACCAAGAATCCAAGCATGATCTTCAACTGGTTGGTGTACATCCTCGACATTAACGAGATCATTACTTTCCTGCTCAAAACAGATTAAATAGTTTATGTTATGTTTTTATAACGAATAAATTGCATGAGAATTAATAATTTTTCATTAAACTATATAGTTGTTATATACCTGTGCACTAGATGGACCAGCATAAGATCATGCAGTATGCCCAGACAAGCTTCTTCGGTGTTCAACAATGAATTCAAAGTCGTGTTTGAATCCAAGCTTCAAGTCTTCTTGAGTGGGTAATTCTTTGAATCGGTCAGCCTACATATTTGCATGACGTCATTAATTTTACATTTTTTTCCAGAATAAAATGAAAATAATTTTCTATATATTATTTGGACGCAGTATGGGGTGTTCAATACTTACAATTCGTGCCACCAAATTCAAATAAACACCAGGCCCAAGCTTGTGTTGGCCTATTTTTTTCTAGTCTTGTCTTGGTGGCCTTTGATGTGTCCGACAACCTAATAAAGTGTTGAATTACGTTAGTCAATGTTCCAAATTTGATATAAAAATTAATAATAATAATGCTTACCATTACATTGTGGAATGTATTGCATGCCTCCCTATTAATGGTGGTATCTTTCTTGCTTTTCTCAGACCCTTCTCTTTTCCATCTTTCACGAGGGATTTCCACTCCCTTGATGGAATCATCAGAGGACATTCATACCTAGAATTCTTTTCTAGGCGAGCCCTATATTGGTCTCGGACAATAATCAGATGTTGTCCAGCCTTCTGTAGGACCTTCATTGTATCGAAGGTATCTTTTCCGAACAGACCAACCAACCGATTAGTTAGCTCATCCTTTAAATATTTTTCCTCTCTATCCCACCTTGTGCGGATGGTGGGCCTAAAGATATCCAAGGCCAAATCATTTAGATTTTTATAAACTACAGCATTTCCTTCAAAACAATCATGCCATCAATAGTCAACATTAAAAAAAATTATCCGTATATTAGAAACAAATTATAAAAACTAAATTGAAGAATCTATAATTACCTGGAATATTCTCTATCTTTATTGGAATGAGATCATTGTTCACCAAAAATGTTTCCACTATAGAACTAGTGCTAGTGACACAAGAAGATCTAGGAAATGTTGCTTCAGCATCAGCATTAGTATAAAACCCTGCATCCACCCCTTCTTCTGTAGGATCTGTTGTGGTTTGGTCATCATCAGCTACACCCTTTGTTGTCCTCAAGGGTGTCGCAGAGCGTGTTTTTGACTGTTCAGTGGACAAAATGGGTGCATTATGCGGTGTACATGGAGTGGTTTGGTCATTGTGTCCAACACTGCCTTCACCACCAGTGTGAGGATGCAGAATTTCCTGTAAATACAAACCATTGTATTATAAATTCACTATCATATTAAATTAAAAATTATAAAGTTCAAAATGAATTTGCATTAGGATGCTGCAACTTACTTTCAAGGACTGACATCTCTTGATCAACAAATGAACCTTTTCTTTGATCTCATCTATCATTGGAACTGTCAATGCCAGACGAAGCATTTCCTCATTTTGTTTTTTGAATTTATTATGTAGCACCTTTAACAGGTCTACAAAAGTACCAATTTCAACATCACTGATCAACTGTTAGACATCAAAATCTAAAGTCTCATGAGTTGTCGTTTCATAGACCGAATCATGTGTCTGCTACATAAATATATAAAACATTTCTTAGTTGTTGAAGCAATAGTTGTGCAAAAAATTATATTAACAAAAAATGTCTCTCATGATAGATTACTAGAATTACATATATGTTTACCTGATGCCGAGACGATGGTTTGGTTTGATCAATAGCTGGGGACTTTCCCCGATCATCCACCTACAAAAAAAAGTATACAACATTTTCATAATAAACGCAATCGTAAAAAATAAAAATACATAAAAAAATAAAAAATATGCTACATGTTTTATGTGTACAATTTTCAAGTATTTAGAATGTAGAATTACATTTAGGTTTACCTGTTGCCCCGTGGATCCAGTCGTCTGATCAACAGCTGGGGACTTTCCCCGATCATCAACTTGCAAAAAAAGTAGACAACATTATCATAATGAACGCAAACATAAAAACGTAAAAATACATAACAAAATAAACATTATGCTACACGTTATATAACATGTGTACAATTTTGCAGTATTTAAAATGTATAATTATATTCATGTTTACCTGTTGCCCCGATGTTGTAGTCATCTGATCAATTTTCAGGTGGCTTCCCTGATCAACACTCTGCATGAAAAATAGATAAGATTATATAAACGAACCGAATATACTATTGAAAATACATAACAACAGATCTGTTTGTCCATCCTAAATTTTTATAATGGCAATATCAATGTATACCTGCCTCAAGGAGGCAGGTCTACTAAGATCAACTGTTAGGGAGGTGCCCCGGCTGAAAGAACCCTGCATCAAAAACATACTAAGATTAATCTAATGAAATCAATATAATAATTAAAACAATTTTTAAACATAACATTTTGATGTATACATGTTGCCTCGCGGATTGATCCGGATTTATGCAGGAATGCAACAGAATACACAAATAACCATAGAAACAAATGTGCAATGAAAATAACACTTCATTTCATTAATCAATAACTAAAACTTGTTTACATACAGAATGGAAATAAACTAGCTAGAGTGCTGGTAGCTTATCTCTGAGAAGAGATGTGGTGGCTACATGCCTCCTATGTGTTACAATGAGGCTCGAAGGCCTATATATTATTGAGAAATAATGGAAACCCTACACATCCAAAAACCTAACCCTAGGAGGTGAAACGCCAGAATGTGGACCTCGTTGGGTAACTTGGTACATCAATTTCCTGGGGTCGTAACTTTAGTATACTAGCTTTGTTTGACGCGCATGATACATTGTTAGAAAGATCTGTTTAAGGACTACATCCATAAATGAAAAAAATCAAGTCTAAAATGAATTCATATTTTCCCGACCATTCGATGCCAAAAAAACGTTGTTTAGGGCCTCAAAACGGCTCTGAAAGTTTAGGCCCCGAAAACTACCAAAAATAGTAAATTGTGCTACATAGTAAGGAAAGTGGAAAACTGAAAGAAACAATGGTGGGGGTCCAATAGGAATAGGTGGGTGGCCACCAATATCCTCCTGGATCATTCCTCCCCCCTTAGGAAGCGATGGTCCCCATTGCGTTGAGTTCCTCCATGAGATGAGGAAACTTCTGTTGAACTTAGTCCCTAGTGAGCCACTTTCCCTGGTGAAGGAGTCGGCCTGCTTTGACAACTCGATATAGCTGGATCTTCTGTTGGTGGGTGTTCTTGATCTGTATGTCCATAATCCAATCAGTTGTGGCTCGTTCCATGCAGTTGGGGTTTAACTCTGTTGGTGTGAGTTGTTCTGCCACATCTGATGTGTCTAGTAGAGGTGGAAAGTAGGGCCGAAGGCGGTCCACATTGAACACTGGGTGTAGACCAAGGAATGGTGGAATACGGAGCTCGAAGGCATTGTCCCCGATAGCCTTGGTGATGGTGTATGGCCCATATTGAAGTGGGCAAAGCTTCCGGTGGGGTCCAGTGAGGCGCTCCTTCTGCAAATGTAGCCACACTTTGTCGCCCACCTGGAAGTTGTGTTGCACCCGATGTTGATCATGTTGCTGCTTGTACTTAGCATTAGACTTTGTGAGCTTGGTGTCTAGCATTGACCATAGGCTAGACTAGAATGTACTAAGGAACCTGCTATCTCGGTCTGAGATTATAGACTATGGGATCCCGAAGTGTACCCACACTCGTTCAAAGAAGAGTTTAGCAGTGGCTTCTAATGTGATATTCTTCTTGTAGGCCACCATTATGGCCATCTTTGAGAATCTGTCAATGACCACAAACACACAGTCATTTCCGTGCTTACTAGAAGCAAGGCCCAAAATGTAAACCATGGACAAGGATTCGCAAGGTCCACTAGGGGTAGGCAACGGAGTATAGAGGCCTTGCTTCTTGATGGATGGTTTTGCAATGGCGCAGGCAGTGCAGGATCAGATGTACTTCCTTACGTCCTGTCGAAGGTTTGGCCAATATAAATACTTCTGCAATACTGCCACTATTTTCTCGACCCCGAAATGCCTAGTGACCTGACTGTAGTGTGCTTCCCAAATCATCTTGGCACACTCGCTTGAAGGAACACAAAGGTGTCCCATGTGACATAGTAGTACATCCTGGAGGTGAAATTTTGGAACTTGGTTTCCCTGTAAGAGAGTCTAGTATGTGTGGCTAAATTCTGGATCACTCTTGTAGAGAAGTGGCCAATCAGAAGTCTCGTTCCCACAAGAGTTTAGCACGGTGGTTATCGCCACGATTGGTGGTTGGCTAAGGTAATCTGCAACATTATTGGTGCTTCCCTTCTTGTACTTGATGTTCAAATGAAACTGTTGTAGATATGTGGACCACTTCTGATGGCAATCATTCTGTAACTTTCCTTATGTCTGCATGAACTGCAGGGGTTGATGGTCTGTGTGGATGATCGTTTCCTTCCCCAAAATGTAATGCTTCCATTGTCGGTAAGACTATACAATGGAATACATCTCTTTGTCATAAGTGGGATATTTGTGGACTGTGTCAGATAGTGTCTCACTGTGATATGCCACTAGATGCCCTTGTTGAGTAAGGACTGCCCTAATAGCATAGTCAAAGGCATCTGTCTCGATCTCAAATGGTTGTTGCAAGTGGGGTAATGTGAGCACTGGGGCACAGCAGAGGCGATGTTTCAATTCTGCAAATGCCTTATGTTGAGTTTTAGACCAAAAGAATTTTTCTTTCCCTCCTCCCTTGGTGACTTGACTCAAGGGCCAAGTGATATGAGAGAATCCCAACATGAACCTGCAATAGAAATTAGCAAGGCCCAAAAAGCTGCGAAGCTCTGTTAGAGTAGTCGGGGCTGGCCAATCCCGAATGACTTGAATCTTGGTTGGATCCACATGTAGCCCACACTCATCAATAATGTATCCCGGATACTAAACCCGGGTCATTCCAAAAGTGCACTTGTCTGAATTGGCACACAACTTGTGCTGCCGCAATGTTTGGAGGACCTGTCGGATGTGGTGGAGGTGCTCTTCCCAAGTTTGACTGAAGATCAGGATATCATCCAAGTACACTACTACAAATGAGTTGGTGAATGGCTTCAAGATGTCATCCATTAGTCTCATGAAGGTTGCAGGAGCATTCGTCAGCCCGAAAGGCATGACCAACCATTCGAAAAGGCCCTCCTTAGCTTTGAAGGAAGTCTTACACACATCGGTCGATTCGGTCGGTACCTGGTGATACCCAAACTTTAAGTCAATCTTGCTAAAATATTGTGCCCCTTTAAGCTAGTCCAAGAGATCATAAATCTGTGGGATCTGGTACCTATTCTGAACAGTGATCTTGTTCAGCGCCCAATAGTTAATACATAGTCTCCAAGTCACATCCTTCTTCTGTACCAACACGATCGAGCTGCCACAGGGTGATGAACTTGGCCGGATGTGACCCTTCTGTAGTAGCTCCTAAATTTGCCTCTTGATTTTATCATTCTCCAGAACATAGCATCGATAGATCAATCCATTGGGCAACGATGCACCTGGGGTCAGATCGATGGGGACTTCACTTAATGAACCTCTCACATAGCACATGCTATTGTGGGATATTAAAGAATACCCTTAATTTCGAGAGGTATTGACCCAAACTCTTTTTGCTGAAACCCCCTCCCAATACTTAAAACCTCCTACCCACCCCTTTTTATACCTCAATCCTTATAAACCACCCTACCCACCCCCACCTTAAACCCCTCATCCCCCCAATACCTGCAATATATTGGTTTGATTTTTGATAATTTTAAAACCCACAATATGAACTAACGTGATAGGATATTGGCCAACAAGTGAAGCCCCCGTGTTGACCTGACAGTGGAGAGGCACCCCGGTGGGTGAGGTTAATATGTCTTGGTACTCCTCCATGACCTTTTCCATTTGTTGTTGTCGTGCAGAGGGGCCCTCTCTGGAGGTTGTGGCCATGATCTTCTTCTTTCCCTGAGGCTGGATCATCGAGAAAACAAACTTCCCGGTTTTGGAAATGAGCTTACTGCATTGTGTTGCAGTAACCAAAGAGATAGCGACAGGAGGTGGTACCTCTGGTATCCTATACAAATTATTTCCCAACGTAATAATAACAGCGTGAGGCCAGGACTCATACACAGCGTGTCACTTCCATAAGTATGGTTGACCTAATAATACATCACAAACATCAAGAGGAGCAATATCGCATAATACCTCATAGATGAAGGGTTTGATGTTGTAGGGAAGGTGACACTACTGGCTGACGCTAAGATCCCGTCCTTGGTGAAGCCACCCGATGGTGTATGGCTGCAGGTGTGTTGTGGTTGGAAAACCCAGCCGCTTCATGACCTCTGCTGAAATCAAGTTCTTTTGGCTCCCACTGTCGACAATTAACTGTAGCGAGGAAACCTTTACCCACATCTTGGAATGGAAAAGACGCTCCTCCTCCTCTGAATCTTATGATTCTTCCTTTTGGATCTTCGTGGTGGCAACGGTGGTGTTGGGCTCTGCATCAATAATATTCTTCCCTCTATCATTCCCCTTCTTGGGTTTTGATTCAATGTCAGAGAATGCATCTGATTCAGAAGCCTTTATCTTTGCCACCAGTGACTACTTGGCCCTACACTCACTTGTGTTGTGAGTGGGGCTCTTATGGAACTCACACCACTTTCCCACCTCCTTCTTTGGCTTTGCAGTGTTTCTCTTTGCTTGCAGCTTTGGCAAGTTTTCTTGAGTCGCCATGCCTTTACCGTGTCCTTGGTTCTGCAGTTTTGGGGCACCTTTCCCTTGCTTTTGATTCACAGATCCAAAGTCTCGCTTTTTCTGTTTGAATTTTTGCTCAATTTTGGTAGCATACCGATATGTCGTACCAAGAGAAAAGATGTCAAGGAACTCCATTTCCTTCTGAATGTATCTATATAGACAACTGCGGTACTTCAGCACCAAATGTTTCTCTGAATCTTTGATACCCAACTTGGTGCACAGGGTATGGAACAAATTTGTCAACTCATGCACATCTTGATCTCTTTGCTACCGCAGTGTAGTCCATTGTATGTACTTGTCCTCATAGCTCCCCACCGGATAATATTGTCCCTTTATGGCATCTCAAAAAGAATTCCAAGTGGGTAAGACTGAGAACAAAAAGGCTTCCTCCTCGTCCTTTCTCTCACAATAGGTTTCCCACCAGTCCTTGACATGGGGGGCAGCTTTGAGTAGAGAAAAAATAATCTTTTCTCGGTCAGAAAAGTCATGAACTGAGAAATATCCTTCTAATAGATTCAACCATCTATCTACGGCGTCTGCATCTATTTGGCCATCAAATATTGGAATGTCGAAGTTTACTTGTACCTTAAAAGGGGTTGTTCCTCTAGAGTAGCTGCTAGATGCAGATGCGCTGCCAGTGGGAAGTCGTTGAAGGATCTGGGTGAAGTTATCCATCATCACGTTCCTTTGTTTTTCAAGGGCCTCCTCGAGCAACATTTTGAGAGGATCTTCTATGCCCTCATATTTCTTTTCATCCCTGATGGGTGGCTGTCGAGATTTGCGAGGCTGACCTTGCAAAGGTTCAACCAGATCAAGCCCTAACTCTTTATACCCTGCCCTCGTTGGGGACATGCAAAGAAGGATCGAGAAAGAGAAGATTGCTCTGATACCACTGATCTAGATTTATACAGGAACGCAACATGATACACAAATAACCATAGAAACAAATATGCAACGAAAATAACACTTCATTTCATTAATCAATAACTAAAACTTGTTTACACACAGAATGGAAATAAACTAGCTAGAGTGCCGGTAGCTTATCTCTGAGAAGAGATGTGGCGGATACATGCCTCTGAACTCTGTATTACAATGAGGCTCAAAGGCCTATATATTATTGAAACAACGAAAACCCTACACATCCAAAAACCTAACCCTAGGAGGTGAAATGCCAGAATGTGGGCCCCGTTGGGTAGCTTGGTACATCAATTTCTTGGGGTCGTAACTTTAGCATACTACCTCTGTTTGACACGCATGATACATTGTTAGAAAGATCTATTTAAGGACTACATTCATAAATCGCAAATATCAAGTTTGGCATTGAATCATATTTTCCCGGCCATTCGATGCCGAAAAAACGTCGTTTAGGGTCTCAAAACGACTCTAAAATTTTAGGCCTCGAAAACTGCCAAAAATAGTAAATTGTGCTACAATTAAGGAAAGTGGAAAACTGAAAGAAACAATGGCAGGGGTCCAATAGGAATATGTGGGTGGCCACCAATATCCTCTTGGATTATGGATCGTGTACTCCTCTCACCTTCTGCTGGGGTGATGCGCCCCCCATCACCTCCCTGCGAATTCAACATAGGAAATTTAATAAAAAATTATAATTGTATGCTAACGAAAAATCCTAAAGATGTTAAAATAATTAATAAAAGTTTGGGTAAATTGTTGGATGTACCACATCCATACTAACCGTGTTTGTATCTACTCGATTGAAATTGTAATTAATAAGGAGTTATTCCCCAACAGCTAATGCTTTAATGGCAAATACAAAGACATGGTTTTCTTCACGCACCTCAAATATGAAATTGGGTTTCTTAAGTGTAGAGCTTAGTTGTGTACTGTTTATAAACCCCGTAATATTCCCAGTTATTTTTGTCCTTCCATCAATGTACAACATTTCTCCTTTATTTTGATCTTCGTCTTTCAGTTGTATATAATTTGCTGATAACGCATATCTACGCATACTTCATGTATATTGGACCAAGCACATCCAATCAATGTAGTTGTAAGAGGGTCCAACATACTCCATCAATTATGTACATCTGTCGTATCCAACCTTTATGTCATCCATGGAAAACAACCCCAATCCATGTACTAATGATGACGGTGCAATTCTATATATCCTCTCATTCACACAAAAATCAGTGTTGACTTGAGGAAGATCCCTAGGTACCCATTTTTTCACTAGGTGTTTGTACCTTAAGGACACCTCGATGTCTCCTATTGTCTCATCATCATAAGAACATGACCCCCCTCCTCTAAGAAAAAATTCCATGTGTTTATTGAATTTTCTTCTGATCTTATGACATCTAATTGATCTAGCCCTTGTAGACCTATTGGATGTCTCACTTTCCTCTATCCTTCCCAAACTCCCCTCACTGGAGGAAGACAAGTCTAACAAATACCTATTTGGTTCTACCTGCACCATGGCCGAAAAAAATTTGGCAAATAATCGCAAAATACCAGCAAAAAACTTGGAAAGAGTTATAAGCATGGCATAATGGTGAAATCGTTATCCTGAATAATATCAATAATTCCCTAGTATAACATTTCATCACATAGTCCTTTAACACGATATAGATATCAAGTCGTTCCATAGCAAATGCTTCAGCCAATTAACTTCAAAATACAAACTATGTTTTTTACAATATTCGTAGGTGTACCTATTTTAATTTAGTTTGTTTCCTCACCCAAAAATATTAAAGACTCAGTTTACGGATCTCAATATATGTAATAAAATCATTTGCAAATATTCTTTAACTTTTTTTCAAAAGAAAAAGAGGTGTTCCTTAATATTCAATAGTGAATCAAAGGTAACTTTTATACAGTCCTGACAATAAGTCAGTCCAGTAACAAGTGTAGATCATAAGTATCAAAATAATTTCCTAGGGAAGGGATGGAACCCACAATCCCAATATGACTAAAGTATCAATACCACACGGAGAACATAAGGAGCCCAAATAGCTTATCCAAGGAGGCATCGAGGGTGGAGAAAACACACCCCTGAGGGGATGAAAACAAAATCTATATCCCAGTGAAAACAAGAAATATTTTGATGTATCCCATAGTAGAAAGAACAAAAAAAATACTATGCTACATAAATCAAAAATCTCTTAAATTAACTGTATCATGCCTTCCTCAATGATTTCTTCTTCTAAAAGTTACAATAAGGAGAGGAGGCCAACCTTCATATTCAATTCTTCCTAGGATAAATGGTCTGCACTCATATTGTGCTCCCTGTAGACATGTCTAAATCCATATAACCATACGAATTGAAGATGTCGGTAGTATAGCATATATGCCGGATATCCGACGAAATGCATTACTTTCTCCAACCTCTATAGATGAGTTCACATTCTGAGAGATTCTATCACTACACCGACCTGATCACACAAATTCTAGGTCACTTCTCCACTCTACATTGGCCTGATTATTCATTTTCTTGACCACTCCTCTGTCCTTACTCTACACCTGTAGGCTTACATATAACTTAGATAAACTTCCAACTCATCACAAGAAACTCATAAGATGGAAAGGAAAGGTCACACCAATCCATGGTTTTGCAATCCCTATATGGGTGGTCTCTACAAAAGGATTATGTAAATGCAACCCATGCTTGGAGAGCACACCCCTTGAGTAGGCTTTTCTCAACATGTGTACGGTTTCCTTCATGCACCTCAAATATGCAGTTGGGTTTCTTAAGTGTAGATCATATTTATGTACTATTTATAAACCATGCAATATTCTCAGTTATTTTTGGTCTTCTGTCAATGTACAACATTGTTCCTTTATTTTGGTCTTTGTCTTTCAGTTGTATATAATTTGCTGACAACATGTATCTACGCATACTTCATGTATATTGGACCAGGTGCATCCAATCATTGTAGTTGTAATAAATTCCAACATACTCCATTAATTTTGTATATATGTCGTATCAACCTTTCTGCCATCCATGAAAAACAACCGCAATCCATGTAATGAAAACAATTCATTTCTATATATCATCTCATTCACTCAAAAAACAGTGTTGACTTGAGGAAGATCCCTAGGTACCCATTGCTCCACTAGGTTTTTGTACATTAAGGGAACCTCGATGTCTCCTATTGTCTCATCATCATAGGAACATGACCCCCCTCATTTGAGAAAAAATTCCATGTGTTTATTGAATTTTCTTCTGATATTATGACATCTAGTTGATCTATCCCTTGTAGACCTACTAGATGTCTCACTTTCCTCTAGCCTTTCCAAACTCCCCTCACTAGAGGAAGACAAGTTTGACAAATACCTGTTTGGTTCTACCTGCAGGAAAAAAATTGGCAAATAATAGAAAAATAGCAGCAAAAAACTTGGAAAGACTTATAGGCATGACAAAATGGTGATACCATTATCCTAAATAATATCAATAATTCCCTAGTATAACAGTTCATCACATAGTCCATTAACACGATATAGATATCAAGTCGTTCCATAGCAAATGCATCAGTCAATTTATCTCAAAATACAAACTATGTTTTTTACAATATTCTTAGGTGTACCTATTTTAATTTAGTTTGTTTCCTCACCCAAAAATATTAAAGACTCAGTTTACGAATCTCAATATATGTAATAAAATCATTTGTAAATATTCTGTAACTTTTTTTCGGAAGAAAAAGAGGTGTTCCTTGATATTCAATAGTGAATCAAAGGTAACTTTTACATAGTCCTGACAATAAGTCAGTCCAATAATGAGTGGAGATCATAAGCATCAAAAACATTTCCTAGGGGAGGGGCGAAACCCACAATCCCAAGATGACTGAAGTAACAATACCTCACAGAGAACATAAGGATCCCAAACAACTTATCCAAGGAGGCAGTGAGGGTGGAGAAAACACGCCCTTGAGGGGATGAAAACAAACTCTATATCTCTAGCTAAAACAAGAAATACGTTGATGTATCCCATAGTAAAAAGAACCAAAAAATACTATGCCACAAAAATAAAAAAATCTCTTAAATTAACTGTATCATTCCTTCCTCAATGATTTCTCCTTCTAAAAGTTACAAGAAGAAGAGGAGACTAGGCTTCATATTCAATGCTTCCTAGGATAAATAGCTTGCACTCATATAGTGCTCCCTGTAGACATGGCTAAAGTCATATAAAAACCAATTGAATATGTCGATAGTATAGCACATATGTCGGATATCCGACGAAATGCATTACTTTCTCCAACCTCTATAGATGAGTTCACATTCTGAGAGATTCTATCACTACACCGACCTGATCACACAACTTCTAGGTCACTTCTCCACTCTACATTGGCCCGATTATTCATTTTCTTGTCCACTCCTCTCTCCTTACTCTACGCCCGTAGGCTTACATATAACTTAGATAAACTTCCAACTCATCACAACAAACTCATAAGATGGAAGGAAAGGTCACACTAGTCCATTGTTTTGCAATCCCTATATGGGTGGTCTCTACAAAAGGATTATGTAAATGCAACCCATGATTTGAGAGCACACCCATTTAGGAGCCTTGTCTCAACATGTGTACACCTTGGACAAAGATCACTTCAAGAGGAGACCATATCTTGACAATAGATTAGGTTGCTTGTGGATTTAGTCCACTTTACTATTGTTGGCCTCCCTCGCCTATTTTATATGAAGGGAGGACAAAATCTTTAGTTGTATTATTCATGTAGAATCAAGTGAGAGTAGACTGGATCAATTGTATCTTGAAGAAGAACTTGCCTTGAATATTTATACTTGTCTTTATGCAAGGAATGAAGGTGCTAGGTTTTGTGAAAGACAAAACCTAGAAGATACTTGAAGGGTTGGGGTTTGTGAAAGATAAAACCTAGAGGATACTTGAATTGCTACGGTTTGAGTCCATGTGAGAAGGACCTAAGGTTTGTGTCAAAGAAACCATAGAGGAATATTGGAGCACTTTTCTTGGAGAGTTTGTGTGACGCAAGTTTTGTGAAAGATCAAGAATGGACTTGTTGGTGTTGGTGCTAACTTGTTTTAAGGCTTTTGGTGTGGCTAGATAGCTTGGTGGGATACATTTCTAGGCCTTTGTATTGCTCGTTATTGCTTTATATTTATTTTACACACCCTAGCTATGGTTTGGATGCATTGGAGACTCTTAGCTTGTGGATAATCTTGAAGGACTATTTTATACCAACTTGTGATAAGTTGTTGGTATGTACTTGTAACTTCATTTTTATGTATATGTCAAGTGTACATTCTTTTCCAGACTGTGTACTTGAAGAGTTGGTTTTCAAAGTATATTCTCATGGTGAATGATTAGTTTATAGGGTTTTTTTATATGATGGTTTATCATAAACAATTAGCTAATTTTGTTGAGTGATTTGACAAGTTTATAGAAGCTAAGAGGGCAGAATTGTGGTTGTAACAATTCTGTTGTTAATAAGTAAATTTTAGATCTGTAATATGTTGGGACTTGCGCCCTAAGGAGAGTGTCTTTAGTTCTAGTGTTCATGTAGAATCATGTGAGAGTTTATTGGAGGAATTGTAACTTGAATAAAACCTTGGTTGGAGTCTTTATACTTGTCTTTATGCAAGGAAGGAATCTGCTAGGGTTTGTGAAAGACAAAACCTAGAATATACTTGAAGGGTTGGAATTTTTGAAAGAAAAAACCTAGAGGATAATTGAAGTGCTAGGGTTTGAGTCCATCTGAGAAGGACCTAGGGTTTTGATAGTGGTTCCAACCTCATCAAACATCACATGGATAGTAGGAATTCTATAAACAACACTTTTTATAACATTAAAGTTTAATATATCCAATAAAGAGACAAGATTCCATTGAATAATGAATCCATACATTGCACAATTCAGACCTGATATTATCAAGCCTTATGAGGACAAACAGATCACTCTTCACAAACCTCCTATGATGGATAATAAACACTATATTAGTAGAAGTATTTTTCAGTTAGGAAAAGAAAAAAATAGTACATGACAACAGCCTTATAATGCAAAATGATAGCCTTTAATATCCCAAAATCTAGCTCCAAATCTTCAAATATATCTTCAGCATTCAACCCAATGGGCTAGGACATTTCTCCACAATGGAAGAAACACATTGCAAATGAGGATCTGCTATTATATTGTAGGTTTCCATCCAACTACCACCAAAACAAAAATTAATAGAATGAGGCCAAAACCTTAGGATGTTAGCCTTGAAGAATTCAAATGTGCTTGACATATTCACCAACATGCCACTTGTCCTCTCCTAACATGAGCACTCTTTCTTAGATGACTTGCAAGGCTTCTTGGAGTGGTGTGACCTAGAGATGCATCCACAAAGAGCCTCAAATGCGGAGTGCTCCTCTTCTTAAATGATGCCACATGTGAGAAAAGGTCCATTTCATGCATATTTGATTAGATGAATTGTAACTTGAAGAAAACCTTGCTTGGAGTCTTTATACTTGTCTTTATGCAAGGAAGGAAGGTGCTAGGGTTTATGAAAGACATAACCTAGAAGATAATTGAAGGGTTGGGGTTTTTGAAAGACAAAACATAGAGGATAATTGAAGTGTTAGCGTTTGAGTCCATATGAGAAGGACCTAGAGTTTTGATAGTGGTTCCAACCACATCAAACATCACATGGAGACAACATTCCAACAAACTCATACATGACAACTCTGGAAGAAGGCAGGGTTGAAACAAAGCCCTGCAAATATCCACTAGAGGGTAAGAAGTATGCCTTTCTCTTTTTTACTAAAAAATGACACTACAAATACAAAAAATGATGAGATTTCAATCGAGTTTCCATCACACTACGACCTTTATGGATTCTAGTTTGATTTCCTAAACCCTAGTGGAACATATTAAGCACTAAAAGAATTCTCAATTCTTACAAAAAAAAAAAAATCACTTTAAACTACTTTGAGGGAAATTAATGCTAGAATCTATAAATACATATTGTAAAAAAATATGTAACAGAAAACGGTACCAATGGAGTGCGCCCTCTTTGCCCCCCCTCTTGAAGCTCGCTCCTAGAAAATTCCCAGTTTTGGGAGTGCGCTTCCAAGGTACTCCCTACCTCTCCTATACTATGTTGATCATCTGATCACTAAGTTATGGTACATCCCTTCTTTGTCGAGATCCTA
>LPNX011208365.1:158869-220791 GCA_001517045.1 Pseudotsuga menziesii | reverse complement strand
AATGTTGTATTTTGATTATGCACAAAATTTAAAATCTCTGATAGACATGACAGTGAAATGCAATCTCTTTTAAACTGTTCATTTGTGCCAACTGTAGATACAAGGATCCACAGAAAACCAACTAGTAGTGACTCCAATTATTTTCCAATAATGTAGTTTTTACAATGTCTAGATATGAAACTTTCCTTGGAAAACTGGAAAACTTTCCTTGGTCCTGGTAGCATTTTTGCGGAATGAATTAAGTTCTTTGCTGGCATTCTCTCAGCCTTCTACACTGTTTCTTGTGGCTGTTCCAATGTAATATGATGCTTTCAAAAACATGGCATGATTTTGAATTTCTTTTTAACATGGAGTTTGATAGCATTGAACCAGATTCTGAGATTATGAGAGCTTCTATTTACTCGTGTTACAGAGTTGGTGCTTTGGTTTACACACTATTATTTATCATTAACATGACTAAGAAGCTAGCAATTTAGGCTTATATGGCTAATTTTGAGGTTCTTTTCAATTCATTTTACTGCTCTAATGGCTAATATTGCTTTTTGGCTCATCTCAATGCACAGGTGTGGTTCATGGGAGAACATTCACATATTTCCATGGATTTTGATGATGTAAGAGTCTCTACTAGCTCGATAGTTATATTGTAAATTTAGCTTAATGCTTCTATATTATGTTCTAGGTTTTTAATATATTTTGTTCTTTCTCTTCATTTTTATTATTTGTTAATGCAAGTTAAATAAAAAGATTTCGTCTGCACTTGCAAATTTATGGTTGATAACATTGATGGCACTTTTGTCTATCTTCTCTTCATTTGGTATTTTTTTCAGATTGTTGCAGTGACCTTGGACAATTATGAATTGCTTCCAATGGATAAATATAATCATATTAGTGATAATTTTGATGATCATTGGGTACAAGAACATAGAGGTGAGGGCCATATTGAAGCGACGATAGGAGCAATTAGAAGAGTTCCTTCCTGGAAGGCGGTCTGGGACTTTAAAGGTGAACTTAATCTCACAAGGTATGCAAATCATCATGTTTCCTTTGTTTTGTGCTCTAGGTTTTAACTATTTTCTCTAAGCATCATTAGTTCTTTTTATGCACTATTTATTGAATAATCTTACAGGGAAGAAGCAGAGAACCCCAAAGTTTGGTCTAAACTTTGTCTCCAAAATATGGCAAAACTTGCAAAGGAGGCCACTACTGTACACCGTGTTCTTGAACTATGTTTCGCATTTTTTACAGTGGAAGGCATTGGTCACCTCAACATGGACTTGCTCTTTGCATTCTATATGACATGCAACAATTAATGGAGAGATCAGGTAATGATAAAACACCATACAAAACAATCCATGTTTGGATAAATTATAGCTCTTGGGCTGCAGATTGTCAGTAATTTCCACGAACTATCCTTAAAATAGCCTTGATAGTCACTTTAGTGTGGTTACGTCATTATCTTGTCTAACAAATTACTCAGTTGAATTTTCAATCAGAATTTTGCATGGCTTACATAGTTACTATCAGATAGTTTGTAGATGTTTTATTAGTATCAGACATCATTTCTAATTATGAAGCTCATTTATTGAATATGATAATTCATATACTTATTTTGTTTGATTTACAGGTCATTCTACTCATTTTCTCTTATCCATGTTGATTAAACATCTTGATCACAAGAATGGGGTGCCACAACCTCAAATGCAGATTAACATTATTGAGATTACTGCTGTCCTGGAAAAACGGTCAAAATCGCCATCTTCTGTGGCAGTTGTTAGTGCAATAAGTGATCTGGCAAGGCATTTGCACAAGAGCATGCATTGTTCTTTTGAGGCTTCAAATCTGAGTGATGAAATAAACAACTGGAACAAGTCTTTTCAGGCTACAATTGAAGAATGCCTGGTGTAATTGTCAAAATGGGTAATTAATGTTTTTAACTTTTTCCTCCTTTTGTTTTCTTAAAATTGTCTGCAATTAAGAAAATCCTGAATGTGCCAAACAACATGCCCAAAGAAGGGTTGTAAATCAAACCATGATTAATCTACGGATGTTTGGAATTAACATGCTATCCTCAAGAAAACAAAGGACATGAAAGAAGTAATTTAAAACATAGCGTATAGGTTGTCTACATACTTCATTGTTGAATTTGAATGCAACAATGGATTTCCAGCCCATACAAAACTTGGAGGAATATTGTTATTTGATGCCTATACAAACGATTTATTTTCATAGATCATATAGAAAAGGATTTACGTTGCACTCTTCTAAGATGTGATTGATTAGGTTTTGAATTTTTCAGGTTGGTGATGCTGCTACATTTATTAAGGTATATACCAGCCCACATGGCAGAGTGAACAACTAAATTTGCAAGTTTGACAAACCAGCCTTGTCCTTAAAGAGGTCATTGTTGCTAGTTGTTTGCCTAGCAATTTCTTCAATTTTTTAAAGATGGATGAGAGAATTCTTGAAGGAATGTCCTTCCTTATGGCAACGAGAGCATGCTATCCACTTCTTCTTTGAGTATTTGGGTGTTTCCTTTGCACACTCATGCTTGCGGAGGAGACTCCCAAATGATAGGCTTGATCTCTAAAGGGTCGTTAATCTAAATTCCTCAAGGTGTCTTGATTCTTGATAAGGTAAGAAAACACAACCTATAAAGTAGGTGAAGCAAGGGTTGAGAAAAAGAGACATGCTGTAAGAGACGATAGAAACATTTTTGAATGTAGGAGAAAGATTATATAGAACAATACTCACATATTTCAAATTTGATTTTTCCTTGCCAACATATATAATAATACCAACTTTTAGTTTCCTGAATCTTGCAATATACTCTAGAGTCTACACTATTGAAGTCTGCCATCTTGAGACTGGAGAGCTCCATTTTGCACTTTTGTTATTCTTGGTGTGATAAACAAGGCCCGACTCCACATAGAGAGAATCCAATCCAAGTGTTTCATCCTTTTTCTAGCAAACTAGGTCATAACTGTGAGGGAGGGGTTTCTCCAAATACATCCATAGATCCAAGAAGGGCCATCATTTGATCATTGCAAATATGGTAGTTGGCTCCATTATGATGAGGAGAAAGTGATTTTTTATCCGTAGATGTAGAAAATACAAGCACAACCTTAAAAAATCTGCAGTTTTTTTTGTTGAAAAGTGATATGATGATGTACCCTAGAAAAGGGCACATATCTGCAAAAGCTCCCCATAAATCCATGGTAAATTAGGAAATGTTCTTAAGACCCTAATATCAGCATGAATTTTTTTTTTCTTTTTTTTAAATTGACAACCATCGCTTAACCGACGGATATAACTGTCGCTTTACCGACGAATACATTATATCGTCGTCGCTTAACCGACGGACTGAAGGTTAATTTTTTTTTAAAATTGACAACCATCAGTTAACCGACGGATATAACTATCTCTTTACCAATGACTACATTTTATAGCCATCGCTTAACCGATGCCCTGAAGGTTATTTTTTGAAAAAAATTTCACTACCGTCGAAGAAATTATGTCGCTTAACCGACGCTTTACATTTAACCAACGGTAAAATTAGGTGTCGCTTAACCGACGGATTGGAAGGATGTCGGATAACTGACGATAGACCACCGACGCTTAAAAAAAATCATAGTGTCGTACATGTGACAGAGAAGTGTCGAAAATCCGACAATACGACCATCGGATTTTTGGTCGAAATGTAGTAGTGAGAGATTGCTAATTAAATTTTAAAAATTGCTATTCCTTTAAGGCATTGGATGACTCCCTGAACAATGTGTTATGGGAAAACAGAGGCTGCCAGATAAGAGGCAACAATTAGAATCTTGCCAAATAACCTGGAAGCATTGAAATAGTAGCTTAGACCTGGAGAAAACTACAAGGGTTGGACTCATAAAGAAAAGTATGAGCAGAGGCCATTGGACAAGAGACAAGAATTAGGAGATTATAGAATAACCTAGCAGCATTGAAGCAGTTAGTAAGGCTGAGAGTAAACTATGGAGGTTGGGTACAAATTCATCAAAAAAATGAGCTACTTACCAGAAAGCCTAGCATTACCGGTAAATGATCTCTGAGGAGTGTGGGCATAGACTTCTACTATCTACTGAAATTCTGATCCATATAAGTGATCTAATACAAATGCCTCCAAAGGATGGACCTAAAGAGTAAAATATCTTGGGGAGAAAATAGATATCATACAAGAATACTTTAAATTTCTTGGTTGGAAATCTTGAAAAATGACAAGCAGGAACACTTGGTTGGGTAAATCCAGGAGAGCTATTGACATGAGAAATTGTATCAAGAGACGCTAACCAACATCCCATTGGCACACCCACAATCACTAAATAAGCATGCCAACTGTCACCAAACTTTTATCACAAAATAAGCATGTACTTTTAAATAAAAGGATAAGATGTGAGTTTGTCAAACAACTGGACTTCATCAACAGTTGTGTAATAACTAAAAGGTTGTTCCAACAGCTGGCTGATTAGCTGTCAATTCATCCTAGGCCAAGTGGTGGAGAGTAGGAGTGTTATCCTCAATTCAAGTTTCTCACAACATTTTACTAATAAAAAATATTGCTATATTGATTTTGTTGAGGACAAATCCAACTCTAATTCTGTATTCGAGTGGTGGAGAAAATGCAGAGTTGAGAAGTGGGAAAGTTCAGATGAGAGGTAAGAGGTTGTTATTTATGACGATGTCCCTAGTTCACAGAAAAAATTATTTTCTGTTAGTTGGATAATTAAGCATAACCCACAGTTCAATGTTTTCCTTCAGTAATAATCAAATTTTAATTGCTGACAAGAAGTGCAAGAAGATGATTTATAAGTGCCAAAGATCAGGGTTTGTTTCAATTGGTGGATGGTAAAAAAAAGTTGGCAGTTAGCAGATTCATTATGCTTTATCTGTTCATTTTCATGAAAGAGAGAAAGACACTTAAGGAGTGTGAATAGGAGGCAATGAAGTAAAATGGTGCTTTCTCAAAGAAGAAAACACAAAACTTTGATATCTTGAAGCGCCAAGATGTTGAAAATTTGATATTTTGGAATAAGCTGCAGACGAGTTAAATGGGTTGTTTTTATTTAGGGAGTATAGGGTGGTAACCAAACTGAGTAACCAAGGATATAAGCCAATCCAAGTAGCCAAGTGAGTAGCTATGGATCCAGAGCCTTACTAGTCAGTAATGGAAGTGGGGGAAAGGGTCCAAGGGTATTCCTACCCATCAGAGGGAAACTTTCTTTTTGTTCTGCAACCTCTCCCTCCTGGCCTATAACCCTAAAACAAGAAGGTTTCGAAATATGTACATCCTCCCCCACAAAAAAAACATGGATTCTTTGGGTTTTATATAAGTTTTTACGTGGGTAATGAGCGCTTAGGATAACCCATTCAAATGAAAAGTTACACATATATATAGTCTAAGTTCGAGTTTAGCTCTGTAACAAACCATAACCTACAGTGGTGAGAAGGCAGCATATGTATTGGACAAAGTTGAAGATACTTACTTGGGGGTTATTGCTGAGTTGGCCAGGAAGCCTTTAGGAAATATTTCACAATTGTCTTGTGGGGATCATTTTCGACTATAAATTAGCGGTAACAAGACATAAACTTTGAATATGGGATGAATCTAAGGGTTGAAATACATTTTTGGGCATGTTTTAGTCTTAAAAGGTGATGAATAACAACATAAAACTAGCTTTGGTAAGTTCTAGTCCAATTTTGATGGTTAAAGCTCCAATTTTGGGCATGAGCAGGGATGGTAAGATAACTCAATTCTCATTTACAAACTATTTGGAGGGGTTTTGAGTGCATTGTGTGCCCTAGAATAACAATATAAAAATTTGATATAGCCTTTTTCATTAGAAAAGGTGACAAAAGTATAAACAATAGTCATAAAATCCTTAAAAAATCTAGGTTTGATGTGTGTTAGGGATTCATGTGTATGAAACGAAAGCCCTATAGGGGGTGATTTACATGTGTGACCATTCATGCCTTGTTTGGAGTATTGTTCAACCCGCGTAGGGCACTCATGGCAAGTTTGGATAGGTTTTCATGGTAGATTGTGAAGCAATTGTTGTAGTAGCATTTGGATCCTTCAGTCAAGTTGAATCCTTGAATCATTACACAAGTGGAATCCAACAAAGCGTTTGCTCCATATATCTATGGAATTTAACTTAATAAAGGTGCACAATATGGAAGTTTATGAGAAGTTTTGGAGCTTGGGTCTCCTTTTGTTTAGTATATGTGACTTCAGGAAATAAAATTATAAAGATAACCAACAGGTTTTCTAGTTCTTCTCATAGAGATGAATATTTTAATTTGGAAATGTCTTATATGCTTGGAGGGGAGGTTGGATGAAACTAGTAAATACTTTTTTGTTGTTGTTTCAAAAGGCCTAGCTTTATAAGTCAATATAATGTACAAAGAGTAATCCTTTACATCATTGAATTTCCTCTTACCACCACAATGAGGAAGGCAATCATATCCAACTGGGCTGTAATAGTAGAGGACACAATGTACTCTCCTAGAAAGGAACGAAATCTAACTCCAGCTAGATTTTTATCATGGTGTAATGTATTTGATAATAACGTGGCTGTGTTAGATGGAAAACTACCTTATGAAATCTAACATACATTAGCTTTACTGACCCTGCAATGTTTTAAGAACGAAAACTAACTCTAGCCAGAATTCCATCATTGTGCATTGTGATTGATGAAAATGTGGTTGTGCTAGATGAAAAGCTACATTATAAAATCTAACACACATTAGATTTCACTCATCGTGCAATGATTTAAGGATGAAAGCTAACTCTAGCTTGATTTCTATCACGGTGCAATGTGATCAAAGACGATGTGTTGTGTTAGATGGAAAACTACGTTATGAAAGATAACACACATTATCTTTCACTCATTGTTCCATGTTGTTAAAAGGAAAGCTAACTCCAGCTAGATTTGCATCATGGTGTAATGTATTTGATGACAATGTGGCTGTGTTAGATGGAAAACTACCTTACAAAATCTAACACACGTTGGTTATTACTCACCATGCAACGTTTTAAGAATGAAAGCTAACTCTAGCTTGATTTCCAAAATGGTGCATTTTGATTGATGACAGTGTGGTTGTGTTAAATAGAAAACTACATTATGAAAGTTAACACACATTAGATTTCACTCACCGTGTAAAGATTTAATGTTGAAAGCTAACTCCAACTAGATTTCCATCATGGTGCAATGTGACAATGTGGTTGTGTTATATGTAAAACTACCTTATGAAAGCTAATAACACATTAGCTTTCACTTATCGTTCCATGTTGTTAAAAGAAAACTAACTCCAACTGTATTTTCATCATGGTGTGATGAGCTAACACACATAAGCTTTCCTTTATAGTGCCATGTTGTTAGAAGGAAAGCTAACTCCAACTAGATTTTCATCATGGTGTAATGCATTTGATGACAATGTGGTTGTCTTAGATGAAAAACTACATTATGAAGGCTAATAGACATTAGCTTTACTCACCGTGCAATGTTTTAAGAACAAAAGCTAACTCTAGCTAGATTTCCATCATGGTGCATTGTGATTGATGATAATGTGGTTGTGCTAGATGACAAAATACACCATGAAAGATTACACACATTAGATTTCACTCACCATGCAACGATTTAAGGATAAAATCTAACTCCAGCTAGAATTCCAACACGATGCAATGTACTTGATGACAATGTGGTTGTGTTACATGGAAAACTACCTTATGAAAGCTAACACACATTAGCTTTCACTCATTATGCCATGTTGTTTAAAGGAAAGCTAACTCCAGCTAGATTTCCATCATGGTGTAATGAGCTAACACACATAAGCTTTCCCTTATAGTGCCATGTTGTTAGAAGGAAAGCTAACTCCAGCTAGATTTTCATCATGGTGTAATGTATTTGATAACAATGTGGCTGTGTTAGATGAAAAAGTACCTTATGAAAGCTAACATACGTTAGTTTTATTGACCATGCAATGTTTTAAGAATAAAAGCTAACTCTAGCTAGATTTCCATCATAGTGCATTGTGATTGATGATAATGTGGTTGTGCTAGATGGAAAACTATATTATGAAAGCTAACACATTAGATTTCACTCACTATGCAATGATTTAAGGACAAAAGCTAACTCTAGCTAGATTTTCATCACAGTGCAATGTGATCAATGATGATGTGTTGTGTTAGATGGAAAACTACCTTATGAAAGCTAACATACATTATCTTTCACTCGCCATGCCATGTTAGAAGGAAAGCTAAATCCAGCTAGATTTGCATTATGGTGTAATGTATTTGATGACAATGTGGCTGTGTTAGATGAAAAACTACTTTACAAAAACTAACACACATTAGCTATTACTCATCGTGCAACGTTTTAAGAACGAAAACTAATTCTATCTAGATTTCCAAAATGGGGCATTTTGATTGATGACAATGTGGTTGTGCTAAATGAAAAAATACATTGTGAAAGGTAACACATATTAGATTTCACTCATTGTGCAACGATTTAAGGTTGAAAGATAACTCCATCTATATTTCCATCACGGTGTAATGAGACAATGTGGTAGTGTTAGATTAAAAACTACCTTATGAAAGCTAACAAACATTAGACTTTACTCACTGTGCAATGTTTTAAGAATGAAAGATAACCCCAACTAGATTTTTATCATGGTGCATTGTGATTTATGACAATGTGACTTTGTTAGATAGAAAACTACACTATGAAAGCTTACACACATTAGATTTCACTCACCGTGCAACGATTTAAGGATGAAATCTAACTTCAACTAGATTTCCAACACAACGCAATGTAATTGATAACAATGGGGTTGTATTACATGGAAAACTACCTTATGAAAGCTAATACACATTAGCTATAACTCATCGTGCCATGTTAAAAAAAAATCTAATTCCAGCTAGATTTCCATCATGGTGTAATGAGCTAACACACATAAGCTTTCCCTTATAGTGCCATGTTGTTAGAAGGAAAACTGGATCTAGCTATATTTTCATCAGGATGTATTGTATGTGATAACAATGTGGCTGTGCTAGATGAAAAACTACCTTATGGAATCTAACATACATTAGTTTACTCACCGTGCAATGTTTTAAGAATGAAAATTAACTCTAGCTAGATTTTCATCTTGGTGCATCGTGATTGATGACAATGTGGTTGTGCTAGATGGAAAAATACATTATGAATGCTAACACACATTAGATTTCTCTCACTCTACAATGATTTAAGGACAAAAGTTAACTCCAACTAGATTTCCAACACGGTGCAATGCATTTGATGACAATGTGGTTGTGTTACATGGAAAACTACCTTATGAAAGATAACACGTATTAGTTTTCACTCATCGTGCCATGTTGTTAAAAGAAAAGCTAACTCCAACTAGATTTCCATCATGGTGTAATGTATTTGATGACAATGTGGTTGTGTTAGATGAAAAAATACTTAACGCAAGCTAACATACATTATCTTTACTCACCGTGCAATTTTTAAAAAATGAAAGCTAACTCTAGCTACATTTTAATCATGGTGCATTATGATTGATGACAATGTGATTGTGCTATATGAAAAATACATTATGAAAGCTAACATAGATTACGTTTCACTCATCATGCAATGATTTAAGGACAAAAGGTAACTCCAGCTATAATTCCATCATGGAGCAATGAGATCGATGACGATGTGGTTGTGTTAGATGAAAAACTACCTTACGGAAGCTAACACACATTAGCTTTCAGTCATCGTGCCATGTTGTTAGAAGGAAATCTAACTCCAGGTAGATTTGCATCATGATGTAATGTATTTGATGACAATGTGGCTGTGTTAGATGAAAAAATACCTTACAAAAGTTAACGCACATTAGCTATTACTCACCGTGCAATGTTTTAAGAACAAAAGCTAACTCTAGCAAGATTTTCAACATAGTGCATTTTGATTGATGACAATTTGGCTTCGTTAAATGGAAAGCTATATTATGAAAGCAAACACACATTATATTTCACTCACCATGCAACAATTTAAGGTCGAAAGCTAACTCCAGCTAGATTTCCATCACGGTGCAATGTGACAATGTGATTGTGTTAGATAGAAAACTAATCCGGCTATGTTGTTAGGAGAAAAGCTAACTCCAACTAGATTTTCATCATGGTGTAATGTATTTGATGACAATGTGATTGTGTTAGATGAAAAACTAACTTATGAAAGCTAACAACAACTATATTTCCATCATGGTGCATTGTGATTGATGACAACCTAGTTGTGTTAGATGGAAACTACATTATGAAAGCTAACACATTAGATTTCAATCATCGTGCAACGATTTAAGGACTAAAGCTAACTTCAGCTAGATTTTCGTCATGGTGTTATGTATTTGATGACAATGTGACTCTTTTAGATTAAAAACTACCTTATTAATTCTAACACACATTAACTTTCACTCACCGTGCAATGTTTTAAAAACAAAAGCTAACACTAACTAGATTTCCATCTTGGTGCAATGAGCTAACGCACATTAGCTTTCATTCACCGTACAATGCTTTAAGAATCAAAGCTAACACATTGTTGAAAGGAAAGCTAATTATAGCTAGATTTCCATCATCATGTTATGTATTTGATGAAAATGTGATTGTTTTAGATAGAAAGCTACATTTCGAAAACTAGCACACATTAACTTTTACTCAACCGTGCAATGTTTTAAGAACAAAAGCTAACTCTAGCTAGATTTCCATCATGGTGCAATGAACTAACACACATTAGCTTTCACTCATCATGCCATGTTGTTAGAAGGAAAGATAACTCCAGCTAGATTTTCATCATGGTGTAATGTATTTGAGGATAATATGACCGTGTTAGATGGAAAACTAATTTATGACAGCTAACACACATTATCTTTTACTCATCGTGCAATGTCTTAAGAACAAAAGCTAACTCCAACTAGATTTCCATCATGGTGAATTGTGATTGATGGCAATGTGGTTGTGCTAGATGAAAAACTACATTATGAAAGCTAACACACATTAGATTTCACTCACTGTGCAATGAGTTAAGGACGAAAGCTAATTCCAACTAGATATCCATTGTGGTACAATGTGATTGATGACAATGTGATTGGTAACAATGTGGTTGTGGTAAATGAAAAACTACCTTATGAAAGCTAACACACATTAGTTTTCTCTTATCATGACATGTTGTTAAAATGAAAGATAACTCCAGCTATACTTCCATCATGGTGTGATATATTTGATGACAATGTGGTTGTTTTAAATAGAAAGCTACCTTATGAAAACTAACACACATTAGCTTTCACTCATCGTGCAATGTTTTAAGAATGAAAGCCAACTCCAGATACATTTCCATCATGGTACAATGTGATTGATGAAAATGTGGTTGTGTTAGATTTAAAACTGCATTATGAAAAACTAACACACATTACCTTTTACTCACGGTGCAATATTTTAAGAATGAAAGTTAACTGTAACTAGATTTCCATCATGGTGCTATGTAATTGATGACAATATGGTTGTGCCAGATGAAAAACTAATTGATGACAATGTGGTTGTGTCAGATGAAAAACTACCTTATGAAAAGTAACACACTTTAGCATTCACTAACCGTGCAATGTTTTAAGAACAAAAATTAACTCTAGCTAGATTTTCATCGTAGTACAATGTGATTGATGACAATGTAGTTATGTTAGATCGAAAACTTCCTTATGAAAGAAATCACATGTTAGGTTTCACTTACCATGCCATGTTGTTAGAAGGAAGCTAACTCCATTATATTTTCATTATGATGTAACATATTTGATAACAATGTGGTTGTGTTAGATAGAAAACTACCATATTAAAACTAACACAAATTAGCTTTTAGTCACCATGCAATATTTTATGAATGAAAGCTAACTACAACTAGATTTCCATCATGGTGTAATGTGATTGACGACAGTGTGATTTTGTTAAATGAAAAAATACATTATGAAAACTAACACAACTAAATTTCCATCATGGTGTAATGTGATTGATGACAATATAATTTTGTTAAATAAAAAACTACATTATGAAAACTAACACAACTAGATTTCCATCATGGTGTAATGTGATTGATGACAATGTGATTTTGTTAGATGAAAAACTACATTATTAAAACTAACACACATCAACTTTCATTCAACGTGCAACATTTTAATAATGGAAGCTAACTCTAGCTAGATTTCCAGCACATTCATACACATAAATCAATACTATAAGTCCCATGTCCAAAGTCAAATAGGAATTTGGTGGTTTTATTGGAGTTGATATCTATCATTCTCTAATAATTCTTATATCTCTTATTGTTATCTCTTCATATATATTTCTTGTAATTTATATGTAAATTCCTTTTTGTTAGAGTGCACAAGATGTAGGGGAACAATGTTTCGTGGCATACAAAAAGGCTACCCTATTGTTTTGAATTATTACAACTATATTCCTTTTTTGAACATACACTACATATGGCTTAGCCGTAATTACAAACTACAATTCAAATGTGTTACAGAAATTGGGAGGAGTTACAATGGAAAATATAGTTTTGACAAGAGGAGACTATGTTGACCTCCTAATTAATGGTCAAGTTGTTGGACTAGGAAGGGTTGAATCTACAGAGACTATAACTCATTATGGTGGACAAAGGCTTAATGTAGGATATGTTATGGTTTTGATAATTGATGTCATTGAACCACATTTGATTGTGGAAGATGTTGATGAAGGGGACTTACATCCATGGAAGATCATATATATGAGGCATAACAAAGGTAAATTAAAATCTTGAAGCACATGTTAAGTGTTTTTGATAGTACATTGCTTTTTTTTTGGAGCAAATACTAAGTTTGTTTAATTTGCTGTGTAGGTGCAAATGTTTCTTCTGCATTTTCTATTGGAGACAAGGTAGATCTTTTGCAATGTGGATTGAAGGTGGGTGAAGGCTCCATATTCAATATAGAGATTGGTCATAAGGTGCATGGTAGGATGGTGAAAAATGGATCCATAGTGGTTAGCATTGAGAAAGTGTTAAAACATGATGCTCTTTTGCCACATCCAATAGGATTTGAGAATACACTAGTGGGTGCATTGGGATCTTATGAGATTTGGCCAGAATCAGATTTGGAACCTCATTGTCATGATCATCCAGTAAATACTCGCCAAGATAGGCTTACATTCACATGTAAAAATGTTTCTCTTACACATGAATGCACATGAACAAGCATGTGCATTGCCAAAGGGATCATAGTTAATGTCCGTGAGGATGACATGGTTGAGGGTGAAATGTTAGGTGAAAAGGAATTCGGTGTTTTTGTGGAAGACATAGATAGAAATTGTGAAAGATGTAGGATTGGGGACAAGTCTATACATTGTTTGGTTAGATGGCCAATAAATAAGTTGGTGGACAATGAAGGTAAGATTTTAAGGGTAAATGAAAATTTCAAGGAGGCACCCAAGGAAATGGTGGTATGGGATCTTATAGAGGACACAAGTCCCTTAAACACATGGGATGATGATCTTTATAATGAAAAAGATCCAGAATCAATTGCTATGCACGCAATGAGGCCATATAAAAGGATTAAATGAGTTGTGGCTACAAAAAAAGTTGGAAACTTTCAAATACAAAGAGATGAAGAGAAAGAAATCCGACTTTTGGCAGCGGATGAATGTTGCAAACGAGATTGTATTCAACATGTGGATAGGAAAGCCATTGCAACTGCTAGAAGGGGTATGAAACTCTTTAAAAAAAATGACATTAGGGAATTTGTCTTTAGTTCACTCCTTTCCAACACAATCATGTCAAAGAGCCATGGCCATGGCCTACCTCCTACTATTAGGAAAGTAAAGGACATGAGGTTTAATGGAGATATTATTTGTAAGAAAGCATGGTACAAGATACACAATATTCCTCAAAGCACATTCTATACTTACCAACATAATTTCCAACAAGGACATGTCAAAGGAATTCATGGTAACACCAACAAATGCAAACCACGTGCACATACTATGGAAGCCATAGAAATATTGCACAAAATTGTAATGGATAATTCATAATTTTCACCAAACCAAACACGACAAGTTGAAGAACATGGAACATCTGCTCCTTTAAGATTGCTGCCATCCATACGCCCAAAGTTCTTTGTTAAAAGAGATCAACGAGGCTCTTCAAGAGCTACATTTTCCATCAATATCACAACCAACAATGAGCAAGATTTGGAATACTAATTTTCCAGATGTGGCATTCTCAAAGAACACTAACTTTAGTAAATGTAGTGAATGTATCGTGTTGAAAGCACAGATGAAGACATCAACTACAAAAGAGCTGGAAGAAAAGGCACGAGCTAGACTGAAGAAACATAACAAGATTGTTATGTGTGGAAGATACTGCTACTATGCCCATAGAATTATTTCAGAGCGGTATCCAAAGGAATACTTGAGCATTATCCATGATAAAATGGACAAAACAAAGACTTCAATCCCAAGATTACGTGTCAAATCAAAATCTGTTGCAGGAACAGACTTGGGTTTGTCGTTGACAAGTATGCTAACACATGGGCATAGCACAGGAGGTTTTGGTCATTTTTCCCTACCATTTGTACACATGGGATCACAATTTACCATTACATTTCTTGCAAAGTGCTTAAGGGACCTTGAAGACCCACACCTTGATATGTATGGTGATTTGCTTTATGAGAGTGGAAGTTCAAGAAACACACTTTCAAATGCATTACTTCAAAACTCTATTTACTCAAAATGTAGAGTGTACAAGGATGCTATCCTATCTTTAAATGGAAGCTCAACAAATCAAAATCTTGATTTTAAAACTCTTCCTCCACATTTGTTGTTACAGTTGGACAATGCAGCTAGTGATAATAATAATCGTTATGTTTTCATGTTTCTATCACTATTAACTGCACTTGGTGTCTTCATCACTATTGAGGTTGGGTTCTTGCTTGTGGGACACACCCATGAAGACATAGATGGAACCTACAGAATAATGTCTTCCAACTTGAAAAGTAAATATATATATTATTTACCTAAGATGATGGATACATATCGCACCATAGAAGAAAAAAGGGTGTTTCCACCTAAACTTATTGACAAAGTGTATGACTTCAAAAAATTTCTTAATGGGTACATCAAGGAGGGGAAAAATGCACTAGTTGGACATCTTAATGTCCAGTACTTCCAATTCCTTATACTCAATGATGTTCCAGTTATGAGGTATAAAGAATCCATTAGATACATTGAGTGGTCAGAACCAGTGGAGTTGTGGAATATAGATGATGAAGGCCGACCTATATTGCCCTCATGGAAGCCATATTTCTTACGTCCCAAAGACAATGATGCATATCTAAAAGAACTAAAGGAAGGAATAAAATCATACATAAAAATGTGGAAAGAGACTATTGGCAATGAGAATTCACCAATTGTTACAGAGGAATGGAATGAAAAACTAGATTATTGGAAAAGAGTTCTTGATGCATTAAATGGAATCTACAATGACCATACACCCTTGGATGAAAGTGATTCTTCTTTTGATGATTTTTGGCCAAAGACGAGGCAAAATGTTAACGTTGATGGTAATGCACTCCATGCAATATCAAGTATTATGGATGGGGATTTTGATAATGCGACAGATGAACCAGTATATGTTGGACCCAAGTACAACAGGCCAAAGCCAACATTCGATCCTAGAATTGATGTTGAGAAAGGAAAGATGTTGCTTGTTAGATCAGGAAATGAAGATGAAGGAGAGATGATTTGGATGGCAAAAGCTACCTCAGATATCTTCCAGGATGATGACAGCAAGACCCTTCATGTAAAGATTGATTAGTGGCAGCCTAGCTTAGGGAAATACAAGGGAAAAGTTTTAGAAAAATATTGGGTACCAAATCCTGATGACACAAAACTTGGATCTATTCCAATTAATACCATAGTTTGGGCATGGATGCCAAAGAAAGAAGATTGCAAGAAGACAAAGATAAATAAATGTGGTGTACAAGCTGTACTTGATCTACTTGAGCGGAGATAAGGAGATTAGGTGGAGATGATACATGATTGTAACTTTGCTTTTTGAATGACTTTTAGTATACATGAAGAAACATTTTTCAACGTTTGTACTATAATAAATACTCTTCAAGCTACTTTTTGAGAAATTTTATATTATTTACTGCATATATGAAATTTCACTTCAAGTTCAATGTTAATTTATGTGATGATACTTTATGCGAATTAGATAATACCATTCAAATTTTAACTTTTCAATTTGTCTTTTAGATCAACACAACATCTCACTATATCAAATGTGCATAATTATATTCATTAATGCATGTACAAAATCGTTTCCTTATTTATTATTAGCTTTTGCTCACTCTCTTCAATACTACTTTGAGCTTTTCATTTTGTTCCCTTGATGATTGGTGGAGTGTCCACTTGAAACATAGAGACGTTTCAATACACACAATTTAATTCCATAAACTCTCTTTGTCATTATGATTAACTATAGAAATCTTCATCCTGAAGCTGTACTTGATATGCTTGAGAAAATATAAGGAGATTAGGTGGAGATGATTCATGAATGTAATTTTTCTTTTTGAATGACTAATTAATATACATGAAGAAAAAGTTGTCAATGTTTGTAGTATATCAAATATTCTCTTCAAGCTACCTTTTGAGGAATTTTATATTATTTGCTACCTATATGAAAATTTTGGTTCAACTTCAATGTTAATTCATGTGATGATACTTTCTGCGAATGCACCTTAAAATATCTTATAGAATTGCTTTATGAATAAATGTAAGGCACTAGCAATAAGGTTTGAAGTGAGTTTTTCCTATTATTTGTTATTATAGTTGATATAAACTTAATTGTACTACTATGTTGCATTCAAATTCATAATTATATTTTCTCGTGTAGACTTTAAAGTGGTGCCAACTTTGTACTAGTATATTAACTTATACTCCATAAATACAGTACTAACATTTTGAGCGTGCAGGTTTTATCAGTTTGTCATCATTGTGATTGATTTTCTAGATTAAACTGTGTGAACGTTTTTTAGACCAACGTTTTGAGTGGACACTCCACCCATGTTTGTTACGGGAACCATGAAAAATTCATTGTGGACTGAAAATATTTCACATAACTTAATCCAGAAAATCGATTATTAAGTGATAAAATCATGTTAGCTTTAATGCATGTTAGACATTATCATGAAATACATTGCATCATAAAGACAATTTAATCCATGTGAGATTTAATGCTGATCATAATGCACTGCATGTAATATAAGTATTATGGATGGAGAATTTGATAATGTGACGAATGAACCGGTATATGTTGGACCCAGGTGCAACAAGCTAACACCAAGATTCAATCCTATGATTGAATTTGAGAAAGTAAAGGTGCTGGTAGTTAGATCATGAACTAAGAAGGAAGGAGAGATGATTTGGATGGAAAAAAGCACCTCATATATCTTCCAGAATGATGAAAGTGAGACTCTTCATGTAAAGGTTGAATGATGGAAGCCTAGTTCAGGGAAATACAAAGGAAAATTTTAGAACAATATTGGGTACCAAACCTTGATGACACATGACTTGGATCTATTCTAGTTAATACCATAGTTTGGGCATGGATGCAAAAGAAAGAAGATTGCAGGAAGACCACGATAAATAAATGTGGTGTACAAGTTGTAATTGATTTTCTTGACTGAATATAAAGAGATTATGTGGAGATGATTCATGAATGTAATTTTCTCTTTGAACTAGTTATTAATATACAAGAAGAAACACTTTTGAATGTTTGTTGTATATCAAACATTCTCTTCAAGCCTTTTTCTGAGGAATTTCATATTATTTACTAATATGAAAATTTTGGTTCAACTTCTATGTTAATTCATGTGATGGTACTTTATGTGAATTAGATAACACCATTCAATTTTTAACTTTTCAATTTGTTTTTTACATAAACTCAACATGTCACTATATCAAATGTGCATAATCATATTCAATAATGAACCTTAAAACATCTTCTAGACTTCCTCTCTGAATAAAACATCATTTTGCTTTGTCACAGAGGATTAGAAATGTGTAATCCAGGTGTTAACAGAGTCCATGTCCCCTCATGTTGTAAAGGGTGCTAGCTCAATGGAAGAGCACCTGCATTCCAAGCAGGACGACGGTGGTTCGATTCCTTTGTGCCCTAACATAAATTAATACATGATTTAAATCTTATTGATAATATAAATATTGTAAGATATCTATATTTTCAATAAAAATATGCTTTTTTCAATTAAACGTGAATTAAACACATTGTTCAAATACTTCATAAATAAATAATGAACACTTGCAATAATTAGTTAAGTTGGTTTTCCCCCTTTCCTCTTGTATATTAAAAAAATCAAACTCTACTGCACTAATGCTATTCTAGTTCATAATTAATTTTGATTGTTAAAATAAATAATATTAATAAATAAGGGAGGCTTTACTAACATCAATATCATTAAATAAATTTATAGGTAAGACATTTCTCACGTTAATCTATAATTCATAAAGTAAACATTCATCCACTTAGTTTTTAATACACTACCACTACCAACAACAACAATAATAAATTATGTTGCTATTTTAATTCATAATTTATTTTAATCATTACAAGGGTAAAACTTAGACTTTAAAGTCATAAAATATTTTCCTGTTTTGATTATAAGTAGTGTGAACTTCCAAAAATAAAACAACATACTCAACAAAGACACAAATAATTACTACGACAATATTTCTAATTGTTGTAGTAACAAATACAATGTTGGTATTATGTCATAAAATAATTTAATCAACTTAACATTAAATACAAACTATAAATAATATTACTAGACATTATGTAAGGATTCAAAGTCTATGACTTTCCTCATATTGAAAGAACTCAATCTAGCGGAAGTTCTAAATTCTAGATCCACTAAATAATTACAAATTTAATGAAATATGTGTTCTTCTTGGGACTTTGGAGTGATTCATGAGAAGAGAGGTTGGTTGTGTTGGTAGGTTTGTTAGGCCTTACTATCATTCCATGGAATCGTGATGATATGGAAGACAAATTTAGAGATCATGGTTTCCTTGCTTAGCCTATTTTTGCATTTTTCATTATCTGGCCTCCTTTCTAAGCAAAAAAATAGGAAGAAGAAGGTTACGGTTACATGCATGAATGCATCAAGTCTCTTTGCGAGGAAAAACAATAAGAAGAAGGTTAGGGTTTACAAAGGTACTAGATCACTAAATGATGAAAACCTAGTAAACGATTAGTGAAGAAGCTAGCCATGAGAAATAGAGGAAAAAAATGACAAAATATTATATTACTAAAAAACTTCACACTATTGCAATGGCATTTACTTCTCTTTTAAGCGGGTTGCAAGGTTTTATTTGTCTAAATTAGGGATGATTTTAAGGAACCATGCTTATTTAAAAGTGTGTAAATGTTGCTGAATATTACCAATTCTTAAAACGCAAACTATAAAACGATTGGCGATATTTTTCAAAAAATATTTTAATTTCCAAGGATTTTATATCGTTTATATAATAATTTGGCTATTTTTTGGGAGAGAATTTTACCCCAATAAAATTGGGCGAAACAGGGCTTCAAAAAATGCAAAATGGTGAATCTTTTTTGGGAGAAAAACATGGAAAAATAGCCCACTGGGCTAAAATTCGCCCCTAAAATTATCCCTAATCTAAATCCTAAGAGCTAATAATAACCCAACCTTAAATTTTGTAGCCTAAATCACTAAGGTTACTTTATTACACATGTAAGTCTCATTTTCTAACAAAAGGGTGTTAGCTCAATGTAAGAGCATGTGTCTTACAAGCAGGAGGTTGGCGGTTTGATTCTGTCATGCCTGATGATAAATTAATAGATGTTATTGTGGTTGCCACATTGAATTGATTTAATCAAGATAAAATATTTTTAAAACATCTTGAGAATTGAGGGATGCTGGTGTATGTTGTTAAGTGAAAAGAGCGCAAGGAATTGTTGGACATGGTTGGTTTTCCTTGTTATTATATTTAGTGATTTGTTGGCCTCATCCTTTCTCTCTACAATGGCATTGTTGTTTGAGATATTTAAAACTCATTCAATGGGGTGGTCAATGCCATCAAGCCATGTTATTTTCCTAATGATAGGTGCTACGATTTTACTAGTCCAAAACATGACATGTGATCCCAAAGAAATGAGGTCGTGTGGTACCATAAATTGTGAAATTTGGTAACAATAATGTCCCCTAGCCACATAGCACCATAGGAGTTGTGACAGTTGGCCCATATAAACGTTGGCATATGCAAAGGTTTGTGAGACATGGTGCAATAGACGTTGGCCTCATGGGGAAAGAAGGTGCAACACTTGGCACCAAACCTTGTCTTTGGAAACCATCAATTCTTGACATCTGGAACCATGAAATGATCCCAATTACTTTTAGATAATCTTAACTCTCCAGACTATCATATAATACCTGTATTGTGATATATCTAGACATGAACAAAGACATCGTTGGCTCCGGAGACACTCAGAAGTACAAATGGTTTCTCTTCAAGAATCGTTCCCTTCTCCCTATTGAAATTAAGGCACTAACAATTCACTTTATGATAACTATATTCTCCTATCAAGATTATTTTTATTTCAGAAAATGTATGTTGACAAATAGTTTTCTCAAATTACTCTAGAAGTTCATGCTTGTCTTTCCCTTCAGAACTAATACTTAATTTAATGTCTGAATATCTAGGATAGGGAAAAAATGAGTTTATCCTATAGTGATACGATATAAGTGTATGTTCTCTAACATTTTTAATTTATGAAAAATAGTGGGTTTATTATTTACTCACCTATAAATGCATGGTTTAACATGAATTAAGATCAAGTCCGCGTTATTAGATGGAACCGCATTGATGGCGCCCTTGACTATTGCCCTTTTATATGGAAAGGACTATAAGTCTGCCACTACATCATTCAGTTTTCGAGGCGATCTGCTATTCAATTCCCTTAGATAATAGATTCTTCAGTGGGTTTAAAATGAATTAAGATGGAACTGCATGGACTGTTGTAAAAGTGTCGTTTCCCTTCAATTTTCGAGGTGATATGCTATTCAATTCCCTCGAAAAAAAACAAGGAATGATGCAAGAAATCACAAGGAATTGTTAGACACCATAGATCAAATAACAACTACACGAAATTGAGGTGAGTTTTGCAAGAAAAGATATAATGTTCCACAAAACACGTTGCTAGATAGGAACTGAGACATGTCTTATATATAAGTAGAGAATGTGTAGAATCACATGAAAATCGTGTTAGTGTCCTTTTAGTTGTGTATGCTCCGAAGGAATCGGTGGAGAGACGATGGTAGTCCAAGGGAGAAATTGTTTCCTTAGGAACAATTTGACACATGGGGAGGCATGGTTGCATCTCTTTGTCGAGTCATGTAGCCAAAAACATTTCCCCATTCTTGTGGTAGATGAGTCTAGCTTGTAGCATGGAGGAAACCAGTATAGTGAAGACCTTTCTAGTGAGCTCTTTGTCTAGGGCATTCAATTTCACATCAAAATTCATCTTCCCCTTCATCAAGAGTCTAGTCCAATCCTCCATGTGAGTCTATTCTATTGACCAAACTCTTTTTTTCATTTTTAGCTTCAAGCGTTCCTGTGACACTTTCATAGATATTTTTGCTCAGGGGATCCTTCATATACCACAACGAAGTATGTTTCTTGGTGTATCGGGTCCCACAGATGCAAATGGAGCACAAATCCTCCATGAGATTCCCTAGTTATTGAATAAGGTCCTTCGACTCAGGACATTGAATATTATTTTGCATTCGATCCTCCATTGCACTCAAGAGACAATGACCTTTAGGATGAACTACACCAATGAAACCTATAGTGGATTTCTCTTTCTTAGCCATGATGCACAACATATGAGAACGACTCGTGCCGACAAGGTGCTTGCGCTTTGTTCTCTTGCTTCTAACCATGGTAGTACCAATAGCCAATCCTATGATATTGTAATCAATTTAGAAATTATAGCATCCTCGAAGCTCACCCCCATGGAAAATTTCCAAAATGATCAGGAACTTAGGTTGAGTATTGAAGCTATCAGGATGAGCTTGGTTGTTGTTCAATTGGATGAAGATTCTATTATAAGCAGGTAGATTCATAATTCCTTCTAGACGATCGATCGTGTTCAAAACTGGAGCAGGGAGATGGTGGTATGTTTGCATGAGGGGTTTGATGTATCCCAACCTTGAGATAATATTTTCATGAGGTTCCCTTAAATATAGAAGACGACGTGATCATGGTGGCCCCCAAGTGGAGGTTGGCATGATTTACGTGTTTGTTTGTCAAACTTCATGCATGGTGGGCATGCTCCTCCTAGCACCCTTCGTCGGGGATTCTTATTACCTTTCAAATATTAATGTATTTTTTTAAAATCCAAACTTTGCATATAACACCATTTTCTCACTTTAATCTCCATATGTTTTTGGTAAATCCTCTTCAAGGTTCATGCTTTCAATGATTGGACGATTTCCTCTATGTTGGAGAAAATGGAATATTCTTCCATCTCATCAAATTGATCTCTTCTTCAAACGCCCCCATAAGACATCTTCTCTTGAGTGAAAAATTGAATTCCTCAATATATATATTGTTTAAATTTACGTGGTGAATAAATGTTACATCAACAATATTCATAATTATCAATAGTGACATTTGAATAACCTAGATTTATTGATGCCTTTCTTTTTTAGGTAAATTATCCTGGAGAAATCCCCCAGGGATTTCCTCCCCCTCATTTCAAGGATGGTACTTAGGTAAACACTAGATTCTTTAGGGCACAAGGCCAAGTTAACAATAGGGCTTAAATCCATTACAACAATACACTCGTTGTAACTCAACATGTCACTTAGGGGAATAAAACTTGGGTGGGAAGGATTACACTCCATACCACAACCACTTGGGTTGGACCCAATTTGTACATTACCAACACCACACAATAGTTTGCTTGAAGGATATGTAATGATATTTAATATTATTAAATAACAACAATTGACAAACCCCATGTATGGGAAGATAATGCCCACTAAGATTTGAAATTTGATCATTGTCACAATAGTTGTTACAAGATACCACAAATGTATTATTGACACACCCTTCCTTGCATGAAATTTTTCTCCGTGATTTTTTTTATAAATATTTTAATATTTAATAATAAAAATATTTATGTATGTAATATTGCGGAAAATAGTAATTAATTTTAGATTTATTTTCTTTAAATTGAAAATATTTTATCCTTTGTTTGCGGATCTACTTATACTAGGTAAACTATGAGTGCTTCTACGGATGCTTCTGGAGGGACTAGATCTTACAGTGTAACTACCCCTGTGGGGTATGGATCTTTGACTGAAGCTACTGGTCCTGGATAAACGTGTGCTTCAACGGGATCTGCTTTAGAATATACTCCTATAATGTGTATATTATTACGGTGCATGTTCCCTTCGAGGCCGGCCGTAGGGGGGTGGGTTCGTTACCGAGGTTACCACTCAATTTACTTATCAAACATAAAGCTTTTAAACTTATCAAATGATATATTGCATACGCATTAACAACAATTAGACGCATAAATTCTAATGATCACTTGTGCATCTATCTAGTCACAATATATCTTACATATCTTTGGCATGTTCCCGGAAAGCAAATTCGTGAAGATACGCGCAGAAATCCATTTTATTTGGCAGTATATCGGCTCAAGAAATCCATTTTATTTGGCATTATTACATAAATCTTGGCATTAGAGAAATCTTTGAGTTTTACGGTGAAACCTTTGAAGTTTGGCATGGGCATTACATAAATCTTTGAAAATATAGAATCCTACTAAATAAATGAATCCAAGGCGGGGCCCTTCTTGGCCATGGACTGTGCAAGCTCTGTCCCCATTTGATAGCAATTGCCGTTCTTGTCGAAGGAGCGGAAGAGCTCCATCAGCTGCTCCTCCTCATTTTTAGAGACCTCGTCCGTTATCAAGGGGGCGATCCATTGATCTCCACTGATGTTTGGCATGGAATTATAGAATCCATGGCATCCAGGGTGTGGCCCTTGTTGGCCATGGACTCCATCATATGCTCATGATTATTAGATACCTCCTTCGTTATGACGGTGGCGATCCACCAACTATAGCAGCCTGAGCATTTTTATTTGTGTCTGCGTGCTTCAATCTGACCTCCGCTGATGCTTGGCATGGCATTATAGAATCGATGGAGCCTTGGAGGGGAGAACGGGTTGTCCGTAGCACGAGCAGGACGAAGGGCCAACGAATGCAGCTTTGAAAACCACATGACACTATAAACCAAGTTGGATTGTGGCGTACAGAAAGCCGCTAAGAGTTGTACCAAAAGACTCGATTGGATGAATAAGGGCGTACAAAAATCCTGGGAGAGTCGTTAGATGCCTTCCAAGTGGCGTTATAAGGGCCCTTAGATCTGACCATCTAGTGCATTCCAGGTGGCATTCTCTAGGCCCTACGATCTCTCCGTCCGATGGGTGCAGGGTGGCACAGTGAGGGCCATGTGATTTGGCCATTGGATGGATGCCAAGTGGCACAGTGAGGGCTAAGCAATCTAGCCATTCGATGGCTTCCAAGTGGCGTTCTTTGGGCCCTGCGATATGGCCATCCGATGACTACCAAGTGACACTCTATAGGCCATGCGTTCTAGCCATCCTATGTTTTCCAAGTGCCATAGTGAGAGCCATGCGATCTGGCCATCCAATGGCTGCCACATGGTGCTCTTTGGGCCCTATGATCTAGCCATTAGATGGCTACCAAATGGCACTCTTTAGGCCCTGCGATCTGGCCATCCGATGGCTTCCAAGTGGTGCTCTCGGGGCCTTCCTATTTGGCCATCTTGATGGACATCCACCTCTTGTTTAATGGGAAATCCCACTTCCGTATTGATCTCCTTCATCGGATCTTCCATCCCTTGTGGAATGCCTCTTTGAGAATCGCAATGCGCATACAAAACCATGTCATATGAATCGTTTTCATCTAAAGGAAGCTTTGTGCAGCCAGCAGATAAGCAAGGGCTCACAGACAAAGTCACGAAATTCTGGAATCCCCAAGCAACCAGAAACTTCTCCCGGTGGAAATATTCATGTGGATCAATAGAGACAGAGAGCGAGGGACAAGAGGAGTTAACGACCGGTGTAGAGGTTTCTGTTTGATTTTCCCATCTGTTGTCATCGACAAAGTCAGGCATGAGTACGGTCTGGATGAAGTTTTATTCTTTGGGGTTTTGTTGGTCACCCTATATGCTAATCAATTACAACTAATACACATAATGCTCAATAGGAATTGTCAAACCAGGGAAGTCTTTTTTTCCAAAAATAGTTAGCACAATCTATGCATAAACACTTAAGTAGCTTATGGAATGAATGAAAACTAAATTGTCCTACTTATCTGCTCAGTCAAACTCTTCTCATGGCTAAGGATAATCTATTTTATGTATTTAAGAATTCAGAAATGCATTTACCTTCCTACAATCACCAATCCAACAATCACTGATCTAGAAAGAATTAAGCTAGACTTACTTTTGTAGAAAATAAACTATGAAAATATCAGACTACCAAGAATCAGCTAAGATCTATCTAAATCATATAAGGTGCAAATTATAAATGACAGTAAAGAATCACACCAATTGCAATCATAATCTGACTAATTCAACAAAATCCTAGAAAGATAAATACCAAAAATAAACTAGAGTTGAGCTTGACTGTAACAATTAATTGATACACTTGCATGAAGAGAAACTATCCTAAATAGTTGACTGTCACACCAAACAATTGCACCTAATTAGAATGCAATCATCAACTATCAAAGGAAAATTCCATCATCAATCATTACTGTTGCAGCTCACTGTAAAATGCATCTATAGTAATTCCACGCCATACAACATAAATAAACTAAACATCTACTTAACTCGAAAATCTCTATGGGAAGGCGGGCCTAGCCTTCAAACAAAGACATCATGAAGTAACACAAATTAAAACACAAGGATATGAAGAATTCTACTCCTTGTATTAAAAATGGTAATTCATAGTTATAGCTTGCGCAGCCTAATATCAATTAACCAACCCTAGGCTCAGATTGCCTTCCCACATTTATACATCAATAGCAAAATCATAATCCACTAATGTTGAGCAGCCATGAAGATCTACGATCTTCAGGTTTCCTTGCTACAAAAAAATAGTTACAGCTGTGAATGGAATTGAATGAAGTCGCTAAATATGGAAAGCGTTGTTGCTCTGGATTTCAATGGACCAACAGACTCATCTGACCTAGAAGCGCTCAGTCTGTTACAGCGATTCCCTATTGCAGTGAAGTCCTATTACAGCGACCACATGGAGATATTATCGCATTGCTTCCATTCAATGTATGAGATCAGAACTGAGGAGTAACAACTGGCACCCATCGTACCTTCCTCCTCTGTCTTAATGAGCTTCTACACATGTGTATGTTAATGATTTAATCTCATCTTAACAAAATCGACACAAGTTATCATAATTTAAAGGATAGAATTCATAACCATAACAATCTTAGGCATTAATTTAGTATGGAAATAATAAATCATACCTGTAGGGATTTATGCTCAATATGGAGGAAAGGATTTTATCTAGTTTATGAAGATGAGGCAAGACAAGGAAAAAGGAGGTAATAAGTGTAGTAAAAAATGGACTATTCTTGGGCCCAACATCTCCCCCCAACTATCCAATTACATGTCCCCATGCAACAAATTCCACTACTTTGAATCTGAATCTAGATCCATACTCTGTCTGTGGAGATTGGTGAGGTTTAAGGAGCGTTCATATGCTTCCCCTGAAAGCACAAATCCATTACAAGAAATCCATTCCTTCCAACACTGTTTCTCTTCCCTCCTGGTCAAAACATAATTACTTCTATATGATCTCACTGGTAGCCATATGAGAGGAAACCTGAATCTAACCCCAGCCATGAGGGTCCACATGCTTCCATACACCCAACATACATAGGTACCCTAAGAAGAGTTTGTTTAAAATTCCCAAAACAATATGGATCCCTCTCCCTCAAAGATGAGGAAGAAGCTTGCCATCTATACTCGCTACCTTCCAGGGAATACTACTATTGTTTGTAGATTGTCTGGACGCAGGTAGTGATGAATTTACTTTGCAGGTCCTTCGATTGTTGAGTCCTCATAGGAGATTTAAGAGACCATTCCAGCTTTGTGATGAGAGCTCTTGGAAATCGAGGTTAATGTCTAATCCAGAGAGTAGAACTACCTTCATTCCTATTGATAGCTTGAAAGGATTCCCTCCATTGTACATGATTGGAGACAAAATAAGTGAAAGCTCTTAGCTGGACATCCCCCAAATAGCGAACGCGATTAGACTAAAAAATCAACATAGCATGCCATATTGTGCAAATACAATTCACATAACAATTTTTTCTTCCCAAAATTGCTTTGTGTAAAGGTTTCCAAGAACTGAGGGGAGGTTATCATCGGATATGGTCTTCATTCCTTCAATTCCCTCAACTTAAACAAAGTCATTTGTTCATAAAGAAATGTAGGATAAGAAGGAGATGAGGCCTTGCAACCGAACAATTCCTGAGAGAGACTGTACATCTGATCCTTTTCCCATTGCATGGATTTGAATTTCCTCATTTCCTTCAATTCTTTATGAACACTGTCCTGCTGGAATTTCTGGAAGATCAATTCCTTAGCCCATTTCTCTCTCAATTCCTTGATGGTGTTTCTATATTCATGGAGAGGAACCATCCCTTCTTTGCGCTGATCAACATATTTTTTCCATTTCACTAACTGAAGATTTAACAATTAAAGCTTGTTCTATAATTCATGTGTTCTCTCATCACTTGAGTCCTCTTCTTCATCAATCACAACAACTTCCATCACCGAGTCGAGAGGTGTTGGTTCTTGTGTAGCAGCATTCTCTTCCTGTGCTCCAATATCCTTTTCTTCCAAGTGAGTGGAAACCTCGACAAAAAATCTGAAGATGTTGGTTCTTGTGTGACAACATCCACATTCTGGGAATTGCTTGGAGTGCCACCTATTTGAGTTGCTTCTTCAATAACAGTCTCTTGGAGTGCTGGTTCTTATGTAGCAGCCTCCTGATCTTAGATGAATTCAGTGTTTTTAAGATGCTGAGATTCTTCCTGGACTAGTTCTGTATCCTGAGACTATTCTGGGGTCTCATCAAGATCCTCTATGTTCAGGTCAGAAATTGTATCTACCTCTGGCTCATTTGCTTCTTATTGAGTGGAAGCCTCAACAATTTTTTTTGACGATGTTGGTTTTTGTATAACAGCATCCTGTTTGACTTTAGTAATTTCATGTTGCTGAGATTATCCCTGGACCAATTCTATATCCTGAGATTGTTCTAGGGTCTCATCAAGATCCTCTAAGTCATGGTCAAGGATTATATCCACTGCTGGTTCATTATCTTCTATTTGATCCACTCTGGTACTTGTTTTCCTTCTTCCCTTGCCTATGCAGGTTCTTGTGCAGCAAATGCCTACACTATGAATTTATACCCTGCTTGGTTGAATATTTCTTCTCATTCTGGACATACCACTTTTTCTTGTCCTTCACCTCCTGAAACATGAGGTGAACCCTCCAAATGGTCTGCAGCCTCCACCAATGTGTTAAATCTTTTCTCTAACTGCTTCCTACATGCTTCTTTCCAATTATGCAATTCATTCGGAAGCATTTATACCTCCTATTTTAGCATATCATTCTCATACAAAATACTCTCAATTTGAGGTTCCTCTGCAGCAGGTTCTTGTGGAGCGGTAGTTAATCAGGGTGTCAGAATGAGAAATTTGATATTTTCTTCAATATTTTCCCACTTTACCCGTGTCGCTTCTGCTGTTGTAATAGACCTAGTTCTCCTTCTTTTCACCTTCCCAAATGACTGGCCTTCTTCTTTTGATCTTATCCTTCTTCGATGTGACACGGGGGTTTCCAATTCTGATACTGGTATAGAAGGATTATTCCCCAATCCATCATCTTCCCTTGTTTCAACCACCAAAATTTCTTCTTCAATTGTAGTCCCCCCCAACTCAGGGGAAGATTCAATGTTAAATACCTCTATATTTTCTTCCTTTTCTAACTCCGGTTGGTGTTCCGGGATCCCATTATGATATTGAGGGTTTGGCTCTTGAATTTCTTCTTCTAATGCGGCGTCTGTAGACACAACTTCTACTATTGCAGCCTCTATGGCTGCTACAACATTAGCTACTACTATTACAGATTCTATTGTTAAAACTATTTCCTCTAAATTAGTTGTTGCAACGGGTCCCTCCTAAACATTCTGATCCTGTTCTTCTGACATTTCATCCTCCCCCTCAACTAGATATGAGGAATGTCGGTCCTCTTCCCCTACTACAATACCACCTATCTCCAATACAGGTTCCTGAATTACCCTAGCCTCAACAAGAAATTGTGCCCAAGTCCGGTTCTATTGTGCTAATGAACTTAAGATTAATAATTTAATTAAGCCATGATTGGTAACATAAGGAAGTAGGTGGCAGGTTGTTCTCACAAAACCAGCCATGTAATGTAGGTTTTTCAAAAGATAAAATGTCATGTTAAGTTGATTACCATGGCGTAAATGGGACAAGAGGGGAAATTCAGAGGGATAGACGATTTTCTACCTGCCTTCATAAGTAATTTATTTCTTTAGGAAGATGGCAACTTGATCCCAGTGTCAGGGTAATGATTCCAATGCTTTTCCATGGCCTCTTGGCTGAACATGCTCACTGGCTGCAATAAAATCCTGTATTCCAGTCGCATTCGACGTTTTTCACCCAAACCATCTCCTCCCAACTTGGGGAAAACCAGTAACTTCCAACACAGTCGCCTCCGTAACATCTATGCGCAATCTTATGACTGTAGAATGAGTATCAGTCAGGTTAAAGGAAAATTGTAATGATGTTGTTGTGGGAAAGCCATTTAATCATTGAAAATACACAGTCCACCCAGCCGCCTCAAAGATGGAGAAAACCTTCGGATTTGCACGCAAGGTCTCTATGTTTTCAGGTTCATGCCTGACTGGATTACCCATATCGCTTGTCCTTTGTAGTTCTGATAGAGAATACAGAGATTACCAATTAGGGTGTGGAAGTTGCAGCATACGAACAAACATGAACAAATAAGGTTGGAATTGGGTATTTTAGGAAAGTTGATGCAATTATGGAAATGGACAAATTGGGCAAAGGTGATGGCCCTGTAATAGATACAAGTCCTAGTTTCGACATGGTCCTTGGAAGTTAAATGAGCACGAATAGATGACGGGGACTAAATACATAGCATAACTATTATTGCCATATTGATTAGTAATTAATTCCTAGTCATGTAAATGGTCAGAATCCGTACCTTTGCAATATGAACTGAGCCTTAAATTTATGACTTCATCGTCACATTCAATAAAACTAATTGTACATGTGTTGTTATGAGTTGGCCACCACCAAAGGAGTGGGAAAGTACATCCATGCTAGCAGATATCTATGGCAGGATAATGTATTTTTAACATTCTTGGTGGAACTATGGTTGGAGCTGGCGGATCCACAGCCGCGAAAAATAGGAAAAATTTGGCGGAGTCAGAGTTGTGAAAAATGGAAAAATAGGAAGATTTTAGCGAAGTTGCAGCTAAAAAATAGGACAAATTTGGTGGATTCACAGCTGCAAAAAATGGAAAAATAGGCAAATTTTGGTAGAGTCGTAGTTGGAAAATAGGATAAATCTTGCGGAGTCACAGCTGTGAAAAATAGAAAAACAGGACCGGGATGATTTTAAGGAACCATACCTATTTAAAAGTGTATAAATGTTGGTGAATATTACCAATTCTTAAAATGTCAACTATAAAATGATTGGCGATATTTTTCAAAAAATATTTTAATTTCCAAGGATTTTATATCGTTTATATAATAAGTTGGCGATTTTTAGGGTGAAAAATTTTACCCCATCAAAATTGGGCGAAACACGGCTTCAAAAAATGCAAAATGGCGAATTTTTTTTGGGAGAAAAACATGGAAAAATAGCCCGCACGAGGCCGAGGGAGGCAACGAACTAAAACATCCTGACGCCACTATCACGGTAATTGAAAGGGCAAGAAAGGTCAAATCCACAACCCTTGAAACCAGCTTGCCAACCACGCGGGAATTGTTTGGAATCTTTCCCATATCGGATAATATGATTGAACGTCAGAAGGATGGATCTCCATCTTGGCATCACACTTTTCGACCATCACAGCGACCGATATTCTAAGGGTATAGCTCTTTCTAGGCCTTTTTGGATTTTCCTATATAGTGCCATCTTCCATAGGTCTTTTGAGACATGGAAATGTGTAGATGATAAAAAGTATAGAGTTGAATGCCAAGAACTATCGAGTTCCTTCACAGACAACCATGGTTGTGTGGTTCGAGAAGTTAGTTCGACAAGGGGTACTCTTGGTAGGAAAACATAGATCTGTGTTTTGGTTATCCATACCAGAAAATCACCAACCACTGGGGCACAGATGTTAAACACCAAGGGAGGTTCACCCACTTCTACACAACCCAGTCTCTGGATGTGTAGTGCATGGGTTTTGACATCCTAACGACATTCCTCCAACACTCCGAGTTGTAGTCACGACCTCCGAAGTTCCAGCTCACAATGGTGGCAAAACTATTGGAGCGAATGCTCATTCTAGGACCAGGTGGGTCTGGAGCCTTCGACACCACCCCTAGGATCTCCACTTGGCTACTTGGTCGTGGGAGAGGGGAGGGTCAAACGCACACTTGGATACATGGCTCTCAGGAGAACCCTCCTCGTAGGAGGAAGGAAACTGTACAAGGATGATAAGCTTCTTAAGTCGCTTATCATCACCAAGTGCATGACCACCTTTTTCTAGCCTCCTCCTATAATAGTGTCACCAGATGAAGGATGGATCGAGAAAATGATCAGGTGGTGGATTCGAGTCTTCTTGTCAGCCTTTGAGCGACGTGGTCTGTAAGAAGTGGGCTGGTCAAAGAAACATAAAGATATCCCCAGAGCAGTCGAAGTAAATGATTGGCCGTCAGCATGTCGCATGGGAATCACTTTCGCAAAGTGGAATGGAAGAAAGCCATGTACTTTTAATCTGCATTATCATGCACCGTGTCTCCATAATGTTTATTGTTATTTGTAAAACATGGTGATAGTCCACTCCCTGTACTGTTAACGCATGATTGTGACTTGTAACAATTTTCTATTCGGTAGTCTCAGCATTAGAATAGTATAAATACACTCCTGATAGAGGGAGGAAGGAGTTAGTGAATTGGATTGGGAAACATTCTAGGGATGTTCCCATTCTAGGGATGAGGCTCTCCATTGCAAATAAGATTTGATGCATGTGTTCTGAATAAATTTGCAGAGGAAGAGTTCTTTCTCATGGTAGAGATTCATGTGTCATTGCTTCTCCCAATATGTATCTTCTTTTATGTGTAATGTATTTCCTGTTTTCATTCCAATCTGTTGATTCCTTTCATGTCTGCAACTTAGTGTATAATAGTTAGGAATTCATACTCATTATGCTCCTGCTGTTGTTCCAAACATTTTATCAATTATTCTTCTAAAGTTGCGTGGAATTCATCTCACTGGTGCTCCACACGATGGGATGTTCTCTCTCGTCCTCTAACCGCCCGCTAAATATCTCCTGATTGGGAGATCAGTGGCTACCTTGCCTCTGTTTGCAACCCATGCCATTATTTTCCGTATGCAAGTGTTCCCTACATAGATTTTCGACTCCATTGCCAATGGTCCCTTGTCCCGATAATCCCACCATGCATCTCACCTTGACACACTTTGTCCCATTCAGGATCCTGGCCCTCTGATTATCCTTGATCGAAAATCTTACATAGAGTAGACTCTGATGACAAACGAGAGATCCCTCTTTGACTTCCCAGGGCCAGAGGCGCAATCTAAAGTAGTTCTATTGTTTCCCAGGAGTGGGCCCCTCCCCCCTGCTTGACCTTGGGGGCCCAAAATCCCGGTGCCAACACAATCTGTTCCTCTAAGATTCTGTCAAGTCTAAGTTTTCTTCCATGGATGTCTTTAAAGTTTTAATTTCAAATTCAATGGGAAAGACAACGTTCTTACCGTACACCAATTCGTATGGGGAGAAACCTATAGTATTGCGCCATGTGGTGCAATATTCCCATAATGCCTCTGGAAGTTTGTCAGCCCAGACTCTGCGATGGCTTCTGACTATCTTTGTAAGGATAGCCTCAATTACCTTGTTGATACTTTCCACTTAGCCATTAGCATGTGGGTGATATCGTGAGGTTATCATGTGTTGAATGTGATATTTCTATAATAGAGCTTTCGATTTGTGGGACACAAATTGTAGTCCTCCATCTGTAACTATCTCCTTGGGTACTCCAAAACAGGTATATATTTCTCCATATAAGAAATCCATAATAGCTTGATCATTAGCCCTTACGAAAGCCACAACTCCACCCATTTGGTCATATCATTGGTGAAAACTAGAATATAAACTTTCTGCTTCGAGGGAGGGTTAATAGGCCCTATAAAATCCAGATCCCATCTATCGAAAGGTTCAACCACCAGTTGTGGTTGAAGAGGAATCTCATCTAGTTTGTTTGGCTGGCCCATTCTTTGGCAACTATCACAAGCCTAAACATATTTCTGTGTATCCCTAAAAATTGTTGGCCAAAAATAGCACATCCGTAGTACCTTATGACTTGTTCATTTGTCATTATAATGTCCCCCATAGGGCTCATCCTAGTAAGCCTTTAAGATACATAAAATTTCATCCTCCCTTATGCATCTTCTCATTTCCAAATCATAACCTGTGTAGAAAATACGCCCATCTATCTAGCAGTACCCAACACTCTGTTGTATGTTGATGTATATGTAACTTCGGAATGTATTTCACTTGTATTTCTTAGATATTGTAACCCGATGTTTATTCCGGGATGTACTTGAGTCATGTCATGCCCTGATGCTCCTATCGAGAAGTTCTATATTGTAAACAAGTCATGTCAAGTCATTGTGGTTAACCCTCCTATTGTCTAAGGGTTAAAGACCCCGCAGTTCCGAGGCACTAGGGTTATTAGACTCTCCTAGTGAGGTCGACCCTAGTAGGGTTTAGTCAAGTTAGGAATTAGTATAAATAGAGAGCTGGCCTCTCTATTTATCACACATCTCATACACACTCAAGTATAGCACATAGTTGAGGAAGGAGAAGACACTGGGGCTAGATAGAAAGAAGGTTACTGCTGTCGGGAGATCACTTATTGTTTTGGGTTCTACTTTTGGTGTTGATTCTATCTCTGAGCAAGTTGTAGGGTTTTCACCATTTATGGTTTCCCCGAAGATAAACACTGTGTTCATTGTCTCCTGTGTTTGATTGATGTGCTTGTTATTGTAACACCCCGGTTTTGACCCTGTTACATTAGATGTATATGACTTATATATTGTAAATGATAATGGTGTGGAGCTAAAGGCCAAGGCCCCACTATTGATCAGTTATGCTACGTTTTGGGATTTAAATTGTCACCGATTGTATATCGGGGCATGCGGCATATGTTATGTTGGCCATCATGTAAATATGCATATGTAATTAATTAAGTGAACCCGACCAGCTACGATCGTGGCAACTAAATCGAATGGGGCATGATTTTCACAAGGATAAGGGTGTGGGGAAATTGTCAAAACTTGGGCCATTGAGGGAAATACCAATGTGTCTTCTCCCCTTGTGTTATCCAACCACCTTCATTGAATAATGGCTGCTGGTGGTTGAGGCAGTTAATGGTTTTGGGAGTGGGGTGGCAGAACTGTTAGTCCTCACCCACATGCACACTCCATCCATGGTTGAATCCAGAATGGCAAAAACACTCACGCAGACATTCTCCTCTCCATGACTGTGCTAAAGGCTCACACACTTCCCATTCGTGTCATTCCTATTGTTGTTCATCAATGGACAAAAACGGAGCTGCTTTTCCTCACACAGGACCTCCACAGTCTGTTCCTTCCTCCCGGTCTGCTCACATCCACGCACAAGTATTCTTCTGTTTTGGGGCTCACACAACGAGCTGGGAATTGTGTGTTTTTCATCCACGGTTTTCCCTGCGAAGGACCATTCAGGTGGTCATTCGTGTGTATGTTTCTCCTTACCAATTCGTGGCTTGTACATATTTTGCCTCTGCCCAGCTGTGAAGTGGGTTTTTCTTTCCATTCTCGGACTGTGTAAGTTCCTTGACGATTCCACTGTTAAGATTGGGTCATTGACTTTCCCACGATGTTGGCTGTGGTTGCTGTGGTCGTCCTTACGTTTTGGGGGCTGTTCTAAATTCGTTGGAGAGTCATTTTGCCCATGATAGGGCCAATAATGACTCGGGGAATGTTTTCCCTGTCTTAAGTTGTATCAGCTGATTGATTTCCTAAGTGCAATGGTTGGTCTTCGGACTGTGTAGGGAGCAGGGATGTTGGCTTAGATTTGCTTGATAAACCTGGTGGCTAGAAACCACATAGACAGAGCTAGAGGGCTGGCCTTCTTCTCCATCACCCCTGAATAGCACTGGAAGGGAATACAGGGCCTGAGGGACTGTGTAGCAGAGAAGGGACTGATTCCTTGTGTTGGGTGTGTTTGGGTGTCTTAGAGGTCAGGATAGTTCTGATGTAGGTGTTCTTGGCTCTGTAATGAGCTCACCAGCTTAGTAATTTGCCTTCTCCAGCTCCTTGATGGCCTGATAAACCCAACTGTGTTGGATTGGCTATGTTTGTATATTCTTGGCTATGTGTAAGCCTGCTATTCCCTTATCCCTTGGAGAATCATGCCCATCTCGGGGGTGGCAGCGCTGCTGAGAGATTAAGTAGCACGCTGGCCTATGGTTGGGTGGAACGTTGCAGTGGCGTAGCTGGTTGCAGAACGAATTCATCATAAGATAAGTAATCTTGTCCATTCTACTTCTGCAATCTTAATTTCTGTTAATGAAATTGATGAACATGTTAAATGAATACATGCATGTATGAATGCTGTTGGTTTTCCGCTGTGTATGATGATTAAATTGCATCTGTGCATGATAAATAATCATGTGAGCACACTCTAGTTCAATATACAAATTTAAGCATTCTGTTCCAGCAATTTTTATGCCTGTACATGTTCATGGGGCTCTTAGCCCGGGTGGTTTAAGCCATGGAGATCACGTCCTCTTCGTCGGTCGGAGGCATGGGGACGTGATAGTATGGTATCAGAGCCTCAGGTTGCAACAATGGACCTCTATGGGCCAAGAAGGAGCAACTAACAGAGGATTGTATCTCATTCTGCCTAGCCGAAATTAGTGGATGACTGGTAAAATTCAAAAGGAAATGGTCTGAGTGTTGACAGTCGGAGCACTTAGAGGTTCAGACTTCTGCTGTAGTGGAATGGATTGTGGAAGAGACTTCCACCGTAGTGGAAGTGGAAAGTGAAAGTATATCTGACGGAACAGTCGAAAGAGCCAGCGAAAAAAATTCCGCCGTTGCGGAAGAGTTCGCAAAGTGAACTTCCACCAATCGAAAGAGAAAGTGGTTTCCTATCTGCCATTGCGGAAGTCCAAACCATTAAGTCTTCCGACGGGGAAGAAAATCACGGGAGATTTCCAAGTGATTTGACATCGATCGGAAGAGAAAAGTGATTGAGCATCCGCTATTGTGGAAGCCAAAGTCATTTGGCTTTCGATGATAAAGACCTCTGACGCTGGAACAGTTTGGAGAAAGCCACGATTTCATCTAAGTGTTCCATATCGGAACAATTAGTGGAAGGGACTTTCGCCGTTGCGGAAGCCAAAAGCTCTAAGGCTGCCGACGCCGATCGGGATAAGTTAAGGTTTGGTGAGCCGTCGTTGTGGAAGCCAAAGTCATTTGGCTTCCGATGTCAGAAGTCCGCCGGCGCCAAAAAGTTAAAAATTTCTCCAAGTAAAGGGCGGCCATCGGAAGAAGTTATTGTTTGGAGTGTCGCCGTTGCGGAAGCCAAATTCATTTGGCTTCCGATGTAAAAAGACTTCCAACGCCGATCGGAAGAAATAATGGTTCCGAGAGCCACCGTTGCGGAAGCGGAAGCATTACGTCTTCCGACCATAAAGGTTTCCGACGCTAATCGGAAGGGGAAAGCATTCCAGGAGCCGCCATTATGGAAGAGAAAGTGGTTTGAGAGTTGATTCTACGAAAGAGAAAGTGGTTCGAGACCCGATTCTGCGCAAGGAAAATTTGGGTTTTCCATGGGGTTTAACCAGCGAATTTTGACTGTTTTCAGTGGGATTTTCAAGCAGTTTTCCAGTGGATTCTCATGGGCTGAGAATGAGAGAAGTGGCAATGATCTTATGTGCCAGATTGCGCGAAAATCAATAATTTACAAAAAAAATCCCCCTTGACCCCCATTGTCCCCCTTAGATAGACACTCTTTGATGGAGAAAATTCTATGTTTTGGGAAACTCATAATTTATAATTTTCCAAGAGAAGGTAAGTAATGTTGGTTTATATCAATATTATGCATCTAACAATTGTGTTACTAACACATTGCAGAGTCATAGTCACCTTCAAGGGAAGTATTCCAGATAGTGCATTTGATAAGCAAGTGGTGGTTCAGTATGAGAACTCATGATGGGTATGATGCTCGAGATTCTTACGAGCGAGCAGAAGATGCCATGGGAGAAAATGTACGTAATAGAAATGATGACATAGATTCTAATGGAAGGAGATTCCGAGAAACACCGTCAGATGTTGCAGCCACTATGAGAACCTTAATTAAAGCCCAGGAGGAGCAGCATCAGTTGAATGCTGCTATATTGCAGAGTTTGACAGACTTGCAAAGAAAGATAGACTTTGGACGAGGTACAGCAAGACCAAAAGGCAGTAAGAGCAGTACTAGGAGAAGGAGAAGAACTTCTAGTGGAACATCTGATTCTGAAGAATCCAGCAGGGATTCCAGTTCTTCTTCTCATAAAAGAAAAATAAAGAGACACCATAGGGATCGCACTCAAGATGAATTCAAGAAAGCTAAACCTCCTATGTTTGATGGTGAGGTAAAGACTAGACAAGAGGCTGAAGCTTGGCTTCTTGGTATTAAGAAGTACTTTCAAGTGCATGATTATTCAGGAAACATGAAGGCAAGAGTTGCCATATTCAATCTAAATGGAAGAGCATCCATTTGGTGGGAACACTTCAAGCAAGTGAAGAGGATCAATGAAAGGAGGCTTAAGTGGAAACAGTTCAAGAAGTATTTCAAGCAGAAATACCTCTCTGATAGGTATTATGATGACAAGATTAAGGAGTTCCATGAGTTGAGATTGGGACAACAGACCATGGAAGAGTATGCTAATAAGTTTTTGGAGCTATTGAGGTATGTCCAGTACATCAGAGATGAAAAAGTAAAGGTCCAGCATTTTCTGAGTGGATTACCTCAGTCTTACAAAGATCGAATTGAGTTTTATGAACCTAGAACTCTTGAAGAAGAAATAAGAAAGGCTAAGTATTGCTATGAGCAAAGCAAAGGTAAGCCAGATTTCCATAAGGCATGGAAGGACAAGAAGAATGAGAAGTTTGACCAAAGAAAGAAAGGTTTCAAACCTTCTAGCTTCAAGAATCAGCAGAAGCAGCCCTCCCAAGCTGCGAGTAAGCCGGCTGGAGTGATAGGAGAAAATCCTAAGGATCCACAACAGAATAGAGGGCCACTTCAGTGTTGGAAATGTGGAGGACCCCACATGCGCAAAAATTGTCCACTCGAGAACGAGGGTGCAAGGCCAGCTTATAATGTTCAAGAAGCAGAAACAGTGGGTCAAGTAGCAAGGGTAGTTCCTAGGATTTATGCAGCACTGGAGGACCGTCAAGAGGATCACCAGTCAACTGTGGTTGAAGTAGCAGGTAAGATTGTTGAGCAATCTGTTTCTATTTTGATTGACCCTGGTTCTACGCACAATTACATTACTCCTAGAGTAGTGGAGATTTGTGCTTTTAAGAAAGTAAAGCATAGGAAGTCTTGGTTAGTTCAGCTAGCCACTGGAACTAAGAGAAAGGTCAGTGAAATGATAGAGAAATGTCCATTGGTCAGGAATGAGTTGGTCACTTGTATAGACCTGAATGTGCTACCGCTTGGTTCCTATGATGTTCTCATTGGAATGGATTGGTTAGAAGCTCACAGGGTAAATCTTGATTGCTACAATAAGACTTTTGAATGCATGAATGAAGAAGGAAACCTAGTAGTTGTGAAAGGAATTCCAAAGGTGATTTCAGTGAGGCAGGTTTCAGCAATGCAGTTAAAGAAGTTCTGTAGAAAGGGTTGCCAGTTGTATGCAGCTTAGATTTTGGAAACATCAGGAGATGAAACTCCAAGGTTGGAGGACTATCAGGTGTTACAGGAATTCAGGGATGTGTTTTCTGATGAGATTCCAGGGCTTCCTCCAAAGAGGGACATTGAGTTCAAAATTGAACTTGTGCCAGGAGCAGCACCAGTGTCCAAGGCACCCTACAGAATGAGTACACCGAAGATGCTAGAATTGAAGATGCAATTGCAAGAGTTGTTGGAAAAGAAGTATATCCGGCCGAGTGTGTCCCCTTGGGGAGTGCCAGTTCTATTTGTAAAGAAGAAAGATGGTACACTCAGGTTATGCATTGATTACAGGCAGTTGAACAAGGTTACCGTGAAGAATAAATATCCTTTTCCTAGGATTGATGACCTCTTTGATCAAATGAGAGGAGCAAGGGTATTTTCCAAGATTGACTTAAGGTCTGGTTACCATTAGGTGAGAATCAAGGATGAAGACATTCATAAGACAACCTTCAGGATGAGGTATGGGCATTATGATTTTGTAGTGGTACCGTTTGGTCTCACGAATGCACCAGCTACATTTATGTGCCTCATGAATAGTGTCTTCAGCAGGTATTTGGACAAGTTTGTGCTTGTTTTCCTTGATGACATTCTCGTTTACTCTAAGAATGAGGAAGAGCATGAAGAGAATTTGAGACTGACATTGAGTTTGCTCAGGGAGCATCAGTTGTATGCAAAACTGAGCAAGTGTGACTTCTATAGAGATAGAATTCAGTATTTGGGACACATTATCTCAGAGGAAGGTATATCTGTGGACCCCGAAAAGATAGAATCCATTACGAATTGGCCTACTCCAAGAAATGTGACAGATATAAGATCTTTCATGGGACTTGCAGGATACTACAGGAGATTCATTGAGGGATTCTCCAAAGTTACACATGCCATCACTTCTTTGCAAAAGAAGGGGATGAAGTTCGAATGGACATCGAGGTGTGAAGAAAGTTTCCAGAGGTTGAAGAGACTTCTCACTAGTGCACCGGTATTGAAAGTTGCAGATCTAGAAAAAGACTTTGTGGTGTGTGCCGATGCATGCGGACAAGGGCTTGGAGGAGTCCTTATGCAGGACAACCACGTGATATGTTATGAGTCAAGAAAGCTGAAGGAACACGAGATGAACTATGCCACTCATGATCTAGAGCTTGCAGCCATAGTACATGCTCTCAAGATGTGGAGACATTACTTGATGGGCAGGAGATTTGAGCTCAGAACAGACCATTGTGGTTTGAAGTATCTATTTGATCAGCTTACTTTGAATGCTAGGCAAGAAAGATGGCTGGAATTTTTATGTGAGTTTGATTTTGAAATCAAGCACATAAAGAGAAAGGAAAATAAGGTAGCTGATGCACTCAGCAGGAAAGTGCAGGAAATGCATGTGGCATCTCTTAGTATTTGCCAATCAGATTTGAGGCAACAGATTGTTAGTCATGTCGCTGGAGATGAATTGTACGAGCAAGTAAAAGACAAGTTGCAGCAGCAATGTCTTAAGAAGAGGTATGAGGGATATAAATTGGAAGAAGATGGACTTCTCACTTATAAAGGTAGAATTTATATTCCAGATGTAGCAGATTTGAGGAGAGTTGTCATGGATGAAATCCATCAAGCTCCATATTCTGGTCACCCAGGATATCAGAAGACAATTGCTACAGCTTGAAAGCAGTACTTTTGGCTAGGTATGAAAAAGGACATGGCAGAATACATTTCAAGGTGTATGAAATGTCAGCAAGTGAAGGTTGAACATCAACATCCAGCAGGTTTGTTGTAGCCTTTGCTAGTGCCGGAATGGAAATGGGAAGTTATTTCCATGGATTTTATTACAGGATTGCCAATGACTTGGAGGCAACATGATTCCATCATGGTTGTGGTAGATAAGTTGACTAAGGCAGCACATTTTATACCGGTTAAGTCTACATATGAGACTGGAGACATTTCAAAGATCTTCATGAAGGAGATATTCAAATTGCATGGATTGCCGAAGGCAATAGTTTCTGACAGAGATGTCAAGTTCACTTCCAACTTTTGGAAGGGGTTTTTTGCAGATTTGGGTACAAAGCTAAACTTCAGCACTGCATACCATCCTCAGACAGATGGCCAGACAGAAAGAGTTAATCAGGTGATTGAAGACATGCTTTGCATGTACGTAATGGACAAACCAACCAAGTGGGAAGATTACTTACACTTGGTAGAGTTTGGTTATAACAATGGACAACAGGAATCCTTGGGGATGAGTCCGTATGAAGCTTTGTATGGAAGGAGGTGTAGGACACTAGTGACTTGGGATAATCCAGTGAACAGGATTGTGCTTGGGCCAGAATTGCTCAAGGAAATGGAGCAAGAGGTCGTAAAGATCAGGCAGAATCTAAAAGCAGCATAGGACAGACAGAAAATCTATGCAAATAAGCATAGGGTGAACAGGGAGTTCAGTGTTGGGGATCATGTTTACCTCAGAGTGAGGGCAAGGAAGAGTTCCTTGAAACTTGGAAGCTGTGCCAAGTTGTCACCAAGATACTATGGGCCGTTTGAAGTGCTTGAAAGAATAGGGCCTGTTGCATATAGACTTGCATTGCCTGCTAGCACTAGGGCTCATAATGTTTTTCATGTTTCTTTGCTTAAGAGATATGTGCATGATCCTAACCATGTGATAAATTGGGATGTGATTCAGGTGGAATCGGAGGGAGAGTTCCGAATCGAGCCAATGCGCATCCTCAATAGGAAGGTCATAATGCTGTGGAATCGAGCCATAGGTTAGGTAAAGGTGCAATGGGAGCACTACGGACCTGAAGAGGCTACTTGGGAGCTAGAGGATGCCATGCGATTGGCACATCCATTTTTGTTCAATTTTGCGGAACACTGAGGCGATACTAGTGTAGCATTTTGTTCAAATTTTGTAAAGCACTGAGGACAGTGCTATTGAAGGGGGAGGGGAATGTAACACCCCGGTTTTGACCCCATTAGATTAGATGTATATGACTTATATATTGTAAATGATAATGGTGTGGAGATAAAGGCCAAGGTCCCACTATTGATCAGTTATGCTACATTTTGGGATTTAAATTGTCGCCGATTGTATATCGGGGCATGCGGCATATATTATGTTGGCCATCATGTAAATATGCATCTGTAATTAATTAAGTGAACCCGACCAGCTACGATTGTGACAACTAAATCGAATGGGGCATGATTTTCACAAGGATAAGGGTGTGGGGAAATTGTCAAAACTTGGGCCATTGAGGGAAATACCCATGTGTCTTCTCCCCTTATGTTATCCAACCACCTTCATTGAATAATGGCTGCTGGTGGTTGAGACAGTTAATGGTTTTGGGAGTGTGGTGGTAGGACTGTCAGTCCTCACCCACACGCACACTCCATCCATGGTTGAATCCAGAATGGCAAAAACACTCATGCAGACATTCTCCTCTCCACGACTGTGCTGAAGGCTCCTCTCCGCGACTGTGCTGAAGGCTCATGCACTTCCCATTCGCGTCATTCCTATTTTTTTTCATCCATGGACAAAAACAGAGCTGCTTTTCCTCACGCGAGACCTCCACAGTCTGTTCCTTCCTCCCGGTCTGCTCACATCCACACACAGGTATTCTTCTATTTTGGGGCTCACACAGGGAGCTGGGAATTGTGTGCTTTTCATCCACGGTTTTCCCTGCGAAGGGCCATTCGGGTGGTCAGTCGTGTGTATGTTTCTACTTGCCAATTCGTGGCCTGTACATATGTTGCCTCTACCCAGCTGTGAAGTGGGTTTTTCTTTCCATTCTCGGACTGTGTAAGTTCCTTGATGATTCCACTGTTCAAATTGGGCCATTGACATTCCCATGATGTTGGCTGTGGTTGCTGTGGTCGTCCTTACGTTTTGGGGGTTGTTCTAAATTCGTTGGAGAGTCATTTTTCCCACGATAGGGCCAATAATGACTCGGGGAATGTTTTCCTTGTCTTAAGCTGTATCAGTTGATTGATTGCCTGAGTGCAATGGTTGGTCTTCTGACTGTGTAGGGAGCAGGGATGTTGGCTTAGATTTGCTTGATAAACTTGGTGGCTGGAAACCACACAGACAGAGATAGAGGGCTGGCCTTCTTCTCCATCACCCCTGAATAGCACTGGAAGGGAATGCAGGGCCTGAGGGACTGTGTAGCAAAGAAGGGACTGATTCCTTGTGTTGGGTGTCTTTGGGTGTCTTAGAGCTCAGGATAGTTCTGATGTAGGTGTTCTTGGCTCTGTAATGAGCTCACCAGCTTAGCAATTTGCCTTCTCCAGCTCCTTGATGGCCTGATAAACCCAACTGTGTTGGCTTGGCTGTGTTTGTATATTCTTGGCTATGTGTAAGCCTGTTGTTCCCTTATCCCTTGGAGAATCATGCCCAGCTCGGGGATGGCAGCTCTACTGAGAGATTAAGGAGCACGCTGGCCTATGGTTGGGTGGAACGTTGCAGCAACATAGTTGGTTGTGGAACGAATTCATCATAAGATAAGTAATCTTGTCCATTCTACTTCTGCAATCTTAATTTCTGTTAATGAAATTGATGAACATGTTAAATGAATACATGCATGTATGAATGATGTTGGTTTTCCACTGTGTATAATGATTAAATTGCATCTGTGCATGATAACTAATCATGTGAGCACACTCAAGTTCAATATACAAGTTTAAGCATTCTGTTCCAGCAATTTTTATGCATGTACATGTTCATGGGGCTCTTAGCCCGGGTGGTTTAAGCCATGGATATCACGTCCTCTTCGCCGGTCGGAGGCATGGGGACATGACAGTTATTCTCTCAGTTAAAGATCCTAATGTTATGCTAGTTTAATGATGAAATTCTAACATGGAATAAGAGCTAACCTGAGAAGAAGGCACTATGCAACTGTGAGAACTAGGGATTCATACTTAGTGGATCTTCCTCCACAGGTTTTCAGCAAAATAAGGTTGGATTAACTCTCCTCCTAAGGTGCATCTTTCTGTCGAAGCAGAATCCAATTCTGAGATTTTTTAGTTTTGGACACGACACTCTTGTTGGAAATTAGGGCTTTTCACAGAAGAGGAATTTTTTAGTGAGCCCAGGGCTGGATTTATCTCCTCCCCAAAATTGAAGTTAGGGATCAAATTCAAAGCATTTGGTTGGACAGAACTCCAGAAAAGAAAAACCCTAATTTGCTACTAAACCAGCACTGCAGGATTTCAGCTCCAAATCTAGATCCGACATCTTGACCTGGTAAGATCTAAATCTTTTGTGTTTCCATTTGAGGTTCTCAGTTTAAGATGTCTCATCATACCAAGATTGATGAAAAGCTTGAGGGAGCTGATAACTTCTGAGCATGGAAGTATAGGATCTCCCTGGTTCTAGAAGAAAATGAGTTGGACTCCTATATCAATGAGGAGGTTCCAGTTCCAGAGCGAGATGAGGCTAAGGCCTTACACAAAAGGAAGTTGGTTATGGTAAAGAGAATCATTGCTGATTCTATCAAGGATCACCTCATACCACATGTGTCCTCCCTCAAGACACCTAAAGCTATGTTTGATGCCCTAACCAAATTGTTTGAAGGGAAGAACATAAACCAGAAGATGAATTTGAGAAACCAACTGAAGAATGTAAAGATCCAGAATGCTGAGACCATCCAGTCTTACTTTACAAGGGTATCTCAGATCAAGGAACAGCTAGAAGCAGTAGATGAAGAAGTGGAAAATGTAGAGATTGTGATGACCACCTTGAATGGTCTCCCTAGATCATGGGACTCTTTCATTCAAGGGATCTATGCCAGAAAGAAGTTAGTCAAGTTCAACAGACTATGGGAAGAATGCTCTCAAGAAGAAGCTCGAATAGTAGCTCGAGATTAAAATATGGGAAGTGAAGATCAAGGTCTCACAACCAACACCAAGAAAACCAAAAGGGACCACCATCACTCCAAAGGTAAGCCTTATCACTCTAGAGGAGATTGGGATACTATTAGATGTTACACATGTGATGAGAAAGGTCACATATCCAAATTCTGTCCTAACAAAGGGAACTCAAAGAAGAAGAAGGGAAACAAGAGAAGACATCATGCTCATGCTGTAGAGGATGATGAAGCTTCCACAAAGAGAATCAAACAAGAAAGTGATTCTTCAAGTGATGAAGAATATGTACTGATCTCCACTCTTACGGGAACTGTTTCACATGGAAGCAATGATTGGCTCATAGATAGTGGTGCTTCCAAGCATATGACGAGATTCAAAGAATCATTTGTGAAGCTATCTGAACATGAGTCACCCCATAAGGTGAAACTTGGGGATGACTACCAGTATCCAGTAAAAGGTAATGGTGAATCCTCCTATATACTAGACTCTGGAAATTCTATAAATATGAAAAATGTATTATTTGTTCCAGGACTAAAGAAGAACCTCCTCTCCATATCTACATTGGATGCAAAAGGAATGAGGGTTGCTTTTGTAGATGTCCAAGTTCTTATGTGGCCAAAGGGAAAGACTTTTAATGATGCAATAGTGATTGGGTAACAAGAAGGAGGACTATACAAGCTGAAGGGCCAACTAGAACAAGCTTTGGTTCATGACTCAGTAGAACCAAATGAACTTTGGTATAGAAGGCTTGCACATGTGCATTACATAGCACTACCACTTGCAAGCAAAGCTATTGAAGTTCTTCCAGAAATGCAAGCAAAACATGAAGGAGTCTGCAAAGGATGTACAAAAGGAAAGAACACAAAGAATACATTTCCAAGTAGTGAAAGCAAAGCAAAAGGAATATTGGAAATCATCCACTCCGATGTATGCAGACCAATGTCAGCAATCTCACTAAGTGGGTATCTATACTATGTTTCTTTTATTGATGACTTTTCTAGGAAGACATGGATTTAATTCATGAAGAAGAAAGATGAAGTATTTAACAAGTTCAAGGAATTCAAATCCTTGATCGAGAACCACACTGAAAAGAAGATCAAGAATTTTCGATCAGACAATGGCGAAGAATTCACTTCAAATGAGTTCAAGGAACTATGTAAAGACTCAGGGATTAAGAGGGAGTTATCCACCCCTTATAATCCACAACAGAATGGGATTGTAGAAAGGAAGAATAGAACTATCATGGAAGCGCAAGAGCTATGCTTCATGATCAAGATCTTCCTGTGCATCTTTGGGCAGAAGTAGCTAAAACAACAGTGTATGTACAGAACCATACTCCTCATAGAGTACTCGAGAACAAGACTCCTGAAGAAGTCTTCTCTGGAAAAAAACCATAAGTCAACCATCTCAGAATATTCGGTTGTCCAGTATACATACACATTCCAAAAGAGAAGAGGACAAAATTAGATCCTTCAGGAAAGAAGGGTATATTTGTGGGATACTCTGAAAGCTCGAAGGCTTACAGAATATACTTCCTAGGGTTCAATAAGATTGACATCAACAGGGATGTAACATTTGACAAAGATTTATCCTACATCAAATCCAAAAAGAAACCTGCTAAAGAACCTGAAGAAGTAGAAGCTCCCAGAATTCATGATACAATCATGAACGAAGAAACTCAAGAAGAAGATCAAGAATTTGAAGAACCACAAAGACCTATAGATCTACCACAGGAGAAGAATCCTCACAAGTGGAAAACTGCTTGGGTACGAGAGATTATCCAAGGTGTGGAAAGATATGGGGTTCCAGAAGAGAATCTCAAAGAAAGAAAGAGGACCAGATCCTGTTCCAGTTATGTAGCTTTACTATGTGATTTCATTGATAAAGAACCTTCCAAATATGAAGAAGCAGCAGAACGGAAAGAATGTAAGGATGCTATGATCGAAGAGTATCAATCGATCATGAAGAATGATGTTTGGGATGTTGTCCCAAGAACAGAAGGGAAGTCAGTTGTAAATTCCAAATGGATATACAAGATTAAGCATGTTGCTGACACTAGCATAGAAAAATATAAAGCAAGATTTGTTGCTCATGGTTTCTCATAGAAAGAAGGAATAGACTATGAAGAAACCTTTGCACTTGTAGCCATTTACACTTCCATCAGATCGGTACTTGCTCTGGCTGCAGTGATGAAATGGAAGATACACCAAATGGATGTCAAGGCTGGTTCCTTGAATGGTGTAGTGGAAGAGGAAGTGTATGTGGAGCAGCCACTCGGTTTTGAGACACATGACAGGGAGTCTCATGTGTGTAAATTGAAGAAATCCATGTACGGTTTGAAACAGTCACCCAGGACATGGTATAGAAGAATTGATAGCTTTCTATCCAGTTTGGGCTTTACCAAGAGTAAAGCAGATTCCAACCTATACTATAAGGTTGAAGATGGCAACCCAGTGATGCTTCTACTATATGTAGATGATCTGTTTATGATAGGTATGGATGGTTTGATTGCTGATACAAAGAGGAAGCTTGCTGCCGAGTTTGAAATGAAGGACTTGGGAATGATGAATTATTTCCTAGGTATGGAGGTATGGCAGAATGCAGATGGAATCTTCCTTGGAAAAGGGAAGTATGCAGTAGAGATCCTAAAGAGATTTGGGATGATGGACTGGAAGGCATTAACCACACCTATGGCATCGAATATGAAGCTATTGAGTGATGTTTCATCAAAATCAATTGATGCCACGATGTATCGTCATATGATTGGGTCCTTGATGTACCTGACGAAAATGAGACTCGATATTTGCTTTGCTATGAACACCTTGAGCCAATACTTGACAGATCCGAGACATGTTCACTTTACTGTTGCAAAGAATATTCTGAGGTACCTGAAGGGTACAGTTGACTATGGGCTCAAGTATAAGACTGATCAAAGGATTAACCTGGAGGGTTATGTTGATTCATTTTGGGCAGGCAGTGCCACCAATAGGAAGAGCACTTCAGGGTGTTTCTTCAGTATGGGATCAAGTGTGATCTCTTGGTTTAGCAGGAAGTAATCCTGTGTGGCACTGAGTACAGCTGAAGCAGAATATGTCACAACCTGTTTAGCTAGTTGTGAGGCAGTATGGCTGAGGAAGCTACTATCTGATTTATTTGATCTCTAGTTAGACGCTACATGTATATACTATGACAACCAGAGTTGTGTAAAGTTGTCAAAGAATCCAGTATTCGATGACAAGTCGAAGCATATCGAGATCAAGTATCACTATATCAAGGATATGGTGCAGAGAGGAGCAGTGAAGCTCTAGTATGTTGCGACGGATGAACAGATAGCTGATGTGTTGACTAAGCCATTGGCCAGAGTGAATTTTGTGTACTTCCGGGAGATTCTTGGTATTCTCCAAATCGAGATTCCTCCTAAGAGGAAATGATGTGTCTATGCTGAGCCCTTCTAACATGGTGAGAGGATTGGTTCTTTTCATGGCCAGATATAAGTGCTGTGCCATTCTAACATGGTGATAGGATTGGTTCCTTCCATGGTCAGATATAAGTGTTGTTCCCTTCCGACATGGTGAGAGGATTGGTTCCTTCCATGGTCGGATGTAAGAGCTGTGACATGGTGAGGGGATTGGTTCCTTCCATTGTCAGATGTATGTATGGATTCCACACCCAGTATGTAAAAGGGATGGCTCTATGAAGACACATCTAGTATGAAAAAGGACTAGCTCTATTTGGATCCCACATCCAATATGAAAAAGGACTGGCTCTGTGAAGACACATCTAGTATGAAAAAGGACTAGCTCTGTGTGGATGCCACACCTAGTATGAAAAAGGACTGGCTCTATGAAGACACATCTAGTATGAAAAAGGAATAGCTCTTTGTGGATGCCACACCCAGTATGAAAAAGGACTGGCTCTGTGAAGACTCATCTAGTATGAAAAATGACTAGCTCTGTGTGGAAGCCACACTCAGTATGAAAAAGGATTGGCTATGTGAAGACTCATCTAGTATGAAAAAGGACTAGCTCTGGGTGGATCCCACACCCAGTATGAAAAAGGACTGGCTCTATGAAGACTCATCTAGTATGAAAAAGGACTAGCTCTGAGTGGATGCCACATCTAGTATGAAAAAGGACTAGCTCTATGTGATGATACATCCAGTATGAAAAAGGACTAGCTCTGTAGATGTACATCCAGCATGAAAAAGGGGTGGCTTTGTAGAGATTCCTATGATGAGAAGAATCAAGAGATAGCACTTGTGATGATGACCCAGTGATGATCCAAATAGAGTGATGATGATCCAGATCCAGTGATGATGATCCAGCAGTGATGATCCAGAACGAGTGATGATCAAGATACATTGATGATGTCCAGTGATGATCCAGATCCGAAGATGAAGATGACTTGAAGATGAAGATTACTTGAAGATGAAGATGACTTGAAGATGACAAGGACTCAATGATGATCCAAAAGATATAGAGAAGAATTCTTGTGCTGAAAATTGTGTCGAAAGAATACCTTCCTAGTTAAGAGGGAGTGTTTATGTATATGTAACTTCGGAATGTATTTCTTATATATTGTAACCCGATGTTTATTCCAGGATGTACTTGAGTCATGTCATGCCCCGATGTTCCTATCAGGAAGTTCTATAATGTAAACAAGTCATGTCACGTCATTGTGGGTAACCCTCCTATTGTCTAAGGGTTAAAGTCCCCATAGTTCTGGAGCACTAGGGTTATTAGACTCTCCTAGTGAGGTTGGCCCTAGTAGGGTTTAGTCAAGTTGGGAATTAGTATAAATAGAGAGTTTGCCTCTATATTTATCACACATCTCATACACACTCAAGTGTAGCACATAGTTGAGGAAGGAGAAGACCCTAGGGCTACATAGAAACAAGGTTACTGCTGTCGGGAGATCACTTACTATTTTGGGTTCTACTTTTGGTGTTGATTCTATCTCTGAGGAAGTTGCAAGGTTTTAACCATTTATGGTTTCCCCGAGGATAAACACTGTGTTCATTGTCTCTTGTGTTTGATTGTTGTGGTTGTTATTCTCTTAGTTAAATATCCTAATGTTATGCTAGCTTAATGATGAAATTCTAAGATTGTATCATTTTTATTTTTCATCTCGACTGGTAAGGAATATTCGAGTGGTAAACTATCATCATTGTTAGTAAGTCGAGATAAAAAGTCAGCAACAACATTTTCCTTCCCTGGTCTATCAATAATTGTAATGTCAAATTCCTGTAACAGTAATAGCCATCTAGTTACTCTAGCATTAGTGACAGGTTTGTTCATTAAGTACTTAATGGTTGAATGATTAGTGTGCACAATAATGGGGTATCCAGTAATATAGTGCCTAAATTTATTGATGGATTAAATAATTGCAAGAAATTATTTTTTTGTGACAGTGTAATTTAGTTCAGCAGGGGCCAAGTTCTTACTGATATAATAAATTGCATATGGATCATGACCTTCCTGCTATCCCAATACTGCTCCAATGGAAGTATCAAAAGCATCTTAGGAGATGTGGAAAGGCAGAGCCCCATTGGGCCCTCGTAAGATAGGGGTTGTAGATAGCCTTTTCTTAATTTTAGTGAACATTGTTTGGAATGCATCATTCCCATCAAACTATACCTCCTTTATCAATAGATTGAATAAAGGAGAGGCTAGCTTGGAAAAGTTTTCTAAAAATATTATTTGTAACTAGCTTTCGCTAAGAAGCTACGTACCTCTTTTTGTGTTCCAAGAGTGGGTATGTTTTCAATTACCCTGATTTTGGATGGGTCTACCTAGATACCATCAGCAAAGATGAAGTGCCCCAGAACTACACCCTTGCTCATCATCATATGGCACTTTTCAATGCTTAAAGATAGTTGGGTTAGTTCACAATGTACTAAAAAATTTCCTATATTTTTCAATGCTTCCTAAAATCTACTACCGTACAGAGTAAATTCGTCCATAAAAATTTCCATGCAGTTTTTTACCATCTCGAAAAATATTCCAATCACATCTCTCTAAAAGGTGGAAGGTGCATTACACAAATCGAAGGGAAGTGCCCTGTATGCAAAGGTACCCCAGGGACAGGTGAAGGTGGTCTTGTCTTGGTCCTCGGGAGAAATATGGGTTTTATTGTAACCACTGAATCTATCCAGAAAGAAAAAAAAACTTCTTCCCAAACAAGGTATGAAGTACCTGATCAATAAAAGGTAGGGGAAAATGGTCTTTCTGCATTTCTTTGTTCAAATCCCTATAGTCTACGCAGACTCTCCATTTCCTATTTTTTGGCACTATCATGAGTGGAAAAACCCACTCGTTGTATGAAATTGGGGGTATAAATCCTTCTTCCAAGAGTTTTTGGATCTCTTCTTTCACTATATCCCTAAAGTTAGGGTTCATCCTTTGTTGTGGTTGGCACACAAGTCGATAGTTTATTTTGATGTAAATGTGATGGATACATAGATTATAAGGGATACCCTTCATATCTATGTATTCTAAAGCAAAATATTTCTTGTGTTGTTTCATCAGAGTGATCAGGAATTCCAGCTCATTAGGAGTGAGATTCGAATTAATGTTCAATGTATTTTTCGGCTCTATTTCTATTGGGATCCTTTTCGAGTTTTTAAGTACTAGAATTATGTTGGAATCACTAACTAGGGTCTCTTCTATTATATTTTCTTGTTCTTCTTCACCTAAAGTATTATTTATAATTTGATAAACATGTGTATTGATAGATGTGGGCTCATTGATGAAACTGTTAATAATGGCGTCCTTTGTTTCATCCTTAAAAGTTGAGGATCTCCCTATCGTTAATAATTACGGAATGCCTTCTTCTTCCTCCAGATCCATCCACAGTGGAGTTTCAGCTTCTAATCTAGGTTGAGCTAGAGGGTATAAGGTCAGGATTTTAGTATCAGTGCCATCTGAAATGGTCATGGACCCCGACTAAAAGCTGATGCAAGCATCTACTATGGCTAACCAAGGTCTTTCGAGGATCAATGGATGTCCTCCTAGCTGTGAATTATGTTGCAAAACTAAGAAGTTCGTAGGGTACTCCCACAAATCAACAGAGACTACGAGGTCATCCAAGATTCCCTCAGGTTTGATTGTGGAAATGTCAGCAATTTCTAATATAGTAGGGGTTGGCCGAAGATTAGCGAGCCCAATTTTTTCACAATTTTGATGGTCATAACATTGACCGCTGCACCTATATCTACCAACACATTAGGTATCTGAGTGTGTCCAATGTGTACTATAATAGTAGGGTTTCCAAGATCATCATACCTAGCCACGAGATTTATTCTCATTATTAATTCAGAGAGTTTCCCTATTACATGGATAGTGGAAGGATCCCTAGACTTTTTTCCTGGTTTTCTTACAAACATATCTGTAACTGTTTTGGCATAGATGGGAACACCATGAAGGGCTTGTAACAGTGGAATTTCTACATATAAATTATTTAATTCCCCTAATATATTAAACTGATGTTCTTCCACTTCCTTTTGTAGGATCAATCGTTCAGGATATGGTACTGGTTCTCTTATTGGTTGTGTATGCTGTGTTTCAATAAGTGTTTCTTCCTGTGTTTCAGCTGGTATTTCAGTAGTACTCTCAGCATCCTCAATGATGTGGATTACTGTATTAAATGGATATTGTTGATTCATTCTTGCTTCAGTTGTGGAAGATGGAACATATTCAATGACTAAGGGTTCCACTATTCATAGTTGTATGTCATTGTAGGGAATTGGTGTAATGGAGTAAGAAGGAATGTTGGTAGTCTCAAATTGATGAACTGCTTTGTTATTTGGGTTAGGGTTAGGATGAGTAGGAAGTTGTGGTCATAGGGGCATGTTCATTCGTGCAACATTATTTTGGAGTTGCATCTGCGGCTGTTGATACTGTTGGTGAGGGTACTATTGAGGAGGATACTGTTGGGGAGAATATTGTTGATGAGGAGGTTGGTTATGAGGAAACTAATTTCCTCGGTAGGAATTTCTCCAACCAGGAGACCAAGGGGCTTGCTAGTTTGATTTTTGTGTCCAAGGTGTCCAAGAGTTAGGATTTTTCATAAATGTTTGAGATGGATGCCATTGGTTGTTAGAATAGTGTGAAGGGAATTGTGTATTCATATTATTCCAAAAAGGTCATGTGTATGGATTCATACCTTGATTCTAAGGCTTCGAAGGCTTCTTTTGATCAAGAATTAAGCTTGCTCCACATCTGAAGTAGATGCCTGCAGAACTGCTTTAAATTTTGGTAGTGAAGGACATTCCTTAGTGTCACCTTAGTGTCATGATCCAATTCATAGATATGACATACCTCCACCTTCTCAAGTGGACATTCCATTAGTGGGTGCTTATTCTTGCATCTGGGACAAAATATGCCAAGTGCCAAATCTTCTACTACTTTTATCTCAGGACGTCCATTTCTAAGGAGATGGAGCTCATCATTCATGTCTTAAAATTTTCAAGAAGGTTTCCTATTTCTGCCCCAGTGGCTCCTCCATTAGATGACTTTTGTGTTCTAAAGAATACATCTAGGTCTAGTCCTTTATCCCAATTTTTAGTTCTAGAAGATCCTCTTGAATATATTTGACATAATTCAACAATCTTCTCAAAGGATTCCTTTGAGATACCCCCCTTTCCCAACAAATTCAACATATCTAGGCAATCTTCTTTGATTCCACGTAGTAAAATAATTTTTAGCACATCTTTCCCATATCAATTTGTCCTGCCTTTTGTACATTATACAGATGTATGTCTACAAACTCCTCTAGAATCTCTTCATATTTCTCCATCATCTTAAACAATTCTTCTCATTTATCCTTAGTCCTATAGTTCTCTTGATATTTTGCAAGGAAGACATGTTTCACTTGTTCCCAGGTGGCAACAGTCTCACCACCCAATCTCATAAACCAACGCAAAGTGTTGTCCTTTAAAGTAGCAGGGAAGAGTTTCGACTTTTGTTTACTTGATTTGTAATCGTAGCTTCCACAAAGGATGTCGAATTCAAAGAGGAACTCATATGGATCCTCTATGGCTTTCCCATGAAAGCGTGGTAATATTGATGGTGAGGTGTTCTTCATGGGGGGTGGTCTAGTTGGTTGCCTAATGGGGAACTGAAGTATAGCGATAGTCTCCTCATGATGGAGGTCACCATCATTGTGATGGTTATCCCCTACTCCTTTTTCACGATCGTCAGGGTGACATTCGTTATTCATGTTTTCCTCTTCCTTCTCCTATCTTCTCTTCTTATAATTTTCCAACTCTTGCTAAAACTATAACCACTACTCATTTGTAACCTTCTTTTCGTTAATATGGTAAATCATATCCAGTCCACTTACTCCCATAGAGATACCCCTATCTCTTGGAATTCCTCCCTCGGGGACACCAAATGGTGCTACTATTGTCTTCTCCCCATTTGAAAATGACGCTTCCATCCTGGGAGAGACAGGGATTCTTCTAACAAATGATGGTCCTTGATCTAGAGCTCCAGTAGAAGAGTTAGCCCTGCTCACTAAATCATCAATGAACGTCCTTCTCCCTAATGCTGGGATACCACCATGACCTTGACCACCTTCCAAATTAGTATTTTGGGGAGTTATGGGAATATCCTGTTTTGTTCTTCTTGTATGAATGCAACCCAAAAATCATGCAAGATTAAAACTTCTAAAGAAAAATGAATAAATTCAACTACTACTGTGTCTATCAATTAACTTCCTCAGAAACAGCACCAAAATGTTGGTCACCCTATATGCTAATCAATTACAACTAACACATAGAATGCTCAATATGAATTGTTAACCTAGGGAAGGATTTTGTTCCAAATATAATTAGCGCAACCTATGCCTAAACAATTAAGTAGCTAATGGAAAGAATGAAAACAGAATTGTACTACCTATATGCTCAGTCAAACTCTTCTCATGGCTAAGGATAATCTATTTTATCTATCTAAGAATTAAGAAATGCATTTACCTTCCTACAATCACCAATCCAAGAATCACTGATCTAGAAAGAATTAAGCTAGACCTACTTTTGCAGAAAGTAAACTATGAAAATATCATACTACCAGGAATTAGCTAAGAACTGTCTAAATCATCTAAGGTGCAAATTATAAATAACAGTAAGGAATCACAACAATTGCAATAATAATCTGACTAATTCAACAAACTCCAAGAAAGATAAATAACATAAATAAAATAGAGTTGAGCTTGACTATAACAGTTAATTGATACAGTTGCATGAAGATAAACTATCCTAAATAGTTGACTGTCACACCACACAGTTGCAACTAATTAGAATGCAATCATTAACTATCAAAGGAAAATTCCATCATCAATCATCACTGTTGCAACTCACTGTAAATTGTATTTTTAGCAATGGGTTTTGGGTTAAGGTAGTTGCACAACATCACGGATGCTGCACAAGCTCAAAGACACCGCGCAAGATGAAGAATGGAATATTTTATAGATTTGATGTCATCTTCTGTATTTTTGGACAATATTTTGTGGGTATTGGTCATTATTTTGTAGAATCAATTAAGAGTTAGTTAGGAAGTTGTCTAAGTGGACCTTGAATGTAAAGGTGCAAGCCTATAAGTAGATGTTGAATTGTAAGTGTTAGAGGACTTTTATTATCTTTTTTGAAAGTAATTTTGAAGAGAACTTGTTGATCTGTGAACTATTTTGAAGAATCTGTGACTTTGTGCAGAAGTAATATGACACAACGAAATTTGAGCTAAATCATTGTGTTCTTTTCTATTTTCATGTTTTATTATTTTCTTTGGCTCAATTATGAATGCAATGTGTATTTGTGACATGGATCTGTAAATGATGCGATGCTTCCCTACTTTAAGTGATGTTATTATGTTGGATATGTTTGTGCATGTTATGGAATTTCTGATATAATGATGCGATATCTTGATTAATGATATGATTCTATTAATGCATGAGTGAATGATCAGATCTGTTAATGTTGCGCTAAGTTGTTAAGTAGATGCACATTGTCCTCTCTCATTCTACAAAAACTTGGTTCCATCAGATCTCCCTGAAACATCTCGGGTGAGACTTCATCCACTCTATGGGTGTTGCTAGACGGGGTAAAACCTGTATGGGCCCGTGCTTAGGGAGATTGCGGTGGTTTGGGTGTCAATAGAGTGGGAACTTCTATAAACTAGTTTTGCTAACTCAAGTTGTTTCAACAAATGGTTCTGTTGCCAAGAAATTAGGACGACTGAAGGGAGGATATGTTGTGGCATCCGACGAGATTGGAAATTCAAGTCTAGTTTGACCAGAAGCTATGAGAATTTGCTGAGAAGGAAAATTAGAACCATGGACTGAAAATGGATAAGTGGCAGGCAAGGTACATACATGACGGTCCAAATGAATATTTTTTCTTTGAATTCTCGATCATCTTGTATGAGTGGTCGACACGATTAAACCACCGCAAGAAAAATTTCCAAGGAAGTGAGCCAACGTCCTGGACCCTAGAAGTGATCTAGGAGTTGTAGAAGGTCGACAACAGATCATCACAGGCCATTGAAGTTTGGATTGATAGTATCTTGGAGGGATATATCACCAAGGTTGTGGTTGATAAAACTAAATCCTATAGAAAAGCAGAACGAGAGTTCTTCAATGACACACGAGGTAGGTTCCTTTTGTCATTGCAATTGTCCATTAAGATGCTCATCTATGAAAAGGGCATATTGAAGATGCACCTTTAGTAATAGAACTCTGGTGTGTGGGGCTTGTGGATAGAGTGAAGATAGTGGGGGGGGGGGATGAATGGAATGATACAGTGTAGATGGGTGCAAGTTACGACAAGATTGTGAGGGAAGCCAAGGAAGAAAGTGGTATTACGAGAGGAGGAGCAAGGTTTCGATAAAAGAAGAGGCAGAGGATAGGGGAAGGTCTTGCTGCGATCAAAATGCAAGATCGCAAAGGAAGACCACACAAGATGAAGTGATCCTATTGTGACGACGAGGATGACCAGACTACACCTAGGGTAGAGGCAAGATCAACCCCCAGCACAAACGTACCCACACCTTTGCTCACTACGTTGCAATCAGGAAGAAACGTAAGTCCAATGTGTCCAACATGCCAACAACACTCTAATAGTAGTAGTAGATCAACATATGTAGGAATAAGGCCCAAAATGGCAGTAGATGAGAAAAATCTACCTTTGTTCCATGCTGTTACCACTTGTGCTAAATTTTGAATAGGCGCCGTCGGAGTAAGGCGAACAATGAGCAAATCCAACCACCATAAGGACAGATATGCGGTGTATACACACCTTTGCAATGGAAGGAGTAGGGAGCATAAAGGTGCATTGAGATCATGATGGTTGGAAGGACTTACCCATATTAAATGATCAAGATTCCCCAATTATAGAGATCTACTATGAAGAATCCTTTCGCCACCCCAACTTGCATGAAAAATAAGATGTAGGGTGGCTGCAAAGCGGAGGGCCTCATGCTTTTGAATGGTGACAATCTGGCAAGGTTATGATCATCAGACCTAACTATTTTCATAGTGGGAAGGTGTGCACCAGATAAGGGAAGGGAACGATGTGAAATTGCATAACACCCCACGCCCTCAACAGCATATATGTCACATCCCCATCCCTCAGACCGGCGAAGAGGACGCGACAAACACCACGAACAACCAGACCAACAGCCCCATGAAGATAAACAAAAGAGATCAATGCTGAAATTAAAGAAACTTAAACATAACAGGAATGCTAAACATACAAGCATATACAGATGCATAATAGGATGCAAAATCCATCATTTTACATGCATAGTTACTCAATGCATAATTCTTTAATCATACAGCGGAATCAAACATACATTCCAGCATTCACATGTTCATCATAATTCACAAAACAATAGATACATTTGCAGAGATGAATTAGCAGGAGTGCTTATCTTTTAATGAAGAACTTGCCTGCAACCAGCTATGTCGCTGCAACATTCCACCCAACCATAGGCCAGCGTGCTCATCAATCTCTCAGCAACGCTGCCACCCCCAAGCTGGGCATGATTCCTCCAAGGATAGGGGTCAAGGAAGGCTTACACATAGCCAGGGGACACAATAGCAACCAACACAGCTAGGTTTACCAGGCCATCAACAAACCGGCCAAGCCAGCACAGTCTGAAGACCAACCACTGCATACACGCAGCCAAACAATCCCTTCACAGCCCTGTGAAGAAGGCAAAGACAACCGAAAACAGTCCCAAACAGAAGATAACACACAGCTCAAGTCCACAAGGCAACATAGAGTTGTTCTTGGCCCTAACATGGCCAAGACAACTCAGCTGCAACCCAAAACCAGGGTACTTCCGTAGCCACAAACACACAATGAACGATGGCTACGTTACACAGTCCCAAACCAGGGAAGAAGGAACCATACAAGCATAGTCCGAATTGTAAGGAAGACAGACTCTCAATAGCACTCCGAAATCGTGGGAAGAATCACAGCAACCCAAATCGTGGGTGAAACATCAGCATACCTGAAGCATAGGTTAAACTAACAGCAAGCATAAAACGTGGATTAAAGCCACGACTACGACACATACCAGTGGAAATCGTTCCCTGGAGGCCGTTTCACCTGCTCGCTATGTGCATAATCAGAAAGATCCGCGACTGGTGCGTGAGGAGCACAGAACAAGAATCCCAGCCTACGCGAGGATGAACAACACATCTCTCTGTGTGAGGTGAATAGATAATGGTCTAGGCACGCGGATGGACAGACCAACGGTGCACCAGAGGAAGCTGAACCCGTCTCTGCGTGAGACATAAATAGACCAAGTCCCGCGTGAGGATTAACAACACCTACCTCTTCGTGAGGAAGATGGATAGACACCCCTCAAAATGTGGATGACCAGACCAGAATGGAAGAATGAACCGACAATCGTGAGGATGCGTAGCAAGGGGAGAGTGGAGTGAATGCAGTCGTGGGTGGAGTGGGCATGTGGGAAAGGGACTGACAGCCCTGCCACCCCACTCCCAAGGGCAATAACTGCCCCAACCACCAGCAACCATTCTCCATGAGGGTGGTTGGGTAAAACAATAAAGAGGTTGACAAGGGAATATGGAAAAACAAAACAAGGCGGTAACACATGGGTTTTTCCCCCAAAGACCAAGGTTTGACATCCCCCCCCCACCCCTTATCCTTTGGAACCATGCCCTTTTCATTCAACGTTGCACTGCCCTAGCTGGTTGTGGTTTTAGTTTTATTTGATGTGTGTGTTTACATGATTCCGAATTATAATGTGCCAGATAGCACGACATACCATCGGCAACTACCCCTATTGCCGAAACATACACGACCAAATCGATGGTGGGGATTTTGCCTTGAGCTCCTCACCATGATTAATTACATTTTATACATCATGCAAATGGGGTCAAAACCGGGGGTGTGACAATATATTCAGCGGGTTTCTCAATCAACGGCCCCGATATACTTTGCAATATGAACTTGCGTGAAGGATAACCAGCGAGAAGATTGCTAAGTGGGTTAGAAGGGCCACAAAGTTGAATGACAGAGATATGAATTACAGGAGATATACGGTCAAGAATTGTTTCACCATATTGATATTGTAGGGGAAATAAGGAGGAGATGGGCGCAAAATGGAGGCCGAGATAGGTAATATCAACAGCGTAGATCGCATCTTGTAGATCTGAGAGTTTCTACCTATCATGCTTAGGGAGTGACAAGCATCATGTCTACCCACCACTAAATAACCAGAGGATGATTACAAGTGAGGTCGAAGGTTACCTCTTCCATTAATGTTGTGACATCATAGCCAAGGAGATGGCGTGGTTGGCCCCTCCACATAAGAAAATTGGATCAATGGCTCACGTTACCATTCATGTTGTCATCATGTTGTTGGATAGTGGCATGTGCAAGGATTTTCCAGACTCATGGTAGACTCGGCTGCTAATAATGGTTCAGTAATTGCCCGGCTCGATATAATGCCATGGTCTGAGCTATTCTGAGATGCTGAGCGAAAGAATACTGGTAAAGACTCTGGGTGATTAATTGTTGTTTCACTGAGAGCCCTGGGAACCCTAATTTTAAAAACCACAATGACTTTTCTGATTAGAGAGTCTATTTCTCGATATGTTTCAATGACCACTAGGTGCTATTTGGAGATGCAGCCACTTCTGGGCCTTCATGCATTAGAAACCCCAACCATTGAGGTAAAGATGTGCATGTTGTCAGGAATACTTTCTAAGGCCGATAAAGGTGTTACCATCCTAAAGGAATGCAACACCATTGTGGGAGCAAAGCTAGGGGTTCTCGACCAAATGGATATCCTGTAAAGACCTCCAGAAAAGTCCATGGACTAAATTCCTGCGGTGCATAGTATCCATTTCTAGGGATGATCGATTTGAACGAATGCTCAAACTGGGGGAAATAAGATCTGAGGTCTACGCCATCGCCATCCTTGCTGAAAATTGACAATCCTAATGAAGATGCTGGTGAATCTAAAGATATGTTGCACTGGCACATCCTGGAAGAGGGGAATGGTCCTGGTGACTGAGCAGTGGAGGTGACTGGAATCCTATAGGAATGGCGAGCCCATCAAATATTTTGTATTATTGATAACAGGGGCAGTCATCTCAAGGTATACAATTCTAACCATGTTACCAGGGCATGTAGAGGCCACCGAACAGAAATTCAAACTCGAAAGGAACATAAACATCCCTTCTAATTGTTAGTACAAGAAGAACATATTTCTGGAACACGGAGGAACATAAAGGTTAGAGGAAGAAAGCAAGCCACGAGGATAATTTGAACCTGTACACCAGAAAGCGCTTAAGAGGAATAAAATCGTTAGTGTTGAAACATCGTTGTCGAAGGAAAGTGAGCCTACATCTAGACACTGCAATATCATTTTGATTCAGCATTCCTATCATACCATATTGCCTATTTTGGTAGTAAATCATGGCAAATATTCCACCTTAAGTAGTTTGTTGAGATTTGGCATGCTTGTTCTGAGTTAGTCTCGATTTTGTAACCAAATTTGATACCCTATTTCAGGACGTATCCTGGGGGTAATTTACATTATAAATATAGCCTCCTCAAAGGGGGATAGAGGTTGGATTGACTTTCATTTTTGGGGCCTCAACACCAATATTGTAGGTCTGTAAACATTTTTGGGAGTAGTAATGAAAATATTTCTCGGCGGTTATGAGATTCATCACGGTGTATGTGTTTAGTCTATGTTCTCTCTTATGCCATTTTCACATATGTTATTTCTGCCAATACATTTCTAGATTAGTATGGAGTAATTTGCTCTTAATTAAGATATCCTACATCAAAAATACTATTTGTAATGTGATTGTAATAGCTGCTATAGAATTCATCCATTGATAGAGGCTCTATTTTAGTTGTTTCCCTTTGTTATTTCTACTAAAAGTGTTCTCAAAGATTCATCATTGATAGAAGCCTCTATTTTTCACTGGGCTATTTTCTTATTTATGTATACCATCACTTAAATCTAATTTGACTAAATGTTGTGCTTACTTTTCCTCATAATATAGAAGAGAAATCCATTTCATTATGTGTTGTAATGTCCTTAAACATTTCAGGCTGTGACTCCACCACCCAATGGTT
>LPNX011208365.1:114215-149506 GCA_001517045.1 Pseudotsuga menziesii | reverse complement strand
TTTCTTTGATTTATATGGTTAGAGTGGTGAAATTATTGATGGACTTTTTGTTTTTGTTTAATATGCAAGTTTTAAAAAAAGTCGTAATTTATCTCTTGACGAAAAAAATCTTTTTCCAATTTAGGGGTTGATTTTAAAGTTTTTGTAAACAACAATATGAGATGTTTAGGACATGGCTCTATTTTTTACCCTGAAAAAAAAACCTGTATACTGGTATCAACACTTTTCTATTTGGAGGGTGTTTTTTGTGGATTTTATGCAAAAATCATTGTTTTTGTGAGTAGAGTTCTCGTCCTTAGTATAAAGTTCTCATTTCATAGTATAAGTGGTTCTTTTTGCAAGTAGCTAAATCGTAGATCTAAAGCTTGTTCATAAGGTAGTTTATTTTCTTTCTTTTCATTCTTTAAAGATTTAAATTTTTCTAGAAAGTGCACATCATATTGGCTTCCCAAAAGGAAATCCAATATCCCAAGGAAAACTTGCTTTCCTTGGTTCCTTTTTGCAAAACTAAATTGTTCCATTTTAACAATTTTTAACTTAGTGTGTTTTTTTAGTAATTAGTGTGGTGACCCAAAACAATTTTAAAGTGTTTAATTTGGGCACATTTGATTTTAATATCTTTCTGGTTGGTAGCATATTTAACAAAAAAGAGAAGGAGACTCTTCCCGTTTTTTGACTCTTCGGCAAACTGGAACTTCCCAAAGGCTTCCCCCACTGCTGTGCTTCCTTATTAGGCTTGTTGTAAGCTTGTTGTAAGACTTTGGATCCTAGATAACAAGGAACAAAGTGAAATTAGTTTTCTAATATTGTAACCTTTAATAATAAATAATCACTTCGAGTAGGCTCTTTCGATCCCACTCCCCATCCCCCTTGGGGGAATCCACGTCTATTTCACTTTTTTGCACTTTTTCCCATTTTTTTCTCTAGCTTAGTCTTGTCGTATAGGATTGTATACTTTGATAATATTTGTTATTATTCCATATTTTGAAATAAAATTAATACTAATACTTACCCCATGAATCCTCGATTGAACCGAAAGGTAAAAGAGGATCGTGGTAGGATTAATTAGAAAACCTGTGGTGTGTGTTTTTTCTTCTATTTTCATTGTTACTTTTCACAAGCAAACTGTAAAACTAACCCCTCCTTGATTTCCCGATTGAGGTCCACTTGGACCGAAAGAGATTCCTAGAGGGTCTTTTTTTTAACAAGAACAGACTTTTAAAATTTACAAGACTTTGGTGTGTATGCTATGAACTTGGCTACGGTTCATTCGATCAGTCAAGATGCGTCAAAAGAAATGCGAGTGACTAGAATAATTAAGATTCACTTTCGTAATTAACCACCGCAGGAGAAAATACAACACCTCGATTAAACCGTAAACTGTGGCAAAATCCCCAAAGGAAGTGGGAAATACTAAACAGAGACCTCAAGGCTCCAATCTCTGTTACATCCTAGCGGGTGTATTACAAACATAGTCTCAGAGACTCCATCCATCCCACACATTCCTTCCAAGTAGCCTTAGCAGTTGTTACTTTTGGACATACTCCAAGTACCCCCCGAGTATATATGGAGTCCCCCCCACCTAATTTAAATCACTCATTTTTTCACATTAATTTAAAACGTACGAAGATACAATTGCACAACATTCACTCCAGCACTTGCGCACTCTTAATTATTTTTGGCTCCATTTAATGCACTGGTCAACTGTTTATTTCTTTCAATATATACGTGATTAGGTGTCATATCATGCTTATTTTTTATTGTATCATCATGTTATTTGTTTTTTACAATTGTTAAATGAAAAATCCTAAAAAACTTACTCATTTAATACCATCAGCATTTAAGTAACCAGTGTTAGTAACTTGTAGGGTCTACCGCCCTTGGCTTCGTTAGGAGTTTGCATAAATGAAGGAGTCAAGAACAAGGTGACATTCTTGACTCAAGACTTGCCCCCAAGGACACACCAAGTGGCTTGAAGATTTCTTCCATGTCCCCCCCTAGGTGTGTGAAAGGAGACAACATATTTTGGAACCATTGTCAGGGATAAATCTTTTTATTCCCGAGTACAACTTAGCTTAACTTTTTTCTAAAGAAATAGAAAGATAAAAATTTGATTGATCTTGTCTTTAAAACAAAAAATTAAAACTCTATCCATTTGGCGACTCCACTGTCTAATATCCCTCCAAGTATTTCTACCTGAAGGAACCCCGAATGATTATTCAATCCTCTCCCTGATCCTGAAAGGTTTATTAGAGAAAAGTTGAATAGGAAGACTTGTCATAGAATCCTTGAAGATTTAGGAGACCAATCCCTCTCAAATATCCATCACATATTTGAAGAGAGTCACACTCAACCATCTACCTTAATGTATTATTTTTTCAAACCCCTTAACTTTGCTTAGATAGCAGGTGCTCCTCATTCTATCCTGGGTGATGCTATCAAGAAGCTTCCTACCTTCCAAGGCAACAATGCCATCACTGCTAAGTCCCACTTGCAGAAGTTTGAAAAGTACCTAGTCTCTTATTGCATTTATGCAGCCAATGACCATGATGATGTCAAGATGAAGTTGTTTTCTTTATCCCTAGAAGAATATGCTGGAGAATGGTACCTTGACTTGGCAGACAACTCATATGAAACCCTTAAGGACATCCTGGATGTTTTTAGGGAGAAGTGGGGAGAAAAGAAGGAACCTAGGTCCTAGACATCAACTTGCTGCCCTCCACAACATCAAGAAGATAGAGAATGAAACCATGGATGAATTCAACACTAAATTCAGGCATGTGGTTGCAGACCTTCATAAAGACATCAAGCCAAATGATGCTTCTATCCTTATTTACTACATCGAAGCCTTCACCGGTGACTTAAGGTACCAGTTGAGAGATAAAGAACCTACTGATCTTAAAGCTGCCCAGATCCTTGTAGAAAATTGAAACAAACATGCAGTCATCTGGGAAATATAACATACCTGGATACACCAGAAGAAACTCCTCTCACAACAAAGAGACCAAGGTTAAACATTTTGAGTCATAAGAGAATGGAACTTCTAAATATCCCATGAAAGAGATGGTGGAAATGATGAAAACCTTGGTCACTAATCAAAACCAACAAATGGACAATCAATATGCACAGTTGAATCACATACAAAATAGATTGGTGATGATGGAAAGGAATAATGGACCGAGGAAATTTCATCCAAAGAAAAATCAAATGTATCAAAATAAATCCCCTCATCAAGAACCTAGGATCCCAAACCAGTTAGAATCAGCTAACATGGTAGAGGAAGTGATTCAGTGGTGTAGACCTTGTGAAAAATTCCACCAGGTGAGTACTTGTTATGCTGCAAATCAAGTCATGGAATAAGGACTTGCTGAGATCAGTGGTCAGGAAACAACTTTAGGAAAACCTGATCATGTATACATGGTAGGCCAAACCTACCCTTTGTCAAACCAGCATTGGCAACAGGCCATAGATTACAGTCATGAGAATGACCTCCTTTCCCACTTCTATGGTGAAATTCCTACTCCATAAAAGGTTAAGGAAATGAAGGAGGCTAGATTCAAGGGTGCAGTTTATTGAAGGAAGGAGAAGTATTCACCAGCTAAATAGTACAAACCTAAGGTAACAAATCCTCCTTTTCCAAATCCCCATGTTGTTCCAGAATCAAAGATTGACATGGGAAAATGGTTGAATGATGTTAAGGTCTCTTCTTATGCAACTGATATTCTTCAAATTCCTGGTAAAAAAGAAAGGTTGTTAAAATCATTAGAGGATAGTTAGAATAAAACTCATGATGTTGTCGAAGAGGATCCTCTCCCTAGTAATAATGCTATATTTGAATATGAACCTATTAAACCTAAGGATATGTCTATAGTCCTCAACAGTGTTGATCTGAGAAGAGAAGACCACCCGCCTTTTTATGTCTCTCTTTTAGTTGATAATCTTCTCCTTCATAACTACATGTTAGATTCAGGTGCTTCATCAAATGTCATAACAAGAAAAGTAATGGAACAGCTAAATCTAAGGATCACACGACCCTACCACAATGTTTGTGCAATGGATGCAAGAGATGTTGATGTGGTAGGGATAATCTTAAATATACATGTTAAGTAGTCCAAATATCCTGACATCGACATGGTGATGGATGTGGTAGTGATTGATGTGCCAGATAATTGGGGTATGTTGTTATCTAGAAAGTGGGATGCAACTCTTGGTGGGTACATTCAAATGGATTGGACATATGCTACTATACCTACATCAAAAAACACAAGGGTGATACTCCATAGGGAGAAAGAAAGGAAACAACATGTAGAAAACCCTAAAAATCCTAGAAATGAATTTTTGCATTGCACTAACAACTTTGGAAACTATGTTATCTTGTCAAATTTCATGGCCCCTATTAAGGAAAACATTAAAGATGGAAAGATAGATGAAGTTTGGAAAATGTACTTTGACAGGTCTTATTCCAAAGCCGGAAAGGGTGCGGGCATCGTGATCATTTCTCCTTCAAATAAAATATACAACTTTGCTTTCATGTTAGAGTTCAAAGCATCGAAAAATGTAGCTGAGTATGAGGCATTGCTTCTAGGGTTAGAAACCGCTAAAGACATGCGAATAAATATGTGTAACATAAAAGGTTATTCAGACTTAGTCATCCTCCAGGTTAAGAATAAGTATCAGTGTAAAATTGACAGACTAAGGAAGTATAGAAATGCCATATGGGACACCATGGAATGGTTTGATGCACTTAACATTCAAAAGATCCCTATGGAAATGAATGGGTTAGCAGATAAGTTGGTGGTAACAGCATCCACCCTCCAGCCTTCAGATGAGATGATTAATGGGAATGGAAAAATGGAAATTAATTTCAGACCTTCAATTCTGGATAATGTAGATCACTGGAAGGTGTTTAAATATGATGAACAACTCTTGAGATTCATCCATAATCTCCAAGAGTTTGAGGGTGGAAATATCAGTTATCAGCAGGAGGGTAAAGAGTATTAGGAGTGCGAGTATAATGTAAGGAACCACATCATGAGTAGTCTTATATATTTTGGAAATATGTTTGATTGACAGGATCATCATAAAAACAAAAAAGAATAAATAAAAAATTAGGGATTATATGGAAATAAAAATAGGAACCGATAAAGACCCCAAGTTAATAAAAATTGGAAAAGGTACTTCAGAAAAGTAAAGGAATAGTTTGATCAACTTAATCAAAGAGTATAGACATGTGTTGGCCTTTAGTTATGATGAGCTTAAAGCCTATCGGGAATATGTGTTTCAACACACTATTCCCCTCATAGAATAGGCTAAGGAGGTCAAGCCTTTCCGACAAAATCTTAGGAGAATAAATCCTGAGTCGGCCCCCATTGTGTAGAAGGAACTTCAAAAGATATTAACATTGGGGATCATAGCACCTACAAGACATTCATCGTGGTGCTCCAACTTAGTTGTTGCTAGAAAGAAGAATGGTTCAATTAGAATATGCATAGATTTTAGAAATCTAATTACATCATGCCTTAAGGATAATTACCCATTGCCCGACATGGAGACATTACTTCAAAGAGTAACAGGATCAGGAATGATGTCCATGTTGGATGGATTTTTTGAGTATAACAAAGTGTTGGTAAATAAAGAATATCAACATAAAACTACATTCACCACACCTTAAGGCACCTACAAATTTTTAAGAATGCCTTTTGGCTTATTAAATGCCGGTGCCACCTTCCAAAGAGCCATGGATTTTCCCTTTAAAGAACTTGTAGGAAAAATAATTGAAATATATCAAGATGACTTAACTATTTTTTCAAAGGAAATATCTGACCACATAAGTAATCTTAGGTAGGTTTTCATAAGATGTTGGAAATATGGTATTTCCTTAAACCCTGCCAAGTCAATCTTTGGGGTTGACAAAGGCAAGTTGCTGGGACACATCATTTGTAAGGATGGTGTCAAGGTCGATCCTGAGAGAGTCGAAGCTATTAAGAAAGTACCCTTGCCTTAGAATATTAAATCTCTCTAGTCTTTCAATGGCCAGATAAATTTCATAAGGAGATTCATTCCAAATTTAGCAGAACTAATGAAGCCCTTACAAAATTTGTTAAAGAAAGATGCTAAATTTGAATGGACGGATGAAGGGAATGATGCTTTCAAGTATATAAAATATGCTATATCTAAGTCCCCAGTATTGTTCAATCTAGATTATTCCAAAGAATTTTAGATATTTTCCTTTTCCTCAGAGGACACCATTGCTGGTGTTTTGCTTCAAAAGAATGAGGGACAAGAGCAACCTATAGCCTTTATGAGTAGGGCCTTGCAAAATTCAGAGTTGAAGTATACCACCATGGAGAAATAGGATTATTCTCTTGTCAAGTCCCTTAAACATTTTAGAACTTATGTGGGATACTCTAAAATCATTGGGTATGTACCCCATGCAGTTGCCAAGGATATCATGTCTCAACAAGATTGACTAGGAATAAGGGGTAAATGGGTTTCAAAGATTTAAGAGTAAAATTTAGAGATAAAACCTACTAAGTTAATTAAGGGATAGGGTCTTGCAAAGATGTTGACCCAAGGAAAAGAAAAAACCTTAGGAATAATTTGCTAGAACAGTGATCCAGAACAAAGTGTATCAGACGAGCTTCAGAGATTAGAGAAACACCCTTGGTATACCGACATCATATTTTTCCTCCATAACGTTACATGCCCTGATCACATACTTGGCCATAAAAGAAGAGAATTAAGGTTAAAAGCAACTAATTATTGTTTAACAAAATATGGTTTGGGTTGGAGAAACCCCGATGGTTTAATACTTAGATGTGTCGATGAACCTGAGTCCAAATAACTCATGGTTGAGTTCCATGCAGTATTTTGTGGTGGACATTTTGCAGTAAGAACAATCTCCCATAAAATCCTTAGAGCAGGCTAATATTGGCCGAACCTTTTTTGGGATGTACACAAGTCTGTTAGGGTTTTCCCCCAGTGTCAGTTGTTCACTAGAAAGCAACAAATGAAAGCCTTTCCTTTAAAACCAATTGTAGTCCAAGCCCCTTTCCAACAATGGGGGTTTTCTTTCATCAGTAAGTTCAAGGATAAATCGAGCAATGGTTATTATTGGATGCTCACTGCCACTGATTATTTCACCAAGTGGGTATAGGAGATACCCACTAAGAAGGCAACTGATGTTGTAGTCATGGATTTCCTAGAAGATAGGATTATCACAAGATTCGGTGTTCCTACCAAAACCATCACAGATAATGGCCCATGCTTCAGTTCCTCCAAGATGTCATCCTTTTGTTTGAAGTACAGCATTGTCCTATCCCATTCATCCAACTATTATACCCAAGGAAATGGTCTAGCTGAGTCAAGCAATAAAAATTTAATGACCATAATCAAGAAAACTGTGGGTGATAATTAAAAGGCCTGGGATAGCAAGATCAAGTTTGCATTATGGGCCGATAGAATCACAAATAAAATTTCAACCAGAAGGAGCCCTTTCGAACTTATCTATGGCCTATACGTCACCTTACCGGTCCACTTAAAGCTTCCAGTGTATCAGCTTCTCCATACCTTTAGCTCATATCATGATGCCTTTCAAAAAAGAATCAACCCGTTGATTGAGTCAGATGAAAGTAGAAGAAATTCCCTTGACCAGAGTATCAGAAATTTAGACAAAGTCAAGAGAACCTTTGATAGATCTACCCAACCTAGATCCTTTCAAGTAGGTGACATAGTCTTGCGTTGGGACAAACGGCGGGAGAAACCCATGAAACATGGAAAGTTCGACAGCTTATGGTTGGGGCCATATATCATTGATGAAGTAGAAAGAACAAATTCTTTCTATCTAAATGACCTGGAAGAAGAAAGTTTAATCCTACCAGTGAATGGAATTCTCCTCAAGATGTTCTTTGCCGAGATGGTTTGATGCCTTTATTGGCATTAGTGGTTTCAGGGCCAATTTCTAAACTTTTCCCTGCATGTATTTTTAAAATTTCATGTATCATATTGTTGTATTATATATGTTTTGTACCATAGCACTAACCTTGAATTTTTTCTGTTATATATTAGTCTTGTAAAATATTGCTTTTTGTACATTATATACTAATTTTGTACATTAATCTGCTTTTCCAGTTGGTTTCTTTTATATACATGTTACTGATAAACTTTAATTGTTGTGTAGAACCTAGATATTATAGAGTTCTCACATCCTCTTCTTTGATCAGAATATTAGTTAGAGCATGTATCCCTAGATGGAGCCAGATATTACCTACTAAGTCATACTTAGTCGATGTTATCAAGTGAGCTTGGTCAACCAAACAAAAATGATTTGTTCGGACTTTAGAAGACCTTCAGACTTGCTTCTGGGAAGTGTTTTTTTATCTACCACATGTTCATACCCCCTTGGTGGAGTTGTAATAAAATGTTCTAGAATGGTAGTGTCTATAAAATACTCGGTCTCTTGGACTCATTCATCAATTCGATCGTCCTAGAGTGTTTTTTCCCTTGGTTATTATTGGTTCTTGAATAAATGACTGATAATTTCTGATTTTTTCACTCAATACCTCCAAACTTGGGGTGGTCGACTTGACATTTAGTCCTATTGAAGCTATTAGATTCTGTGTGTCAATGTATAAACATGCTAGGCATTATGGTCGAGTCATATGAACATGTGCTAAGTCCCCTAGGTTTTTTTTTAAATTTTAAATTTTAATTTTTCTACAAAACTTAGGCTATTTTTTAATAGTCTAAATGGAAAAATTGGTCTTGTAATAGAAGTGGGGTTAAAAGTCTATTTCAGTCATGGGGGTGCTCATTTTATAACTTGAAGCATCCGATAAACCCATAAAACCACTTTTCCTAAGTTTTGAGTGATTTTTTTATCACTTAGGTAAGAAAATCCAAAAAAAATCAAATATTAATTAATTTAATGAAAAATTAATTAAATAATAGAGCAAATCCAAGTTCCTAAATCAGTGGATTCTCAACTGATTTGAATGAAATCAGTTTCTATCATCCTCCCTAATTTTTGTTGGGACTTTCCTTTGATCACTCAGGTTTGGAGGGCGTCTCTCTCCCTCATGGGGCAAATTGTGTTGTGTTGTCCATTTAGGATGAGTTGGGTGAGCCGATAGGTGGTGTGGTGGCGCCTCAGGTGAGAGGTTGCACACCCAGACTTCTTGATTCACTTCATATCTCACCCAGTTCACTGCATATCATCTCCTAGCTCCTCTTCCAATCAGGATTTGTGCCCCGTTTGGGCCAGTGGGCCTGTTTTTGCTATAAATTGAGGCTTCCGTTCCCTTCTTCAAGTTAGTTCGAGTTGGAGAGAATAGGCTTGCTATTGTAATATTGTTGTAATATTTTAATTGGTGGAATAAAGAAGCTTCGGAGGCTAAATGGTGTAATTCTCTCATGTGTGTGGAATAAGCATTGTCTTGCGGCTATTGATGTTGTCAGTTTTCCTCTCAATTTCTACATCTGAACCTTGTCTGGCTTGAATGATTTAGCTGAATCGATTGGAGTGTAGTTGGGAAAGTAAGATTACTTGTTTTTTCTATATCTTATAGCATATGTGTTTGAACATCTAGATTATACATGTTTAATAAGCTTATTTGCATGGAATTCTTGTCTATTTTTTCATATATATATCTAGATCTCATAAGGTTTTGTGCAAGGTTGTGTGTTTAGCTTTTAGGTGGCAAGGATTGGAAAAGATGTGGATATATTTTTAATCCACTATACATCTGACATTTTTGTGGAGGCATTTCCCCTCTGCATTCCACTAACAAGTTCCCTTGCAGATCCATCCAGCAACAGGCCTTCCCCCTTCTCTTCCTCCATTTTATTAAAATCAATCTTCTAGTTACTTGTTCATCCTATTATGATCAGATCTACTTCTAAAAAATGCTTATACATTGTTATATCTAGTTCCTAAGAGTTGTGTTGCTTATATCTGAAATTTCATAAAGAATAACATATTTTAAAGATAGATCTAGGTGAAGAAATACCTTTTTGCAAGTAGCTAAATCGTAAATCTAAAGCTTGCTCATAAGGTTTTTTTTTTTTTTTTTCATTATTTAAAGATTTAAATTCTGTAAGAAAGTGCACATCATATTATCTTCCCAAAATTAAATCCAAGATCCCAATGAAAGTTTTCTTTCCTTGGTTCCTTTTTGCAAAACTAAATTGTTCCATTTTAACAATTTTTAACTTAGTCTTTTTTTCGGTAATTAGTGTGGTGACCCAAAACACTTTTAAATTGTTTTTGGGCACATTTGATTTTAATATATTGCTGATTTTTATCATATTTAACAAAAAGGAGAAGGAGAATCTGCCCATTTTCTGACTCTTGGGCGAATCGAAGCTTCCTGGAGGCTTCCCCCACTGTTTTGCTTCCTTATTAGGCTTGCTGTAAGCTTGTTGTAAGCCTTTGGATCCCAGATAAAAAGGAAAAAAGTGAAATTAGTTTTATGATATTGTAACCTTTAATAATAAAGGATCACTTTGAGTAGGCTCTTTCGAGCCTACTCCCCATCCCCCCTGGGGGGATCCGTATCTGTTTCACTTTTTTGCACTTTTTCCTGTTTTTTGCTCTAGTTTAGCCTCGTTATGCAGGATTGTATAATTTGATCATATTGTTATTATTCCATATTTTGAAATCAAATTATCACTAATACTTACCCCACGAATCCCTGATTAAACCGAAAGGCGAAAGAGGATCATGGTAGAATTAATTAGAAAAATTGTGGTGTGTGTTTTTGCTTCTATTTTCATCTAGTTTGATTGTTAGGTTTCACAAGCAAACAGTAAAATTAGCCCCTCCTTTATTTCCCGATTGAGGTCCAAGTGGACCAAAATAGATTCCCAGAGGGTCTTTTTTTAACAAGAACACACTCTTAAAATTTACTAAAATTTACAAAACTTCGGTGTGTATGCTCTGCACTTGGCTGTGGTTCATCTGATCAGTCAAGCTACATCAAAAGCAATGTGAGTGACTATAATAATTAGGATTCACTTTCCCAATTAACCACCACAGGAAAAAATCCAACGCCTCGATTAAACCATAAACGGTGGCAAAATACCCAAAGGAAGTGGGAACTACTGGACAATGACCTTGAGGCGCCGATCTCTATTACATCCTAGTGGGTGTATTACGAACATAGTATCAGAGACTCCATCCATCCCACACATTCCTTGCGAGTAGAATTAGCGGTTGTTACTTTTGGGCATACTCCAGGTGTCCCTCGTGTATAACTGGAGTCCCCCCTGCCTAATTTAATTTACTCATTTTTTCACATTAATTTAAAACGTACCAAGATACAATTGCACAACATTCACTCCAGCACTTGCGCACTCTTAATTATTTTTCGGCTCCATTTAAGGCATTGGTCAAATGTTTATTTCTTTCAATCTACACGTGATTAGGTGTCATATTATGCTTATTTGTGATTGTCTCATCATTTTATTTGTTGTTTATAATTGTTAAATCAAAACTCCTAAAAAACGTACTCATTTAATACCATCATCATCTAAGTAACCAGCCTTAGTAACTTGTAGGGTCTACCCCCCTTGGCTTTGTTAGGAGTATTCCTAAACGGAGGAGTCAAGAACAAGGTGATAGCCTTGACTCAAGACTTTTCCCCATGGACACACTGAGTGGCTTGAATATTTCTACCACATTCCCCCCTAGGTGTGTGAAAGGAGGCAACAAACCTCACCCAACTTCCCCCTTCTAACACGCCAGAGGCCAAGATAAAAAAGAGGATGGAGGCCATTGAGAGGTGGATGGAGGGATTCATGATAGACCATACTCCCTCTCCCATAGGATATTAGGGATTTATAGGACCTCTATGTGTTGAACAATTAGCACCTGAAGATCTGCAAGGACATATGGGGCCTTCTCTGATGGTGGAAGTGTTGGTGTAATTGTAACTTCAGAATGTATTCATCTATATATCTTATGTATTGTACCCCGATGTTTATTCTGGGATGTGTTTGTAATGTACTTGAGTCATTTCATGCCTCGATGTTTCTATCGGGAAGTTTCTATATTGTGAACAATCCATGTCAAGTCATTGTGGGTAACCCTCCTATTGATCAAGGGTTAAAGTCCTCGCAGTTCCAGGGCACTAGGGTTATTAGACTCTCCTAGAGAATTCGGCCCTAGTAGGTTATTGTCTAGTCGGGAATTAGTATAAATAGAGAGTGAGTCTCTCTATTTATCACACACTCACTCACACTCAGTTTTAGCACATAGCTGAGGAAGAAGAAGACACTGGGGCTAGGAAGAAAGAGGTTACTGCTATCAGGAGATCATCTTATTGTTTTGGGGTTTTACTTTTGGTGTTGATTCTATCTTTGAGGAAGTTGCGGGGTTTTCTCCATTTATGGTTTCCCTGAAGAAAAACACTGTCTTCATTGTCTCTTGTGTTTGATTGTTGTGCTTGTTATTCTCTCAGTTAAAGATCCTAATATAATTCTAGCTTAATGTAAAAAATCTAAAATGGTATCAGAGCTAACCTAAGAAGAAGACACTGTGCAACTGCGGAAACTAGGGTTTCCTACTTTGTGGATCTCTCTCCATAGATTTTCAGTAAAATAAGGTTGGATTAACTCTCCTCCCCACGGCGCATCTTTCTGTCAAAGCAGAATCCAATTCTGAGCTTTTTCAGTTTTAGACCCGACACTGCTGCCAGAAATTAGGGCTTTCCACAGAAGTGGAATTTTTTAGTGATCCCATGCCTGGATTGATCTCCTCCTCAAAATTGAAGTTTAGAGATCAAGATCAAAGCATTTGGTTGGACAAAACTCCAGAAAAGTCAAACCCTAATCTGCTCCTGAGCCAGCACTACAGAATTTCAGCTCCAAATTCAGATCCGACATCTTGACCTGGTAAGATCTAAATATTTTGTATTTCCATTTGAGGTTCTCAGTTAAGATGTCTCATCATACCAATCTTGATGAAAATCTCGAGGGAGTTGATAACTTCTGAGCCTGGAAGTATAGGATCTCCCTGGTCCTAGAAGAAAGTGAGTTGGACTCCTATATTAATGAGGAGGTTCCAGTTCCAGAGGGAGATGAGGCTAAGGCCTTACACAAGAAGAAGATGGTTATCTAAAAGAGGATTATTGCTGATTCAATCAAGGATCACCTCATACCATAGGTTTCCTCCCTAAAAACACCTAAATCTATGTTTGATGCCCTAACCAAATTGTTTGAAGGGAAGAACATAAACCAAAAGATGACTCTGAGAAATGAACTGAAGAATGTAAATATCCAAAATGCAAAGACCATCCAATCTTACTTTACAAGGGTCTCTCAGATCAAGGAACAGTTGGAAGCAGTAGATGAAGAAGTGGATAATGCAAATATTGTAATGACCACGTTGAATGGTCTCCCTAGATCATGGGACTCCTTTATTCAAGGAATCTATGCCATAAAGAAGTTAGTCAAGTTCAACAGACTATGGGAAGAATGCTCTTAAGAAAAATCTCGGATAGTATATCGAGAAGAGAAGATGCGAAGTGAAGATCAAGCTCTCATAGTTCAATCCAAGAAAAGTAGAAGAAGCTCTCATCACTCCAGAGGTAAGAACTTCCACCAGAAATATAACACTAGAAAAGAATTATCTAAATTAAGATGCTATACATGTGGTGAAAGAGGACACTTTGCCAAAGACTATCCTAGAAACAATATTAACTCCCATAAGAAGAAGGGAAATAAGAGAAGACATCATGCTCATGCTGCAGAGGATGATGAGCCTTCCACAAAGAGATTCAGACAAGAAAGTGATGATTCTTCAAGTGATGAAGAACATGTGCGGATCTCCACTCTCATGGGAACTATCTCACATGGAAGCAATGATTGGCTTATAGAAAATGGTTCTTCCAAACATATGATGAGATTCAAAGAATCCTTTGTGAAACTATCTGAACATGACTCACCTCACAAGGTGAAACTTGGGGATGACTACCAGTATCCAGTAAAAGGTAGTGGGGAATCCTCCTATAAGCTATACTCTGGAAAATCTATGAAGATGCAAGATGTATTTTTTGTACCAGGACTAAAGAAGAATCTCCTCTCCATATCTGCATTAGATGCAAAAGGCATGAGGGTTGCATTTGTAGATGGCCAAGTTCTCATGTGGCCAAAGGGAAAGACTTTTGATGATGTAGTAGTGATTGGGGAACAAGAGGGAGGTCTATACAAATTGAAGGGCCATCCAGAAAAAGATTTAGTCCATGACACAGTAGAGCCAAATGAACTTTGGCATAGAAGGCTTGCACATGTGAAATACAGAGCACTACCACTTGCAAGCAAAGCTGTTGAAGGTCTTCCATAAATTCAAGCAAAACATGATGGAGTCTGGAAAGGATGTGTGAAAGGAAAGAACACAAAGAAGACATTTCCAAGTAGCGAGAGAAAGGAAAAAGGAATCTTGGAAATCATCCACTCCGATGTATGCGGTCCAATGTCATCAAGTTCACTAAGGAGGTATGTATACTATGTTTATTTCATTGATGACTTTTCTAGGAAGACATGGATTTACTTCATGAAGTATTCAGCAAGTTCAAAGAATTCAAAGCCTTGATCAAGAACCACACTGAAAAGAATATCAAGACCTTTTGATCAGATAATGGCAGAGAATTCACATCAAATGAATTCAAAGAGTTATGTAAAGACTTAGGGATTAAGAGGGAGTTATCCACTCCATATAATCCACAATAGAATGGTATTGCAAAAAGGAAGAATAGAACGATCATGGAAGCTGCAAGAGAAATGCTTCATGATCAAGATCTTCCCATGCATCTATGGGTAGAAGCTACCAGAACAGCGGTGTATGTACAGAATCATACTTTACACAGAGTACTCGAGAACAAGACACCTAAAGAAGTATTCTTCGGCAAGAAGGTAGAAATTAGCCATCTCAAAATATTCGGCTGTCCAGTGTACATACACATTCCAAAAGAAAAGAGGACAAAGTTAGATCCTTTAGGAAAGAAGGGTATATTTGTGGGATACTCTGAAAGCTCAAAGGCTTATAGAATATACTTCCCAGGATTCAAGAAGATCAATATCAACAACGATGTAACATTTGACGAAGACTCAGCCTACAACAAATCGAGAAAGAGACCTGCTAAAGCACCTAAAGAAACAAAAGCACCCATAATTCATGACACAACCATGAATGAAGAATATCAAGAAGAAGATCGAGAATTTGAAGAACCTCAAGAACCTATATATCCACCTTAGGAGAAGAATCCTCATAAGAGGAAACCTTCTTGGGTATGAGAAGTTATCCAAGGTGCGGAAAGATATGGGGCTCCAGAAGAGAATCACAGAGGAAGAAAGAGGACAAGGTCTTGCTCCGGATATGTAGCATTATTATGTGATTTCATCGATAAAGAACCTTCCAATTATGAAGAAGTGACAAAACAGAAAGAATGGAAGGATGCTATGATCAAAGAGTATTAGTTGATCATGAAGAATGATGTTTGGGATGCTGTTCTATGACCAGAAGAGAAGTCAGTTGTAACTTACAAATGGATCTACAAGATCAAGCATGCTGTAGATAGTAGCATAGAAAAATATAAAGCAATATTTGTTGCTCGTGGTTTCTCCCAGAAAGAAGGAATAGACTATGAAGAAACTTTTGCACCTATAGCTAGATACACTTCCATCAGATCAGTACTTGCTTTGGATACAGTTATGAAATGGAAGATACACCAAATGGATGTCAAGACTTCTTTCTAGACACTCGGTTTTGAGACACATGACAGAGGGTCTCATGTGTGTATACTGAAGAAATCCCTGTACGGTTTGAAACAGGCACCCAAGACATGGTACGACAAAATTGTCAGCTTTATATCCAGTTTGGGCTCTGCCAAGAGTAAAGCAGATTCCAACCTTTACTACAAGGTTGAAGATGGCAACCAAGTGATGCTCCTACTGTATGTAGATGGTCTGTTTGTAACAAGTATGGATGGTTTGATTGCTGATATGAAGAGGAAGCTTGCTGCCAAGTTCGAAATGAAGGACTTGGGTATGATGCATTATTTTCTAGGCATGGAGGTGTGGAAGAATGCAGATGGAGTTTCCCTAGGACAAGGGAAATATACAGTAGAGATCCTAAGGAGATTCGGGATGATGGACTGCAAGGCCATGACCACACCTATGGCATCGAACCTGAAGCTATTGAGTGATGCTTCATCAGAAGCGGTTGATGCCACAATGTATTGTCAGATGATTGTGTCCTTGATGTACCTGACGAACACGAGACTAGGTATTTTCTTTGTTGTGAACACCTTGAGCTCGTTCTTGACAAATTCGAGACATGTTCACTTGATTGCTACAAAGCATATTCTGAGGTACCTAAGGGGTACAGTTGATTATGGGGTCAATTATGAGGCGAATCAAAAGATTAACCTGGAGGGTTATGTTGATTCATATTGGGAAGGTAGTTCCATCGATGGGAAGAGCACTTTAGGTTTTTTCTTCAGTATGGTATCAGGTATGATCTCTTGGTTTAGCAGGAAGCAATTTTATGTGGAACTGAGTACAGCTGAAGTAGAGTATTTCACATCTTGTTCAGTTAGTTGTGAGGCAGTATGGCTGAGGAAGCTACTGTCTGATTTATTTGATCTCTAGTTAGATGCTACTTGTATATATTGCGACAACCAGAGTTGTGTGAAGTTGTTGGAGAACCCAGTGTTCCATGACAAGTCGAAGCATATTGATATCAAGTATCACTATATCAAGGATATGGTGCAAAGAGGAGCAGTGAAGCTCCAGTATGTTGCGATGGATGAACAGACAGCTGATGTGTTGATGAATCCATTAGCCAGAGTGAAGTTTGAATACTTTAGGAAGAAGCTTGGTGTTCTCCATATCAGGGTTCCTTCCAAGGGGAAGTGATGAGTCCATGAGCCATTTTGTCATGGTGAGAGGATTGGTTCCTTCCATGTCAGATATGAGTACTGAGCCATTCTGATGTAACTATAGGATTGGTTGTTACATGATCATATATAAGGGCTATTTCCATTCTTGGAATGGAGGTTCTTGGTCAGTTACCAGGAATACTCGGTCTAGGACTGAGGGCCATTCTGATATGACTGTGGGATGTGTTCCCACATGATCGGATGTGAGTGCATGGCCATTCTGATGCGATTAAGGGATGTGTTCCCACTTGATCATATATAAGGGCTGATGCCATTCTCTGGGAGAATGGAGGCACCTGGTCAGTTACCAAGAACCCTCAACCTGGGGTTGAGAGCCTTTCTAGCAAGATTACAGGATGTGTTCCTGCATGGCTGGATGTACGTGCAGAGCCTTTCTAGCAAGGTTGTAGGATGTGTTCCTGCATGGCTAGATGTAAGTGCAGAGCCTTTCTTGCAAGGTTGCAGGATGTGTTACCCCATGGCTGGATGTAAGTGTAGAGCCTTTCCAGCAAGGTTACAAGATGTGTTCCCGCATGGATGGATGTAAGTGCAGAGCCTTTCTAGCAAGGTTGCAGGATGTATTCCCGCATGGCTGGATGTAAGTGTAGATCCCTTCTAGCAAGGTTGCAGGATGTGTTCCTACATGTCTAGATATAAGTGATGAGCCTTTTCGATAGGGTTGTGGGATGTGTTCCCGTATGATCGGATGTGAATGCTGGGCCTTTTTGACATGGTGTTGGATGTGTTCCTCTCATGGTTTGATGTAAGTGCTGGGTGGGCCATTCTCACTTAGTGTCATATATAAGCACTAAATAAGACCTACATGGAGGCTAGGCCTACAGCCAGCATGAAAAAGGGCTAGCTCTGTAGAGCTTTCTATGACAAAAAGAATCATGAGATAGCACCCATGATGATGATCTAGTAATGATGATCTAACAGTGATGATCCAGATCCAGTGATGATCCAGATCTAGTGATCCTGCTCCAGTGATGATCCATATCGAGTGATGATCGAGATCCAGTGATGATATTCCAGTGATGATCCAGATCAAGTGATGATCCAGATCCAGTGATGATGATCCAGATCCAGTGATGGTCTAGATCCAAAGATGAAGATGAATTGAAGATGAAGATGACTTGAGGATGACGAGGACTCAATGATGATCCAGATGATACAGAGAAGAAAACTTGCGCTGATAAATTGTGTCAAGAGAATACCTTCCTAGTTAAGAGGGAGTGTTGATGTAATTGTAACTTTGGAATGTATTCATCCATATATCTTATGTATTGTACCCCGATGTTTATTCTGGGATGTGTCTGTAATGTACTTGAGTCATGTCATGCCCCGATGTTCCTATTGGGAAGTTTCTATAATGTAAACAAGTCATGTTAAGTCACTCTGGGTAACCCTCCTATTGATCAAGCGTTAAAGTCCCCACATTTCAGGGCACTAGGGTTATTAGACTCTCCTAGAGAAGTCAGCCCTAGTAGTTTATTGTCAAGTCAAGAATTAGTATAAATAGAGAGTGAGTCTCTCTATTTATCACACACTCACTCACACTCAGTTTTAGCACATAGCCAAGGAAGAAGAAGACACTGGGGCTAGGAAGAAAGAGGCTACTGCTATCGAGAGATCATCTTACTATTTTGGGGTTTTACTTTTGGTGTTGATTCTATCTCTGAGGAAGTTGTAGGGTTTTTTCCATTTATGGTTTCCCCGAGGAAAAATACTTTGTTCATTGTCTCTTGTGTTTGATTGTTCTACTTGTTATTCTCTCAGTTAAAGATCCTAATATAATGCTAGCTTAATGTTAAAAATCTAATAGGAAGAGGAAGAGGACTAGTAGCTTAAGCCTCCTTTTCCTACCAATCATGCTTCCCATGAAGAATACATTCATTAGGAGGAAGTTAGTTGCCTACCATTATGCTTTGCTTCATTTTATTTGCTGAAACAAATACTAAAGGTCTCTAACTAGGCACAAAAAATGGAGGTGATGAATGATGTCGTGACATTTTGGAGGATGGAGGGTGAAGGGGATGAACAAGCATAATCTACAGTGTGTCTTGAATTTTCCTTTCTTGAGTGCACAGAAGAGAGTCCCGAGGCTACATAGGAGGGGTATTATAATTTATTTGCTGAAGAAATTGGCCCCCCTACTACAAGCCCATTCAGTGGATGTTTTGAGGAAGTTTTCAGGCCTCGACTATATGATAAATACAAGGATGAGTACTTGGAGGATGAAGGCCCCAACTGGGATAGTTCTTCCCACTCTTCCAGTATGGGATATTCATATCATGGGAGGCACATTTCACTTTATTTCATAGAGGGTATCTCCCATAAAACACCTAAGGAAGAGCAGGTTTTGGATTCTTGTCTTTGGGATGAGGCAGTTGAGGTCTCAGGTATAGAGGGTCATGAGCTTCCTTTGTAGGAGTATTTTGAAGAACAACTCGACATCATGTAGGGGAGGCATAGTTGGAGCAACGATCATGGAGCCAGCAAATGCTAGGAGAATTGAAATGCAGTCAAGGGTTCAATGATCCAGGGGATAAATACGTGGAGCAATTTTATCATGGAAGGTGTACAACAAAATTTCCAAAGGGCTGTCATGGCCCAGTGGTTGCACATGTGGAGAGCCCATACTATAGGAATGGCGATTTAATCATGCACAACAAAGGGAAAAGGTTCAAAAATAACCTCATGACCAAGGAAGAGGAAATAATTCGCATATGTAATCACCTACTTAACTGGGTAGCAATGCTTAGTAGGTACGATAGGTGGGAAAAAAATAAGCTTGGTATGGCGATCATTTCTCTTTGGGAAATTATTTTGTTTTACTTTTATTATCTGTTTGGTTTTGTTTTCAAAGCACACTAGGAATTGTTCGGAAAAAAATCGCAAGCCGGCCAAAATGGATCAGACACATGGTCTACGCTGGTTCTTTTCTACCTCATGGTGAAGATAGCATCCCTGAGTTGGAGCCACTGTTAGCACTTGTGCTAAATTTTGAATAGGCGTCAGCAAAGAAAGGCCAACAATGAGAAAACCCGATCACCACAAGGATAGATCTGTGGCGTATACGCACCTTCGTGATGGAAGGAGCAGGGATCATAAAGGTGCATTGAGATCGTGATGTATGGAAGGACTTACTCATCTTAAATGGTCAATATTCCCCACCCCAATCAGAGATATCTATGGCGGAGAATCCTTTCTAAGCCCCGAATTACACAAAAAATAAGCCAGAGGGTGGTTGCAAAGTGGAGGACCTATGCTTTTGAATGGTGATGATCTGACAAGGATCTGATCATTGGCCCTGAATGTTTTCATAGTTGGAAGGTGCATGATAGATAAGGGAAGGGGATGATGTGAAATCACATAACACCCCATGCCCTCAATGATAAAGATTCAGAGGGTTGATTAATCAACTGCCTCGATCTACTTTGCGATAGGAACTTGTGAGAAGGATAACCAGCGAGCAGATCACGAAGTGGGTTGGAAGGGTCACAAAGTTGAATGGTCGAGATCTAGATTAGAGGATATCTATGGTCGAGGATTATTTCGTCGACTTGAGATGCTAGGGTAAATAAGGAGGAGATGGGTTGTGAATTGGAGGCTGATACATGTAATATCGATGACGTAGATTGCATCTTGGAGATCTGAGAGTTACTTCATATCACACATAGGGAGTGATGAGTGTCAAGTCTAACCACCATGAAATAACCAAAGGATGATTATAAGTGAGGCCAAAGGTCACCTCTATCATTAATGTTGTGACATCAAAGACAAGGAGATGGCGTGGTTGGCACCTCCACATAAGAAAATTGGATCAGTGGCTCATGTGACCATTTGTGTTGTCATCATGTTGTTGGATAGTGGCATGTGCGAGGATCTATCGGACTCGGGGGAGNGCACCTCCACATAAGAAAATTGGATCAGTGGCTCATGTGACCATTTGTGTTGTCATCATGTTGTTGGATAGTGGCATGTGCGAGGATCTATCGGACTCGGGGTAGACTTGTTAAATTTTCATATGCTTAGCTAAGACATCAATATATCATTTCATTTTCATAACAAAAGCATATAAATAGGACCACTGAAAGATAGACAAGCACAACCATACAAAAGGAACACAAACATTTATCCTGGGAAAACCCTAAAGGGAAAAACCCAACAAAAGATTCCTCAATATAGATGTCCCAAAAAGATAAAAGATAAAACCAGTAAGGAGATCAAATCCTGATCCTCCTCCTTCTCCAGCTACTTCTCTTCTCCACTAATGCGCTACACAAGTGAGAGTGTGTGCTCAAATGAGGAGAGCTACACCTCTATTTATATTCATTCGTTCACTTCAATTAACTCATTTGACATGTAGGCTCGAGTTAATCATGTAGGATCGAGTTACACATGTAGGCTCAAGTAACCAAAATGGGGTGCTAATGACCCACCTTTACAATTAGAGGGGACAACCTCATGACTCTTATTAGCTCTCACGATTAGAAGCATCGCGGTACAAGCTAATACAAGTGGTTCTCCCGGTAGGACCATCGGGGACCACAAAATATACGTATAGAATATTCTTCAAAGTTACAATATTTCAACACTGCCCCTTAACAAGAAGGGTATTCTAAAACAACATCAACAACAACAATAGTAGGAGAGGACATCATCAACATCATTTGATGACAACAAATCTTTAATCAACATCAACATCTTTTGACCTTTTGATCAGCAACATCTTCAACACTTTGATCTTTCGATCAAAAACATCTTCAGTAATTTGTTCTTTCGATCAACAACATCATCATATCCTGATCAGTAACATCATGATCAGCACCATCATCATACTTCAATTCTTGAACGGCATCATCATCATCATATTCTAATCTTTTGATCAGTACGTCATCATCATCATACTCTGATCTTTCGATCAGTACATCATCATCGTCATACTCTGATCAATACATCATCATCATCATATTCTAATCTTTCGATCAGTAGATCATCATCATGCTCTGATCTTTTTTATCAGTACATCATCATCATCACGCTCTGATCTTTCAATCAGTACATCATAATCATCATCATACTCTGATCTTTCGATCAGTACGTCATCATCATCATGAAAACATCATTAACATCAAGACATCAACATCATCAAAACATCAACATGATCCTTCCTTTTGGAATTACGGGATTTAGGTCTTTATGAAGTTACCAATGATCCTTCCTTTCGGAATTACAGGATTTAGGTTTTTACGGAGTTACTAACGATCCTTCCTTTCGGAATTACGGGATTTAGGTCTTTACGGAGTTACTAATGATCCTTCCTTTCAGAATTACAGGATCAACACATTTGTGGAACTCAGACAATCCTTCCTATTGGAATTACGGGATCAACACATCTGTGGAACTCAGACAATCCTTCCTATTGGAATTATGGGATCAATTTAATGATCCTTCCTTTTGGAATTACGGGATTTAGGTCTTTACAGAGTTACTAACGATCCTTCCTTTCAAAATTATGGGATCAACACAGATGTGGAACTCAGACAATCCTTCCTATTGGAATTATAGGATCAACACATCTGTGGAACTCAGACAATCCTTCCCATTGGAATTACAGGATCAAGTCAATGATCCTTCCTTTCGGAATTACGGGATTTAGGTATTTACGGAGTTGCTAAAGATCCTTCCTTTCAAAATTACGGGATCAACACATATGTGAAACTCAGACAATCCTTCCTCTAGGAATTATAGGATCAACACAAGTTCTCGAGTACCGAAGTCACCGGATCCGTTCTGAACCAAAGTTCAAGGATGATACAATCCTACCACATTCACGGGGACCGAGAGCTCCGGATACATTTTGAACCGAGGTTCAGGGATGATGCAATTCCACCACTTTCATGGGAGCCAAGACCTCCAGATACATTTTGAACCAAGGTTCAGGGATGATGCAATCCACCACTTTCACGGGGGCCGAGACCTCCGGATACATTTTGAACCAAGGTTTAGGGATGATGCAATCCACCACTTTCATGGGGGCCGAGACCTCCGGATACATTTTTGAACCGAAGTTCAGGGATGATGCAATCCTACCACATTCACGGGGGCTGAGACCTCTGGATACATTTTGAACCGAATTTCAGGGATGATGCAATCCCACCACATTCACGAAGACCGAAGTCACCGGATCTATTTTGGACAGATGTCCCAGGATGATACAATCCCTCTTCATTCTCAAGAACTGAGCTCACCAGATCACTTTTGGGAAAATGTCCCAGGATGATACAATCCCACTGCAACATCACTACTCTCCCTTTCGAGGAAGGTTCTTCTGAACCTCACCAAGCTTGTCTCGAAAGTGTTCGAACTTTACTCGAGACAGAGGCTTCGTTAGCACATCAGCAACCAAAACATCATCATCTACATCTTCAGTATGTGAATACTGAACTATCACCATCTGTATCTCCAGTATGTGAATACTGAAAGCATCATCATCTATTTCTTCAGTATGGGAAAACTTAAACATCATCATCTGCATCTTATCTCGTATGTAGAAATACTGGATTTCTATGTGTTACGATAGAACACAGGGTTCTTTGTCATCACAACTCTGGTTATCACATAGAATCATTGTAGTATCCATATTCAGTTCAAAGAGACCTAATATCAGCTTCTGAAGCCATATGGCTTCACAACTTAGCAGAGCAATCTGCTATGTATCTTGCTTCAGCCATGCTACGAGAAACATTGGACTATTTCCTGCTAAACCATGAACTCGTAGCAGACCCCAAACAAAAGCATCTACCTAATGTGCTTTTCCTGTCTGAGATACTTCCAGCCCAATTTTCATCTGTGTATCCATACAATCTATACTCATGGCTACCATCATAATATAAACCAAAGTCTATAGTCCCTTTCAGATATCTCATCACATGTTTTGCAGTTGCTAGGTGAACCCGTCTTGGTTGAACAAGATATTGACTTAAGGTGTTCAAATCAAAACAAATGTCTGGTTTGGTATTTGTTAAGTACATCAATGACCCAATGATCTATCTGTAATGAGTCATATCCACTAAATCTGATGAGTCATCAGCTAACAGCTTCAGGTTGGAGTCCATGGGTGTGGCCATGGCTTTGCATTCCAACATATTGAGTCTCTTCAATATCTCTACTGCATACTTTCCCTGGTTGAGAAATATTTCTTCTGAACTTTGACATACTTCCAAACCTAGGAAATAATGCATTAACCCAAGGTCTTTCATCTCAAATTCTTCTGCTAGTTTCTTCTTGCTTTCCATGACCTGTTTCTCATTTCCTGTCAAGGATAAGTAATCCACATATAATAACAGGATGACAAGTTCATCTTCTACAACCTTGAGATAAAGGTTAGGATCAGCTTTACTCTTGGTAAATCCCATGCTCGACAAGAAACTATCTATTCTTCCATACCAAGCTCTGGGAACTTGCTTCAAGCCATAGAGGGCCTTCTTCAACTTGCATACATGATTCCATCTGGCTCTCCTAGTTGGCGACTCTTTTCATATGTACCAACGTCTACATGGACAACATGTTGATGTCGATAGACAGGTCCTACAATTGCTGCAGGGAGGCATTCAAATCCTCATTGCTGGTCTCAATTGCAGTTAGGGGAATTTGAACATTTCAGACGCATGTCCCAGTACTGATTGAGCCAAAGTCTTGCACAGTCACTCCTTCTAGCGCTCTCTTTAAACCAACATCATACAAAGAATTAAGTTTGGTTCTTACCTCCATGAATCCCTCTTGTATAGATTTCTTATTTTACTTTGTGGCTGCATCTATTGCATCTGTAACCACCTTTATAAGCTGATTCAATTGTGCTTCCATCCTTGGAGTTGCACTATTGGTCACACCCTGTTCATACAATTTCTTTTTCCTTTACTCATCAAATGTACGCTCTGCTTTCAGGTCAGTGGGTGTTTTTGTCAACTCTGTATCGGATTCATGGTGACTCTGCTGGTCATCCTTATGCACCGGATCAATAGGTGCATCTGCTGGGGGTCTTATCGATACTTCCTCCAAACTGACTAGCTCTCTCCATATCGCAAGCTAATCATTAACAGTCGCCTCCAATTCTCCATCAAACAACTTGTAAGGCATCGACAACCATTGCGTGTCTGGGTCACACTGCTCTTGTACGTGAATGATGTGTGGGATGATTGTAAGCAGAGTAATCCTTTGATACTTCATCGTAGCCTCCTAAGATAACCAGAGAACTTTCACAGCTGCTACCTGCAACGCTTCCCAATAGACCCAAAATTCTATTGCCCAGTCCTTCAATATTTTTGATTCCCTTAACCACTAGATATTTTGGTAATGGGCACCCATACACACTTTCACCACTTCTACCTCCATTCCTTGATAGTCATCTGGCTCCATCTAAGCCACACGTGAGATCAAGATCAACAACCAACTGTATGTAAATGACCACTCTCCCTATTGCACTCCCACTGCATCCTCTACCACCTGGTTCATCAGAAAGAGTGATCAGTTCATTTGTACGCCTTCCACACATTGCTCTGCACACATAATCACCCCCGAGTTACATTGAATGAGGCAGTTCTTCCTGACCAATTTGCTGGCCAAAATCCTTGTGTCAATACGCACTACCTAGTGATTGATACTGTCGATGTGGTAAGCCCTCCTGTCACACTGTGACCCATAGCACTTCTTCAACCTTTCTGCAATCCTCTTGTCATTATCCTTGCCTCTAAAATACTGCGAGGGGTCTGACCCATCCTTAGGTAGCCCCATGATGTCTGAGATTAATTCCACTGTGATTTCAATTGGTGTGTCTAGCCACAACATCCCGCCATGAAAACATGCCAAAAGTTTCTTTATGCAGGAATTCACCTCATTTAACTGCCTCATTGTAACATCTTCCAATGCAAGCAATTCATGGTCATCATACTTTATCTGCATCAATGAAAGCACACTATCTATGTGCATACCATCCCTTGTCGTATCGCCAACATATTCACTTGGTACTTTTGATTCTTGGTGAGCTTCTTGGGCTATGCACCAGGCTAACAAGGAGGCACATACTCAAGGATATCCTCAATGGATACCCCTATGCGAGCTAATGACTCTAGGACTCCTGAGCTCGATGGACCTATCTGCACATCTTCCTTCATTTCCCTCATAGAATTTCTAGTCTGCCTCTTCTTCGACGCCGTGAATCTAGGATATTTTCCCTTCCTCTTCTTCTTCGGCACCGATGATGATCCTATCAACATACTTGTGATTTCCTTCTCTATGGTTACCGGTCCGACTGGTGAGTCTCATTCACTTGAAATCTCCACCGTGATTAACTCACTCTGCATGCTGCACCAGTGCTCTACAATGATCAATAGTCACTCAACCTCTCTTCTCTTAGAAACTCACTCAACTCACTCTGACTCTGCTCTGTAACTCTGTAACTCTGCTCAATATTTCACAATGGTGTCTTCTGACCACATCCGTCCCCTTCTTATAGCATCAATTCAATCCATACCCATCATGAACAAATCAACGCGATCTACTTTACCTCATCCTGACCAAATCGTGCATTAACTTCTTGAATCCACCATCGATCCTGGAAATCCAATGGTCAGATATTCCATTGATACATGTTGCTTCAGCAAGCACCGGTAGTTAACTGCTTTAGCTATCTATATTTATTTCTAATATGACTACGTCATGACCCTATGGCCATTGCGGTAGACCTTCCTAACTGCACTATTGATTCCCCTACTTGTGCATCCACTTCCTCTCGGCATGCCATCCTCCTATCTATCCATCCTTGCTACTTTTTTTTAATTGCGCGGTGCCTCAAGCATCGCGTGGTTCTGGGCCCGTTCAATAGGGTTTCAGCCTTCTACCATTCACTAGCTTAGGAAACATTGCTCCCTCTAACTACTTTAGTTGAACTGCACCTACTGAAGTAATGGAGTTAACAAGATATGGACCTAGCCAATGCATCTGTAACTTACCTGAGTGCTTTATGAACTTGCTATTGTATAATAACACCAAATCTCCTTGTTGAAACTGTTTGTTTTTTTTATGGCCATCATGCCAAGCCTTTTGTCGATCCTTCTTGACACGTTGGTGAAAACCCAAAATAAAGCGGTCTTCCTCAAGTTGAACTAACTGGTCCAATCATTCTTCTAGTCCTACTTCATCATCCATGGCCGTCACCGCTGCAATGCATAGACTCAGAAGATTGTACTCCATAGGCATGACTGCATCTTTCACATACACCAATTTAAATGGTGTTTGCCTTGTCAATATTTTTCAAGTGGTGCCATATGCCCACAAGACTACAGGAATCTTCAAATCCTGTCATCGTTGTTGGGGTTACATACCTTTGTAAGTGCATGCTCCAATACTTTGTTGAATTCCTCCACTGTCTCATTCACCTGTGGATTATATGGGGTACTCTTCTTATGTTGTATCTGAAGCTCCTCTATCAATGTACTGATTGTGTGGTTGATGAAGTGACTCCCTTGGTCACTCATCAATATCCTTGGGCACTCGAACTGAGTCACAATGTTATCAAACAGGAACCTCGCTACTATTGCAGCAGTGCAATCCACAACCGATGCGGCCTCCTCCCATCTTATCAAATAATATGTCACTGTAATGATATACTGCGCACCAGTTCTCTTCCCAGGTGGGTTGATTGGTCCCACAAATTCCACCACCCATTTATCAAATGACTTCAATGTCACCTAAGTTACCGACGACATCTTATCGGTCCTCGATGGTTTTCTAGTTCCTTGATAGACATTGCAGGTCCACGGATAATCCATCGCATCAGTATGAGCGGTGAGCCACCAAAGCCATGCATGAAGCACCTTCCTCGCACTATCTTGTCGTCCATAATTTCCACCAGCAACTCCCGCATGTGCCTCTGCCAAAATTTTCCCTTGCTCATGCAGTAGGAGACATCAGCACAAAATCTCATCTGGTCCTAGTTAATATAGTTGTCCAGCGATCAACTAGAAATACGAGGCCTTAACAACAAACTCCTTCTTCTTACTTGTAGTAAGGTCCTCTAGTGAGGTTCTCGTCACCAAAAACTGAATTATTTGATCATAATAACCATCAACCATGTCAATTATAAACAACTATGCATCAAGCAATTTCTCTTCAATGTTTGTTTGTTCTTCACCTGTCTCAATTCAGGATAAATGATCAGGGCCAACATTTAAGTGACCCAGCTTCACAGTTATATCAAAATAAAACTCCTAAAAGAGAAGACACTAGTAGCATATATTCCCCCCAACATAGGATTATTGACTAGGTATTTCAAAGCAAAATGCTCTTTTATAAGCATACTGAAATAGTCGCCAAACAGGTAATTCATAAACTTCTGTAGGGCATATACCATCGCTAGACCTTCCCTCTTTGTGGTTGTATAATTTTTCTCTATAGAAGACAGCTTTCGACTAGCGAAAGCAATTGGGTGATCAAGATCTCCTTCCCCTATTTGCGCAAGCACCACTCCTAGGGCAACGAACGATGCATCCACATGAAGATGGAACTCCTTGTTCTAATCAGGAAAATACTAGTGTTGGTGCAAAATCCATCTTGGCTTTCAATGTATCAAAACTATCTTGACACTCTTGACTCCATACAAATACAACATCCTTTTTCAACAAATTTTTCATAAGAGTTGTGATCTCAACATAACCTCGTATGAACTTGCGATAATGCCATGTGTTCCCCAATGTTTCTCTAAGCATATTCACATTCGTAGCCGGTGACAAACTCAAAATCAGCACAATCTTCACAGGGTCAACCAACAATCCTTTCTTGCAAATGATGTGGCATAATAACATCCCAAATGGTGTGTAAAAAATACACTTCTTTGATTTTAGTGCAATCTGATGTTGTCGAAATCTTTCCAGCATCAATCGTAAGTTTTCTCGATGGTCCCTAATCAATCCATAAATGGCCAGTTGTCCATATAAACTTGTAGAAACTTATGAATAAAATATTTGAATGCAGTAGCAACAATTCAGGAAAAGACCGTAGACACATTATTCAAGCCAAATGACATCACGGTGTACTGGAAACAACCCCATTCAGTAAAAAAGGTTGTCTTGTGGCAATCTTCTTTCACAATCATGATCTGGTGATAGCCAAAAAATCCATCCATGAAAAAATACATCTACTGACTGCCTACTCCTTCTAGAAATTCATTAGTGAATGGTGTCAGAAATGGATCATGCATACACATGCCATTCAATTTTCTAAGGTCAATGCAAATCCAAACCTCACCTGTCTTCTTATCTTTGATCACCATAGTACCAATCCATTCTGATTCCTCGACTGGCTCAATTATTCTTGCATCCAACATCTTGTCAAGCTCATCTTTGAACCTCTCTTTGTATCACAGATTCAGGAGATATGACCTCTACCCTATTGGTTTCACATCAAGCTTCAATGGAATCTTCATCTCTCCTAAATCTCCTAGTATCCCCTTCATTTCAGAAAGTTTCTTAGGGAACAAATCTTGGAATTCATGAAAAAAGTTTGTGATCTTTCCCATTGTTTCTTCATCCCAGTAGTCCCCGAGATTTGCAAACTTTGGGTCCTCCTCCATCCCAATGTTGACCTTTCTGATCTTCAATGGACGATTCATTGGATCCATTGGTACATCAGGTGTTGCGACATCTCAACTCCCTTCTATTTCCAGAATATTTATATTCCGTAAATTGTCGTCATCATCTAGTCCTTCTGGTACATTATCACATTCCATCATCGAGTACATCTGATAATGCGAATGCGGATCCATTGAATATGCGACTGACACTACCTTCAGAACAACATTGTGGATGAGATGCAACACATTATGAACATATGGATTGGCATCCACGAAACTGAAGGTGTGAGTAAAGAAAACTGTCAATTCCTCCCAAGTAGTGATCTCTCTACGCAACTTAGCTAATACATACCAAGATCACAGCATTTCATCCAACATGTGGACAAAGGAATTGACCCATTCATCGTTTGGTGTGATGCCCACAAAGTCTAACACTAAATAAGATGATCCCTAGGGCTATTCCACCCATCGTACCTTCCAGCATGGTACACCTCTGCATCTCCAAAGAGAACTATCATCACTATTTGAGACTGTGACCATCCAATGATCGAATTCTTATGGGTCTCCCACCAGCATGCTAGGGTAGCCTTTAGTGCTTCTTCCATTGCCAGCAACCACTGTGGTTTTGACACCTTATCTTTGAATTCAACAAGGAACTCAGATAAATCAGGTATCCCTTCATAAATTGGTAACTCAATTGTATCAGTCATGACATGACATAGTGACTGCGTAATCAAGCTGCACTTTCATAGCGACACCTCATGCAAGCGGTTCTACCAATTCTCTAAAGCATCATCAAAATTAGAAGACACAGAGCTAGCGTTGTTCCAACCAAGTTCCCCATCAACAGTCGGATGGATGTAATCTTCTGAAATGTTATATGAATGAACCCATCCCCTGACAACTTTGTCCTTCACTAGCTAAACATACCTTCACCCTTCGTTTGGATCCATCGAAGTGATGACTCTGATGTCTTGATTCTTAAATGTCATCACGTGCTTCTTAAAATTGATCACTGCCATACAATCGTTGGCCATCCAACTCCCAACAATGTGGGATAGGAGCCTCCACCATTAACAAATTCAATCATGTCGAAATCAACATAGGTATTCATTCCTTCAACTTCCACAACAAGGTGTGGAACATGCCCAATCGATGTTACTCTGGTCTGGTTAGCCAGTCGTAGTTGCACATGAGACCAACTTAGCGTTGGGTTCCCCATATTTTGTTGTTTGTCTTGTCAGAATATTAACATTTTAGCCTAGATCTAGGATGATTGAATCTATGTTGTAGTGCCCAACATTAGAGGAAATTTAAACTCAAAATGGGCCTCCTAAAAAAATTTAATAAACTAACAGTTAAAATAATAAAATAATATTTATTAATTTTGGTAGAAGAAAAGAAACAAACTACTTTTTTGTTTGTATTTTCGACATATCTCCCCGTGTTTTTACTCAAATTTTGATCACGAGAGCTTGTTGGATGTGGAATTAAATTCTGCATCCAAGGAGTACCCACTCAACATACTTTTGATGGACCCCGCTACCCCAAAAACAAGAAATACTTGAAAAACCGTGATGATGAATTTAATTTTGCATCAAACGAGCTCTCCCGATTGAAATTTGACTTAAAACACGGGGAGATATGTCGAAAATACAAACAAAAAGTAGTTTTTTTTATGATACCTATCCCCAAATTTATATCAAAAAAGGTGTTTAAGACCTATACGATATTTCAAATTTAAAGCAATTTCATTTGCTAACACATGATGACATGGAATTTAAATTAGAGTTAAAAGGCCCATTTTGAGTTGAAATTTCCTCTAATGATCTGAATGTTCATGCGCATCTCTTTCCTTATCTTTTTCTTATGCAAATATTTCACCATGGAATCATTCCCCCCTTAGCTAATCGATGCAATAGATTCTCAATATCAGTAAGAGCATCGGGATCTCTTGTTAGCAACAAGCAACTTTCGAAGAAGTTCTGTAAGGTGCCACGCTGTCATGATGGTCCTACCTCCAAAGTTGAATCAAAATAAGTGGGAATTTCATAAAAATGTAACTTACCAGGATTCCTTTCAATCACATCATGTGCTTCAAAAAATGTGTCTTTCTCAGCATCGATGTCGAACTGCACCTTCTTTTTCCCATCCAACCAAATTTGTGGATGAGGGCTATCTTCTCTCGTCATCGCACCTCCCTATGTGATGATTGCGATGTCGAAATATTGATTCTAGGGTTCCACTGAGATAGTCACAATAGTCAGTCCCTATATTTGGTTCAATGGTGGATTCGCAGGTTGATTCACATTCTGATTTTAATTTTGGTTTTGAATTGGAATTTGGTTCTCGTTCTGATTCAGTAGTTGGCCCTGATTCTGCACTTGATTCTAGTTTTGCAACTGATTCTGCACTTGATTCTAGTTCTGCAACTGATTCTACACTTGATTCTAGTTCTACAACTGATTCTTATTCTGCAACTGATTTTGGTTCTGCAACTGCAGAACATTTATGTCCTTCCATCATGATCAATTATGGAAAGTTCTCAATAGTGTGATCAATTGCGGTACAATACGTACACGTACAATGCAATTATGGAAAATCTCTTTGATAATACCCCAGTACTCCACAATTGCAGTGTACGTGTACGTATTGTACCACAACAATCTATCTGATAACTCCCAAGTACTCCACAATTATAATGTTGTATTGGTCCACGACCTTGTCCTCCTCCTCAACCAAAGCCTCCACCTCGTCCTCCTTGAAATCCTCCAAGAAATCCTCCTTGTTGTTGATACTGCAGTTGATTAAATTGTTGATGTGGGGGATTCGGTTGTTGCTGAACATACTGCGTTGACTAAACATACTGTGGATGTTGCAGATCCATCTGCATCTGATTATACTGCAGTTGTGGCACAAACTGTTGTTGTGGTTGCTGCGATACAAACTGCATTTGTGGTACAAACTAAGGTTGAGGTGGTGGTTGTGGCTACGGTTGTTGTACCTCTCCCTTCACATTGTATGAGTCATTTGTTCTCTCCTGAAGTAGGGCATATGTGCGACAATATTTATCTTCATGCCCAATAGATCGACAAAATGTGTAGTATATTTTCGTTGGCTTCGTCACCATATTCTGCATGTATCCACACTCTTGATGTCGATGCCCGTATACTTGACAAATGCGGCACCATGGTACACTGCCACAACTCAATGGGTTTGGCACTCCTGACAATAGATAATTTTGAAAATCTAGGCTAGTATGCTTGGTATGGCCGTCTGTGTGACATTAAGTACACCACATCTCTTCACGATGTTATTTTCCTTTCTTGATATCTTGCAACTGGAGTGTCAATTTCTCTAGATGCATCTGAATCTTATTCATACCTACTGCATTTTCTCCAACGAGTGAAGCTTCCAACTTCATTGCAATCTCCAGAGACTCGCTCTCTATCAAAAGCTTCTTCCACATTAGTGGTACTCTTATATGAGTTAGCAACGCTGCAACAAACAATTCTTCAAGCTAAATTTCTCTCATCTCAAAGATAACTCTTTCCATTAGTGTCTTGAATCTTTGCTCAAAATCCTAGATAGTCTCATTTGGATACTACTTAATTTCCTTCAGTTCTATAATGTATTGTGCTTCATATTTTGGTTTTATGAATTCTTCAATTAGTCATTTCCTAACTTCAACCAATGTCTTCACCAAAGTTCCCGTAGGAACTTGTAAAACGGTCACATACCAATCTAGTGCACGACCCTGAAGAGTTGTCGCTAATTGGCCCTCTTGACTTCATCATCCACTATTTGTTTAACAGTCCATACTGCCTCACACAAGAACTATTACTGTTTTGGATCCTCTGCCCCGTTCCCATGTGTTAGTACCTTGTAGTTTTCCTATGGTTGCGGTAGGACAGGGACTGGGGGTCTCTTTATGACGGTTCAGATGAAGGGTTTTGGCCCAAATCATATGTATAGTGCGAAGGGGATTTCTCAGTCCTTAAAGAAGGATATGCATGGATGGACCTAGGGTCTTTCCTTGAGCGTGATAGGTATTGGAAAAATGTTTTGGCCAGCCCAAGGAAAGATAGGAAGAGATGCACCAAGAAGGACAAGATGTCTTGGAGGAAAACAGGAAAGTACCTCATTTTTCCCCATGCCCTTCTAGGATTTTCTATATTTGGCTCATTGTCCCTAGTGGAGTCACCATGGAACCTCTAAAGATATTTGAAACTTCAAGGTGGTCGGTGTTCCCAGTGGATTCGCCTTCAAAGGCCTTCAGTGGAGTCGCTAGAACATATACAACAATTATATGACTAGGACCAACTCCTCAACCAGTTCGTAGAAGTGAGCAACGTCATTTTTCCCAGGGATGATTTTCTCATTCGTTCCTTGGAAATGACACCAAGATGTTAGCACCCTGTAATTTTCCTATGGTTGCAGTAGGAAGTCACAGGGGTAACCATTTCAACCAACCTTTAGTTTGTGTTAGCACTCCAGGAAACTACCTAGGGTTATAAGCTAGGTATGCCTGGTAACTTGAGAATTCAATGTTTTTGGTGTTTTTGTAAAGATGGATCAATGGGATGACTAAATCTTAGCATGACATTCAAACCTTCAGTATGATGAATAAATGAAACAGTGCTCTCAAGAATTGATCAATCAGCATATAATATCAAATGTGGATGAAGAACAAATGTAACCAAACCAATACATAGTAGGGCTCGAGAGACATTTAAGAAACTAATACCAAGCTGTGAGCTAAACAATGCAAAGTAAACATTCACATTCGAAGCTAGACAACACTGATACAGTGAAAGAGAAAATGGAAACTGACATCAAAGATGAGAGAAGCCTGTGATCTATATTAGCATGAGAAAGCTGAGTACCATAGCATAGAATTTGCATCCAAAATCGAACCATTCAATAGTCTTGGTTCTCAGGCTTTATAGCCTTTACCCAACAGTCTACAGATCCTAAAAACGTGGATCTGTTTTAGTTAACTGAAACTAACTAGAACAACAATGCAAAAAGATAGAGATTAATCCCTAAAATCAAGGAAATGTCAATAAGTAGTTCTCCTTCCTTTAGTGCTCGGTGCTTTGATGAAGAGGAACTGGCCTTCAAAGGCTCGGTGGTGCTGAGCTGGCGCATAGCAAACTAAAGTTATTTATGTGGCAGTCGACTTCCAGCGTTATTCCTCAAAATAAGGTCGAATCTTAGCCAAAATTCCCAACTGACATAGATCTCGCTTAAAAGCTTTAAGATTTTGATAGGATAATTCATGATTCATTCATTCTCATCGGCCTTTTGCTGGTCCAGCGGACAAAATTGAGATCTGGGCGAAATTCAGAGAAAAATTGCAAAAACAGGCTTTTGGCAGCTAAGGGCGATAACAGAAAAGACGTTAGCTGCCGAAAAGGCCAGCTTTCGGCAGCTGCTCCCCGGCAACGGCGCCATTTTGTTAGCTCTCCAAGAAACTACTCAGTGGTTATGGCTGAGTATGCTTGGTAACTTAGAAATTATGTTTTCAGTAGGTGGATCAATGGGATACCAAGAAAGCACAATGAAGAGATTAACTTATCAGAACATCTTAATGAGCCAGTGCTTTTAGAAACTATAAATCAGATGCAATATAACAGTGAGTGGTATGAAGAATACTATTTAGATAACCAAGTACATGGAATGCAGGGTCAAAGATAACCAAGTACATTTGAATCCAG
>LPNX011208365.1:9184-111598 GCA_001517045.1 Pseudotsuga menziesii | reverse complement strand
TTGTTTTGATTAGCCTTTTGCCATCTCAGCTAATAGATCCGCGATCTGGGAGAAATTTGAGAGAATCTGTGAAAACAGGCTTTTGACAGTTAACATTTTTCTGTTAACGCCTTTAGCTGCCAAAAGCTAGCCTTTTCGGCAGCTAATGAGCGCTGTGGTGGCTCTCCTAAGCTGCCGAAAGCCTGTAAAATTCAAAAAAAACTGCCTTTGGAAAAAATCGATTTTCTCAGCCGTCCGATGTCCGTTTTGCATGTTCAAATAGTCGATTTTGATCTACAGATCATAAGCTATCCACTGGTGCTTTCAGATTTGAATTTGGAGTTCGGGAAGGCCGTCAAAATTTCCCCGCAAGATCACGCGATTTCAGCAAAAAATTCCTCTTGTTGATCTTTGTTGTTCTTCCATTGTAGCTCTGAGCGAAAGCTTCAGTGTATTCTCCTAATTCTGCATGAGCAATAGCTGCGCCCTCTAGAGCCTGAATATCCTCGGGATTAGACTTTAGAGTTTCTTCAAAACGCTGAAGCTGAGCCTGAAACTGGCATTATCTTCTGTTAAATGTAATTGCTTTCCAAAGCTTGATGCAATTGTTCCGTTCCCTCTAAGGGCCACCCATTCTATCATCCAAAATGACGGTGGTCAATTTGGGAGATAACAGTTTGTATCCTAGACGATATAGTCAGAGAGGGCTCTCCCTTGTCACAGAAACAATCACATATACATATAGCTTTAAACAAGCATGCAGAAGGCTATATTTCTTCTGGTAACAAAATGATGTGTAGATTGAAATATTGAAAGACAAAAAAATAATAAAACCATTGGGCGATGGAGTCACAACCTGAAACATTTAAGGACATTACAACACATAATGAAACATATTTCTCTTATGTATTATGAGGCAAAGCAAGCACAACATTCGATCAAATTAGATTTAAGTGATGGTATGAAAAAATAAGAAAATAGGCCAGTGAAAGACAGAGGCATCTATCAAGGATGAATCTTTGAGAACACTTTTAGTAGAAACAACAAAGGGAAACAACTGAAGCAAAGAACCTATCAATGGACGAATTATATTGTAGTTATTAAAATCACATCACAAATACAATTTCTTATGCAGGAGCGCTTAACTTAGAGAGAATTCTTGCATACTAATCTAGAGATGTATTGGAAGAAATAATATATGTGAAAATGGGATAATAGAAAACACATACTAAACACATACACCGTGATGAATCTCATAACCGCCGAGAAATATTTTCATTACTACTCCCAAAAATGTTTACAGAGCTACAATACCGATGCTGAGGCCTAAAAAATGAAAGTCAATCCAACCTCTATCCCCCTCTCAGGAGGCTATATTTATAATGTAAATTACCCCTGAGATACGTCCCAAAACAGGGTATCAAATTCAGTTACAAAATAGAGATTAACTCGGAACAATCATGCCAAATCCCAAAAAACTACCCTAGGTGGCAGATTCACCATGATTTACTACCAAAATAGAAAAAATGGTATGACAGGCATGCTAAATCAAAATGATATTGTGGTGTCTAGATACAGGTTCGCTTGCCTTTGACAATGAAGTTTCAACACTAACGGTTTTATTCCTCTTGCGTGCTTTCTGGCATACAAGCTCGAATTAGCCCCATGGCCCACTTTATTTTTCTAACCTTTATTTTTCTCTGTGTTCCAGAAACATGTTATGCTTGTGCCAACAATTAGAAGGGATGTTTATGTTCCTTCTAAGTTTGGATTTCTGTCCGACGGCCTCTACATGCTTTGGTAAGATGGTTACACTTGTATACCTTGAGATGACTGCCCCTTTTATCAACAGTACAAAATATTCGATGGGTTCGTCATTCCTGTAGGATTCCAGTCACTTGCACTGCTCAGTCACCAGGGCCAGTCCCCTCTTCTAGGGTGCACCTGGGCAACATATCTTTAGATTCACCATCATATTCATTAGGATTGGAAATTTTCAGCAAGGATGGTGATGGCATAGACCTCTGGTCTTCTTTCCCTTGGGCCAAGATTTCGTTCAGTCTGATTTTCCCTAGCAATGGATACTATGCACCCTAAGAATTTAGTCCATGGCCTTGTCTGAAGGTCTCAATGGGATATCCATTTGGTTGGGAACCCCTAGATTTTCTCCCACATTGGTGCTACATTCCTTCATGATGGTATCGGCCTTAGAAAGTATTCCTGATGACATGCACATCTTTAGCTCAATGAATGGGGTTGCTAATGCATGAAGGTCCAGAAGTAGATGCATCTCCAAATAGCGCCTAGCGGTCACTGAAACGTATTGAGAAATGAAATATATGATCATAATAGTCATTATGGGTTTTAAAATCAGGGTTTTGAGGGATCTCAGTGCAACAACAGTTAATCACCCTGAGTCTTTACCATTACTCTTTCGCTCTACATCTAAGAATAAATCTGACCGTGGCATTATAGCTAGTCAGGCGATCACTAAACCATAATTAGTAGTCGAGTCTTGTTGAAATATTGTAACTTTGAAGAATATTCTATATGTATCTATTGTGGTCCCTGATGGTCCTAGCGAGAGAACCACTTGTATTATCTTGTACCCCGATGCTTCTAATCAGAATAACTAATAAGAGTCATGAGGTTGTCCCCTCTAATTGTAAAGGTGGGTCATTAGCACCCCAGTGTGGTTACTTGAGCCTACATGTGTAACTCGAGCCTACATGATTAACTCAAGCCTACATGTTGGATGAGTAAATTGAAGTGAACGGATGAATATAAATAGAGGTGTAGTTCTCCTCATTTGAGCACACACTCTCACTTGTGTAGCGCATTAGTGGAGAAGAGAAGTAGCTGGAGAAGTAGGAGGATGAGGCTTTGATCTCCTTACTGGTTTTATCTTTTATCTTTTTGAGACATCTATATTGAGGAAGATTTTTCTGGGTTTTTCCCTTTAGGGTTTTCCCATGATAAATCTTTTTGTTCCTTTTGTATGGTTGTGCTTGTCTATCTTTCAGTGATCCTGTTTATATGCTTTTGTTATGAAAATGAAATGATATACTGATGTCTTAGCTAAGCATATGAAACTTTAACATGGTATCAGAGCCACCCTGAAAGAAGGCATTGTGCAGCTAAAGAATCTATGGCTTCTTATCTTTTGGGTCTCTATCCATGATCGATCAACAAAATAAGGCTATATTGACTCTCCATTGAAGGGCGCATCTTTCTATCGAAGCGGAATTCGATTCCGAGCAATTTTAGTTTTGGTGCAGAAAATTAAGGCTTTCTACAGAAGAAGAATTTTTGAGTGATCCCAGCATAGGATTGTTCTCCTCATCAAAATTGAAGTTTAGAGACCTGGATCAAGAAATTTGGTTGGGTGAAACTCCGGGAAAGTCAAACCCTAGTTTGACCCCAATCTGGAAAAACCCTAAATACTAAAACTGCTAAGTTTTGGTACATTCGCTATATCCTGAGATTGGTGAAGGATCATGGGTTGAAAATTATAGAGGCTCAATATAAAAATCCTTATTTATACTGTGTCTCAAATTCAGCCTCAGATTCGTTATATTCTGGGAGATATGACCCCTCTAAGTTAGGGTTCCATCCTTTTCCAGAATTCATCCCTAAACAGGACACCTGGGAATAATTGATGTAGCGTGGGATACAAAGGTCCAAGTGGAATTCCTAAAGATGTTCCAGAAATAGCACAGACTTTAATTTCTGTGGTCCGAATATCAGAACCTGAAGATGAACCAGTGACATGTGGCATTCCGTACAACTTCACTATTTTGAACAGTCCTGTGACAGGACACCTTGGGAAAATTATCATAAATCCCAATTGGTGAAAACAATTCTGATGAAACCTATTGTGTTGGATCAGGAACATGTGAGGTTAACTCAGTGAGAAATTTCAGACATATAGGAGCAGTAATTTTGGAGATATCATAGAAACAGTAACAGGCATTTTTGTAGAAGAAATTGGAAAACTAGGGCTTCCTGTTCTGGGAGCTTCCCTCCACTGTTTTCAAAAAAGGAGTACATTGGACAGCTCCATTTGAAGAGATATATCTTTCTATCCAATCATATCTGAAATATTCCAAGTTTTGAAAATTAGGGTTTCTCTGACAAACCCTAGATCAGCTAGCTCCAAAAGCAGGACGAACACCTCAAATTGGTAAGATCTAATCTTTTGCTATTTACATTTGAGGTTCTCATTTCAAAGTGATATATCACATCAGTTGACAACTTCCAAGCATGGAAGTATTTGATCTCTCTAAATAAAATGAATTGGACACCTACATGAGTAGAGAGGTTTCAGTTCCATACGAAGATGAGGCTCAAAGCCTTACACAAGAAGAACTTGATCAAGGCCAAGAAGATCATTGTTGATTCAATCACGAATCAAATTATACCACAAGTGTTTTCCCTAAAGACACCGAAGATGTTTGATTCCTTGATCAAGCTATTTGAAGATAAGAACTTAAATCAGAAGATGGCTTTGAGAAAACAGTTGAAGAATGTGAAGATCTAGAATGCAGAACAACTTGAAGCGGTAGAAGAAGAAGTATGCAGAAGTAGTGATAGCCACCTTGAATGGTCTCCCTGGATCATGGGATTCATTCATGTGAAGAATGTATGCCAGAAGTAAGTCATTACTTTCATCTCGACTAATAAGAAGAGAAGAAGAAGATGGAAGCAATTGAAGATCAAGCTTTCACCATTCAAAGAAGATCCCTCAAGTGATGAGGAATATGAAAAACTCAATTCTTGAAGAACCTCTTATTCATCTTATCATTTGGATAAGAAATGATGATTTCATGAATGAAGAAGATGATAAAGCAGAATGACCAAGATGGAGTCTACCCACGAAACAAATAAAAGATAAGTATTCAATTGCCATTTCATGATATTGTTTTGTTATGCATTTGATTGTATTAAATTGATGTGTTATGCATGATAGATTGTTTACATTAATACTACTAATATGCATGTGATGGGTAAGTAGCTCATGGCGCTATACAACTCTCTAGTTCTACTTATCAAACCTCTTTGCTGATATATTGGATTAGTGCACAATCTCAATGATGTCATGGTAGAGATGGAAGGCATCTAGAAAGTTTCTGTGAGATATGGATGAATGTTGTACTGGATAAATAGTTGCATGATGCATAAGAATTTGTCATTATTCATATGTTTCATGAAATAGTTATAACCATGCAACTAGTGCATTTGAATTGTAGGAAAGGTCATGTACAACCTCCTACAAGAAAAGAAGAACGAGACTTGTTCCGAAGAACAAGTGATGACAATTCAATAAACATGAATCTGAAGCTCCCAGGGTCAGAGACACCATGAGGGAAGAAAGAGATTTAGAAAGCGGTAGATCCACCTCAAAGGATGAAGACCACCATGGGTATGAGAGATAACTCAAGATGAAGAAAAAAATGTTATAAAATAAACTATGATCAAAGAATAACAGTTGATCATGGAGAATGATGTATACGATATGATTTCAAGACATAAAGGAAAGTACATAGTATCCTCCATATGGATCTACAAGAACAAGTGTACAAAGAAAGGTTCATGATTTGCCTCAGAAAGAATAGACTATGACATGACATACTCTATTGACCAGTATATATCAAGCATAGAACCACCTGTACAGAATGAAGAAGGAAGATAATACCCTACTTCAGGGGGAGTGACTACAGAAGATATCTGAGTTCGACACGATACGACATGATGGACAGCTTCTTGATGGATCGAGACTTTACCAAGAGTAAAGTGGGTTCCAACCTTCAAAGTTGAATGCAAAAGACTAGGATATGTTGATGATCTGACAAGACGAACTCATGATGAAAGAATACTAGAATGATGTATGGGATATAGTTCCCAAACCAGAAGGAAGGAGTATTGTATCCTCCAAATGGATATACAAAATAGAGCATGCAGCTGACTGAAGTATCGAGAAGTATAAAGCAATATTTGTGGCCAGAGGTTTCTTTTAGAAAGAGGGAATTAATTCTGAAGAGACACTTACTCCATGAAGTAAGGTACACTTCCTTCAGAACTATCATGGTAGTTTCTTCCATGGTGAAGTAAAGACAAGCCTTCCTCAATGGTATGATTGAGAAAGAGTTTTTTCATCGAATAGTCATGAATATTTGTGGTATACATAGAGAAGAACATCAGCGGTCAGTTTTTATGATCAGAGGAGAAGGAAGCAGAAGCATAGAAAGAATTTGAAGCATTGAAGATTTTGATGTATATGCAACTTTAGAATGTATTCACTTGTAATTTTCATGTATTGTACCTCGATGTTTATTTTGGGAAGTATCTATAATGTAATTGAGTCATGTCATGCCCCGATGTTCCTATCGAGAGGTTCTATAATGTAAACAAGTCATGTCAAGTCATTCTGGGTAACCCTCCTATTGATCAAGGGCTAAATTCCCTACAGTTTCGGGGCACTAGGGTTATTAAACTCTCCTAGAGAAGTCAGCCCTAGTAGGTTATTGTCAAGTCAGGAATTAGTATAAATAGAGAGTGAGCCTCTCTATTTATCACACACTCACTTGCACTTAGTTGTAGCACATAGCTAAGGAAGAAGAAGACACTAGGGCTAGGAAGAAAGAGGCTACTGCTGTCGAGAGATCATCTTACTGTTTTGGGGTTTTACTTTTGGTGTTGATTCTATCTCTGTGGAAGTTACGGGGTTTTCTCCATTTATAGTTTCCCTAAGGAAAAAACATTGTGTTCATTGTCTCCTTTGTTTGATTGATGTACTTGTTATTCTCTTAGTTAAAGATCCTAACATAATGCTAGCTTGAATGATAAAATTCTAACATGGTATCAGAGCTAACCTGAGAAGAAGACACTGTGCAGCTATGGGAACTAGGGATTCCTACTTTGTGTATCTCTCTCCACAGATTTTTAGAAAAAGAAGGTTGGATTAACTCTCCTCCCTAGGGCGCATCTTTCTATCAAAGTAGAATCCAATTCTGAGTTTTTTCAGTTTTTGACCCGACACTACTACGGAAAATTAGGGATTTCCACAGAAGTGGAATTTTTCAATGAGCCAAGGCCTGGATTGATCTCCTCCTCAAAATCGAAGTTTAGAGATAAATATCAAAGCATTTGGTTGGACAAAAATTCGGAAAAGCCAAACCCTAATCTACTCCTGAACCAGCACTACAGAATTTCAGTTCGAAATTCAAATCTGACATCTTGACCTGGTAAGATCTAAATATTTTGTATTTGCATTTGAGGTTCTCAATTAATATGTCTCATCATACTAAGATTGATGAAAAGCTTGAGGGAGATGATAAATTCTGAGCCTGGAAGTATAGGATCTCTCTGGTCCTGGAAGAAAATGAGTTGGACTCCTATATCAATGAGGAGGTTCTAGTTCCATAGGGAGATGAGGATAATGCCTTACACAAGAAGAAGTTGGTTATGGCAAAGAGGATTATTGCTGATTCAATCAAGGATCACCTCATACCGTAGGTGTCCTCCATAAAGACACCTAAAGCTATGTTTGATGCCCTAACAAAACTATTTCAAGGAAATAACATAAATCGGAAGATGACACTAAGAAACGAACTGAAGAATGTAAAGATCCAGAATGCAGAGACCATCCAGTCTTACTTTACAAGAGTCTCTTAGATCAAGGAACAACTGGAAGCAGTAGATGAAGAAGTGGAGAATGCAGAGATTGTAATGACCACCTTGAATGGTCTCCCTAGATCATGGGACATTAGAGAAAATTTCACCTCAAAATGGGCCTCCTAAAAAAATTTAATAAAATAATAGTTAAAATAATAAAATAATATTTATTTATTTTGGAGGAAGAAAAGAAAAAAACTATTTTTTGTTTGTATTTTCTACATATCTCCCCATGTTTTTACTCAAATTTCGATCGGGAGAGCTCGTTGGATGCGGAATTAAATTCCGCATCTAACAAGTACCCACTCGGCATACTTTTTGACGGACCCCGCTACTTGAAAAACAAGAAATACCTGAAAAATGTGATGATGATGTCATCATCACATTTTTTCAGGTATTTCTTGTTTTTAGGGTAGCGGGGTCCGTCAAAAGTATGCTGAGTGGGTACTCGTTAGATGTGGAATTTAATTCCACATCCAACGAGCTCTCCCAATCGAAATTTGAGTAAAAAAATGGGCAGATATGTCGAAAATACAAACAAAAAAATTAGTTTTTTTTATGATACCTATCCCCAAATTTATATTAAAAGGTGTTTAAGACCTATACGGTATTTCAAATTTAAAGCAATTTCATTGGCTAACACATGATGACATGGAATTTGAGTTAAAATTAGAAGGCCCATTTTGAGTTGAAATTTCCTCTAATGCTCCTTTATTCAAGGGATTTGTGCTAGAAAGAAGTTAGTCAAATTTAGTAGACTATGGGAAGAATGCTCTCAAGAAGAAGCTTGGATAGCGGCTTGAGAAGAAAATATGGGAAGTGAAGATCAAGCTCTCATAGTTCAATCCAAGAAAAGCAAAAGAAGTTCTCATCAGTCTAGAGGTAAGCATTTCCATAAAAATAACACTAGAAAAGATTTGTCTAGAAGCAAATGTTATACATGTGATGAAGTAGGACACTTTGCAAAATATTGTCCTAAAAGACAAAATAAGAAAAAGGGAAACAAGAGAAGACATCATTCTCATGTTGCAGAGGATGATGAACCTTCCACAAAGAGAATCAGAAAATAAAGTAATGATTCTTCAAGTGATGAAGAATATGTCTTGATTTCTGATCTCATGGGAAACATCACACATGGAAGCAATGATTGGCTTATAGACATTGGGGCTTCCAAACATATGACAAGATTCAAAGAGTCCTTTGTAAAACTTTTAGAACATGAATGACCTCACAAGGTGAAACTTGGAGATGACTACCAGTATCCAATAAAAGGTAGTGGGGAATCCTCCTATAAGCTAGACTCTAGAAAGTCTATGAAGATGCAAGATGTATTGTTTGTACAAGGACTAAAGAAAAACCTCCTCTCCATATCTGCATTAGATGCAAAAGGCATGAGAGTTGCATTTATATATGGCCAAGTTATCTTGTGGCCAAAGGGAAAGACTATGAATGATGTAGTAGTGATTGGGGAACAAGAGGGAGGTCTATCCAAGTTGAAAGGCCATCCAGAACAAGCTTTGGTACATGACACAGTAGATCCAAATCAACTTTGGCATAGAAGGCTTGCACATGTGCATCACAGAGCACTACCACTTGCAAGCAATGCTATGGAAGATCTTCCAGAAATTCAAGCAAACCATGATGGAGTCTACAAAGGATGTGCGAAAGGAAAGAATACAAAGAAGACATTTCCAAATAGTGAGAGCAAGGAAAAAGGAATCTTGGAAATCATTCACTCCAATGTATGCGGTCTGATGTCATCAAGTTCATTAAGTAGGTATGTATACTATGTTTCTTTCATTGATGACTTTTCTAGGAAGACATGGATTTACTTCATGAAGAACAAAGATGAAGTATTCAGCAAATTCAAGGAATTCAAAGCATTGATTGAGAACCACACTAAAAAGAAGATCAAGACCTTTCGATCAGATAATGGCGGGGAATTCACATCAAATGAATTCAAAGAGTTATGCAAAGACTCAGGGATTAAGAGGGAGTTGTCCACTCCATATAATCCACAATAGAATGGGATTGCAGAAAGGAAGAATAGAACTATCATGGAAGCTACAAGAGAAATGCTTCATGATCAAGATCTTCCTATCCATCTATGGGTAGAAGCTGCCAGAACAACATTGTATGTACAAAACCGCAATCCACACAGAGTGCTCGAGAACAAGACACCTAAAGAAGTATTTTCTGGCAAGAAACTAGAATTTAGCCATCTCAGAATATTCGGCTGTCTAGTGTACATACACATTCCAAAAGAGAAGAGGACAAAATTAGATCCTTTAGGAAAGGAGGGTATATTTGTGGGATACTCTAAAAGCTCAAAAGCTTATAGAATATACTTCCCAGGGTTCAAGAAGATTGACATCAGCATGGATGTAACATTTGGCGAAGACTCGGCTCACAACAAATCCAGAAAGAGGCCTGCTGAAGATCCTTAAGAAATAGAAGCACCCAAAATTCATGACACAACCATGAATGAAGAATATCGAGAAGAAGATAAGGAAATAAAAGAACCTCAAGAACTTGTAGATCCACCTCAAGAGAAGAATCATCATAAGAGGCATGGATGATTTTAAGGAACCATACTTATTTAAAAGTGTATAAATGTTGGTGAATATTACCAATTCTTAAAACGCCAACTATAAAATGATTGGCGATATTTTTCAAAAAGTATTTTAATTTCCAACTATTGTATATCATTTATATAATAATTTGGTGATTTTTAGGGAGAAAACATTTTACCGCATCAAAATTGGGTGAAACAGGGCTTCAAAAAATGCAAAATGGCAATCTTTTTGGGGAGAAAAACATGGAAAAATAGCCCACTGGACTAAAATTGGCCCGTAAAATTATCCTTGATAAGAGGAAACCTTCTTGGGTACGAGAAGCTATCCAAGGTGCAGAAAGATATGGGGCTCCAGAAGAGAATCACAGAGAAAGAAAGAGGACCAGGTCCTGCTCTAGTTATGTATCCTTATTATGTGATTTCATCGATAAAGAACCTTCCAATTATGAAGAAGGGGCAGAATGAAAATAATGGAAGGATGTTATGATCGAAGAATATCAATCGATCATGAAGAATGATGTTTGGGATGTTGTCCCAAGACTAGAAGGGAATTCTATTGTAACTTCCAAATGGATCTACAAGATCAAGCATGCTGTAGACGGTAGCATAGAAAAATATAAAGCAAGATTTGTTGCTCGTGGTTTCTCCTAGAAAGAAGGAATAGATTATGAAGAAACTTTTGCACCTATAGCTAGATACACTTCCATTAGATCAGTACTTTCTCTGGCTGCATGTCAAGACTGCCTTCTTGAATGGTGTAGTGGAAGAGGAAGTGTATGTGGAGCAGCCACTCGGTTTTGAGACACATGACAGGGAGTCTCATGTGTGTAGATTGAAGAAAGCCCTATACAGTTTGAAATAGGCACCCAGGACATGGTACGGCAGAATTGACAGCTTTCTATCTAGTTTGGGCTTTACCAAGAGTAAGGCTGATTCCAACCTTTACTACAAGGTTGAAGATGGCAACCCAGTGATGCTCCTACTGTATGTAGATGATCTGTTTGTAATAGGTATGGATGGGTTGATTACTGATATGAAGAGGAAGCTTTCTATCGAGTTTGAAATGAAGGACTTGGGTATGATGCATTATTTTCTAGGCATGGAGGTGTGGCAGAATGCAAATGGAAGTTTCCTGGGACAAGGGAAATATACGGTATAGATCTTGAAGAGATTCAGGATGATGGACTGCAAGGACCTGACCACACCTATGGCATCGAACCTGAAGCTATTGAGTGATGCTTCATCAGAAGTGATTGATGCCACCATGTATCATCAGATGATTGGGTCCTTGATGTACCTGACAAACACGAGGCCAGATATTTGCTTTGCTGTGAACACCTTGAGCCAGTTCTTGACAGATCCGAGACATGTTAACTTGATTGCTGCAAAGAGTATTCTAAGGTACCTGAGGGGTACAGTTGATTATGGGCTCAAGTATGAGGCGAGTAAGAAGATTAACCTGGAGGGTTATGTTGATTCATATTGGGAAGGCAGTGCCATCAATAGCAAGAGCACTTCAGGGTGTTGCCTCAGTATGGGATCAGGTGTGATCTCTTGGTTTAGCAGGAAGCAATCTTGTGTGGCACTGAGTACAGTTGAAGCAGAGTATGTCGCAACTTGTTCAGCTAGTTGTGAGGTAGTATGGCTAAGGAAGATACTGTCCAATTTATTTGATCTCCAGTGGGATTCTACTTGTATATATTGCAACAACCAGAGTTGTGTGAAGTTGTCAGAGAACCTAGTGTTCCATGACAAGTCGAAGCATATCAAGATCAAGTATCACTATATCAAGGATATGGTGCAGAGAGGAGCAGTGAAGCTCCAGTATGTTGCGATGGATGAACAGATAGATGATGTGTTGACGAAGCCATTAGCCAAAGTGAAGTTTGAGTACTTCAGGGAGAAGCTTGGTGTTCTCTAGATTGAGATTTACCCCAATAGGAAGTGATGAGTCCGTGAGACATTCTGACATGGTGAGAGGATGGGTTCCTTCCATGGTCAGATGTAAGGGCTGAGCCATTCTGTCATGGTGAGAGGATTGGTTCCTTCCATGTCATATATGAGTGCTGAGCCATTCTAATGTGACTATGGGATTGGTTCCTACATGATCGGATATAAGGGCTATTGCTATTCTCTGAATGGAGGTACCTGGTAAGTTACCAAGAATACTTAGTCTAGGACTAAGGTATATGACTATGGGATGTAGTCTCACATCAAATATAAGTGCAGGGTCATTCTAAAGTGATTGAGGGATATGTTCCCACTTGATCAAATATAAGGGTTGTTTCCATTCTGTCATGGTGAAAGGATTGGTTTTTTCCATTTCAGATGTTTGCGATGAGCCATTCTAATATGACTGTAGGATTGGTTCCTACATGATTAGATATAAGGGCTATTGCCACTCTCTGAATAGAGGCACCTGGTCAGTTACCAGGAACCCTCAGTCTAGGACTGAGTGCCTTTTTTATGAGTCAAGGTCAGATGTAAGTGTTGTGCCTTTCCACAGATGATAGTAGTTGTGTCCTATCATGTTGGTGGATGTGAGTGCTGTGCCTTTTCACAGGTGATAGTAGCTGTGTACTATCATGCTAGTGAATGTGAGTGCTGTGCCTTTCTAACGAGTCAAGGTTAGATGTGAGTGTTGTGCCTGTCTGATGAGTTAAGGTCAGATGTGAGTGCTGCGCCTTTCTAACGAGCCAAGGTTAGATGTGAGTGATGTTCCTTTCTAATGAGTCAAGGTCAGATGTGAGTGCTATGCCTTTTCATAGATGATAGTAGTTGAGTACTGTCATGCTGGTGAATGTAAATGCTATGCCTTTCTGACATGATGTTGGATGTGTTCCTCTCATGGTCAGATGTGATTGCTAGCCATTCTAACTTAGGGTCAGATATAAGCCTTGAAGAATACCTACAAGGAGGCTAGGTCTACAACCAGCATGAAAAAGGGATGGCTCTCTAGAACTTCCTATGATGAGAAGGATCATGAGATAGCACCTATGATGATGACCCAGTGATGATATAGATCGAGTGATGATTCAGATCTAGTGATGATGTCTCTGAGATGATCCAGATCGAGTGATGATCCAGATCCAGCAGTGATAATCCAGGTAGAGTGATGATCTAGATCCAGTGATGATGTTCTCGTGATGATCTAGATTGAGTGATGATCCAGATCCAGTGATGATGATCTAGATCCAGTGATGATCCAGATCCAATGATGATGACCTAGATTTAGTGGTGATCCAGATCCAAGATGAAGATGACTTGAAGATGTGGATGACAAGATGATCCATAGAAGAAGACCAGTGCTGACAAATTGTGTCAAGAGAATACCTTCCTAGTTAAGAGGGAGTGTTGATGTATATGTAACTTTGGAATGTATTCACGTGTATATTTCATGTATTGTACCCCGATGTTTATTCCGGGAAGTATCTGTAATGTAATTGATTCATTTCATTCCCCGATGTTCCTATCAGGAGGTTCTATAATGTAAACAAGTCATGTCAAGTCATTTTGGGTAACCCTCCTATTGATCAAGAGTTAAAGTCCCCGCAGTTCCTGGGCACTAGGGTTATTAGACTCTCCTAGAGAAGTCGACCCTAGTAGGTTATTGTCAAGTCAGGAATTAGTATAAATAGAGAGTGAGCCTCTATATTTATCACACACTCACTCACACTCAATTGTAGTGCATAACTAAGGAAGAACAAGACACTAGGGCTAGGAAGAAAGAGGATACTGCTGTCGGGAGATCATCTTACTCTTTTGGGGTTTTACTTTTGGTGTTGATTCTATCTCTGAGGAAGTTTCGGGGTTTTCTCCATTTATGGTTTCCCCAAGGAAAAACATTGTGTTCATTGTCTCTTGTGTTTGATTGATGTACTTGTTATTCTCTCAGTTAAAGATCCTCACATAATGCTAGCTTGAATGATAAAATTCTAACAGAAGATGGCACAAGAGGAGTTGAGGTCCGAGAGCACCAAGGAGATTGAGGAATTGAAAAAGGAGGAAGATCAACTAATATTCGAGAAGGAATAACTGTGGGACTGCAGGGTGCAGTTGGAAAATGTCATCTCTAAAGTATGCCAACAAGTGTCAGAAGTTGATGCAGAAGAGGATGCAGAATCCAAAGCGCAGCAGCTCTGGAAAATCATCATGCAGTTGGAGTGCGAAAACAATATTTTGAATGCTTTGGTGCATCCAAACACACCACCTAAAAAAATTGTAGAGAGAAAGAGAGCCATAGAGGATGTGGCGACACAGCTTGAAGAGATGGAGTAGGAAGAAAAGAAAGTCACAAACGTGACTATGCGATTTTGGGGAAGCATAGTTCAAGATGAGTAACTAGAACAACTGAACAAGCAGTTGCAAGAGGCAAAAGGGAAGCTGGAGATACTAAAGATGAAATTGAGAATAATTCCACCAGTTGTTTAGATTACAAGGTCCGATGAGCTTAAATATTTGCAACAACGCATCGGGAAAGCGAGGGAAAGACAATAGAGGTGCAGTGAGTTGTTAGATGAGTTCCAATATATTGGAGCACAGCTTTCTATTAAGGCAGTTGCTGCACTAAAGGCCGTGCAGGAAGGAAAAAAGGAGGATGTTGAGAAGATGGTGGAGCACCCATTGAAGCACAACTTGACAGGAAGTTAGGAGATTGTTGAAAAGGTTCAAGAATAGGTGAAGGAGATTACTTAGAAATACTAAGACTTCAAGATGAACATTAATGTGTACACCATGTCCAGCTAATGTGGCTTGAGAGCGAGCCACAATATTTTGTTGGGGAATTGTTGGCAAGGGGTTTTGGAATAAGGTAGTTTTGCAACATTGTGAATGACACGCAAGCCCAAAGACACCGAGAAAGTGGAAGATGGTGCGCAAGAAAAAGAATGGAATATTTTATATATTTCATGTCATCTTTTGTAGTTTTGGACCTTACTTTGTGGATATTGGTCATTATTTTGTAGAATCAATTAAGAGTTACTTTGGAATTTGTCTAAGTGGACCTTTAATGTAAAGGCGCAAGCCTATATGTAGATATTGAATTGTGAGTGTTAGAGGACTTTTATCATCTTTGTTGAAAGTACTTTTGGAGATTACTTATTGATTTGTGAAATGTTTTAAAGAATATGTGACTTTGTGCAGAAGTAATATGACACAACGGAAGTTGAGATAAATCATTGTCTTCTTTTTTGTTTTCCTATTTTACTATTTTTCGTGGCTCAATTATGAATGTAATGTGTATATGTGACATGGATCTGTAAATGATGTGATGCTTCCTTCCTTGAAGTGATGTTATTCTATTGGATCTGTATGCGCTTTGACATGTTATGGAAATTCTGATATAATGTTGTGATCTATTCAATAATGATACGATTCTATTAATGCATGAGTGAATGATCAGATCTATTAATGTTGTATTAAGTTGATCAGTAGATGCACATTGTCCTCTCTCATTCTACGGAAACTTGGTTCCGTCATCTCTCCCTCAAACATCTAGGGTGAGTCTTCATCCGCTCTAATGGTGTTTCCAAATGGGGTAAAACCTGTCTGGGCCAGTGCTCAGGGAGATTATGATGGTACTGGTTTGGTTGACTCAAGTTGTGTCAACATGCATCTACTGTAATCCCACACCACACAACAGAAATAAACTAAAAATATACTTAACTCGGAAATCTCTGTGGCAAGGTGGGCCCAGCCTTGGAACAGAGATGTCGTAAACTAACACAAATTAAAACACAAGGATACAAACAATTCTTCTCCTTGTATTAAAAATGGCAATTCATAGTTACAACTCTTTGTTATAGCTTGCATAGTCTAATATCAATTAACCAACCCTAGGCTCAGATTGCCTTCCCACATTTATACATGAATAAGACAATCTCAATCCACTAATATCGGGAAGCCATGAAATTCTACGATCTTCAGGTTTCTTTGTTACAATAAAGCAGTTACAACCATGAATGGAATTGAATGATTTAAATCCAATGTACCTATTAAAGCCAATGATGCTGAAATTGGAAAAATGAGAACCTTGGAAGTTAAAACACTTACTCTGATAAATCATAAATTTAAATGTTTGAATACTTTAAGGTCTACAAATTCAAGTCTATAAAAAAAAATAGAAGTACAAAGTACAACGCAAAATGATAAATGAACATCTATGTTAAAGGCATTGTCGTACTAGTCTTCTTATCTAGTTGTTGTGTGAAGTAATCAAAACAAACCAGGGGAATGTCACTATATGAATATGAATCAGTCACATTCTCAATCATGCTCAACGGTATACCAACCAACCTAAGTTATGAGTCATCAAGTCCCTCTTCTTCATCTATATGTGCATCATCCTCTAGATTAACTTCCCATGATGTTGTTGGTCCCTTCAAATACTCAAGTCTCTTCCTCTTCTCAAGGCATAGGGAACTATGCACCTATACTATAGTTTCTTTGCTCTTCTAGAGGTAAATGTGCTCCTCTTGATATTGTGAATAAATCTATAGGTGGACCGATTCCTCTCTGCTACATGAGAACTAACAATATGAGACAACAAGTGAATGGAAACATGTTTGAGCTCTAGAGATCCATCCCCATGCATACTCCACCAACCAATCGAGTCATCCTATCCTAGATATACATAATCCACTCGAGCATCAGGCTTGTTGAAGGGGCCACTAATACCTACAAACTAAACAAATTGTTTGTAATTTTTTTCCCCACCCTCCTCATTGTACTCCTTCAAGCCTTCCCACATACAATTTTGGGTTAAGTGCTTATGCTCCCATGTGTGAAGGTATGTATGATGACCCAATGTGTTATCAAAAGTATAATAGATTTCTCCAAGACAAGAAGCATATGAATAAATGTACTGAATGGCATCCACAATAGAGGCTAGTAATCACACCATAAACAAGAATGTGAATCAAATTAAAAATATGAAATATATCATATGCAAGTATTCCCACACTTGGGGTCTAGGTGGATAGATTGAATGCCAAATACTTGTTTCCACAATTGGCGTAAACCAGTACTTAAACTCTTGATTTTCACACAAATTAACTAGTGTATCCTATCATGTTGAATTTGGTTCTAAAATCCAAAGGTACAATAAATCCGTCCAAAATGTTGATGCAAGTGACATCAAAATGTCATCACGTGATGATACAACCTTCCCATCTCCCATCAATCATCCACAATAGAACTTCTACAGCTTTGTGCCTAAGCTTTTGTGCACTTTTTCTGTCACTTTCTTTATCTTACTTTCAACATGGCATAGGAGTTGCTTTTGCACTCCCATATTGTATTCATACTGGTGTATATTTTAGTCCCGTTGACCTATTTTTGTGATCATTTGTCAGATGTTAATAAAATTATCTTATCTTATGTGTGGGTTCCCATTGATACAAAAGCATTAGTACATAGTTTCTTTGTTTGAATCCCTGTTATTGTGGAATGATAATTGACATTGAATTAAAATAAATTTAGCCTTTACTTAAACAAATAAGACTTGTCACAAGAAAATTAAATTTCAAATTATTGCTAAGTAGATTTATAGGAAATCTATTTATGCTAGTGAACTAAAATATTGCAAATGTCATACATATTTTCTCATACCAAGAAGCCATTCTTCAACTTTCTCCCCTGTGTTCATCTCTCCTTCATATGTTGGGGCCTTTATTTTTCAGAAATCTCCCTGGAGATTGCCATCATTTCTTAGTTTCTTTCTGCATGGATAAAGAGAGTCATCACTAGAAGGACTGTGATAATATCCTTCTAGAGGTTCAGGGGTATGTTCTTCTTTTCCTTCTTCTCTCAAGCTGCTGTCCCATTTATGATTAAATTCTTTCTTGAACCTGTTTGTGAAATGAGTGGGTTTTCCCTACGGCCTTCCTCTCGTCATGTTTTGTAGCAATGCTTCATTAATTGCTTGTTGTTCCTTTATTTCATTCAAATTATCATCTCTGAAACTCAGCAAGTCTACTTGAAGACTTTGTATGGTTTTCATTATATCAGAATTAACTCCACCACTAGTTCTACTTCATGTGTGGGGGTATTCAACTTTCCTTTCCAGCTGTTGTCTTCTTCAGTTTTCATGATCTGAATTGTTCTTTTAAAATCCTGCAATTGCAAATTTTTAGTAACAGGAAAAATTTCTATTAGTAGACAAAATTTAAAAAAATACTTTATTTTCCTTGCAACGAATGCTTGGTACACCCATTTGGTCTCTTAGTGTTGAAACGGGGCTCTGATACCACTTGTAGTGTCCCCAAAATTTGAAAAAAAAAATTATTAGGCTAGTCAAATACTACCTGAACGGGACATTATCTTAACTTATGCGGAGTGTGTCGTACTTTGCTTTACTGTACTGTATTGTTGTAAGATGTTATTACTTCCTTCTAGATGTTTTCCCGATGTGGTTATTAGTGTAATGCTATATTGTCGTTATGTTGAGTAATATCTGAGTTCGATGGTTGTGTATTTAGATGTATGTATGTATGGTCAATTGCTTACTCATTGGTTATAAAGTTTGATTACTGTTTTATGAATAATTATGACTTAACTTGTATTTTCAAGGGGTGGAATGGCGACACTTGTTTCCCTTGTAAAAACACCTGAAAGGTAAATTTTTTTACTTGTCGCTATAGGGCTTACTTAGTTCTTATTGAACTAATGCACTTCTTTCCTTGTTTCGTGTAGGTTCACTTGCTGACGGAAAACTGACTATAATGGTGACATAAAGACATACTGTCTATGCTTTAGTATCACACAACTTGGATGGTGAACAGACTTATAGTCCTATCTTAGTGATTATTATTACGGTTGTTAGTTTTTTTTCATGCAAGGTTGGGTGTTATTAATCCTATGTTTGCACTGGTTACCATTATTGTTTATGGTCTTATGACCTTGGTTTAGTTTGAACCTGCACTTAACATTTACATGGTGTAATTGGCATTGTATAAGGCTTAACATATTATATGGTAGCTTTATGTTCATTATGGTCCTTGTGTATAAGTTTTGAAGGCATAACATAAGCCATTCATGGCATATTATATATGCCATGAATTATGGCTATATGCTAACTATACGATAAATGTTGGGGTTTATGTATTGCATGGTGGTCAATTGTTGCAATGTGATTTGGGGTGGTATAAACTTTAGACTTTGGGTTTTTGATATCACGTATTGGAGGCCATGGTGGACAAACTAATTCACCTTGGGAAGCGGGGGTCTCAAGCCCTAAGCTTGGACTAGCGTGAAGGTATGGTTCATTTTCTATTTCTCAGTGTGAGATCTATTTGTCTCTCCAGTCTGCACTATGGCATGAAGTTTGGAGTCTGGAAGTGCTTCAAAGGTATGTCCTTCGATCTTGATTTGCTACACTTGTTTTGTGGTTTCAATTGGGAGGTTTGGCATACTCCTCATCTACCTTTATGGTTTGTTGTAGGTCGTAGTGTCCTTACAGCATGGGCCGTGGGTCTTCCTGGTGGCCAACACATTATTCTTTATAGGTAATCCCTGATGTAAACAAGTTGAAACTCTTTCCTTCCTGTGTGTCGATGTTGTGACAGAGCATGAAGCTCATCATTGGATGAATGCTTGGTTTGGGTTTTAATGGTTGTGACTGGAAATTTGGTCTATCTGTAATTTATTGTAAGCATCTAGAGATGTGTTTATATCTTGGGGTTTCTTGCTGGGTTTAGCGCCTTCAGGCTGAGACTGCTGTATTTCAGTTTTGTAAATGAATACTCTGTCAATGTCGTTAGCCATGGTGGATAATACAGACTCTATGTTTTGTTAATATGTTTGGGGTTTTGGTAAAAGTAGTGACAACACCATTGTTTGCAATGGTGCATGGCCTTGGATAACGACTGTGTAAATTATTATATTAATTTACAGTGGTTATTTTGTACATCATTAGCTTACTATGTGTATATCATGGATATGGTTTTTAATCGGAAAATCTGGTAAATTCATGTTCATTCTTTATTTGAATATTTTACAGCATTGCTTGGCTTTGAGAACCATGTCATTACTTGGCAATGGCACTCTCAGCCATGTAGCGTAGTGATTGTGTTGATTAATGTTGCTCGGTATGTTTATTTAGAAATGGCCATAAATGTGGGGTTTTAATTTTATGCAATGGGTGTCGTGGCTAATCTTAGGGTATACAGGCTTTATCTCAAATTATGTTGAGGGTTTATTGTTTTGCAATAATTGGGCATGAACCATGAAATGGTTATGGTGTGTAAATAAATCGGGGTTTTATTAATGGATGGGGTTATAATGTTTTATAGCTTGTGTAATTGATTTGGTAACGAAATGGGGAAACATTGATAGAGCAACAGTTTCGGTTTGTGTTTACTCTTATAGCATTTTATTTTAATAGCGTGGTTTGTGTAGAATATTATTGAATTGTTACACCATTTGGTAAAGCTGTTAGCGAATCCTACAGGATTCGATGTGGTTATTTTTAAATGTATTATAGGTTTTGAAGTCATGAGCTTCATAGGATTTGATCATGGGAAATGCTGGTTGTAAAGGATATTTGTGAATAATTTGGGTTGGCATAAATGCCCATAGGATTCAATCCTGTGACCCTTTTGCTTATATGATATATGTTGATGGGTTTTGGTGGATTAAATTTAGGGTTAAATTATTTCGTTGAAAACTCTATTATGAGAAATGATTTGGATAAATGTATTTTCGATATTAAGTGTATAGTTTGGTTATTATGAATGTGGCAATGGTGCTCACAGACCTTAGAGGTCCTCAATAGCTTAACTGTATAATTGATTTATGGTTTAATTATAATAAATAATGATTTGTTTATTTATAATGTGCCTACACCATTTAAAGGTATCGATGGTTTTAGCTTGGCATTCATAGCTTGTTATTTTTAGTTATGGTTCTATTTATATTAAACAATGGAATTATTTATTTTTAGGTTTTGTTTTATAATATTCTAATTTAATGTGATAGTCATTTATTTTTATGTTCTAAATTTTTGTTTAGGGCTCATACTAATACTTTAGACATTGTTTGGTTTATTTGTATTAAGTATGGGTCAGCTAGAAATATGAAATATGTCAGTAGAATATATATATATATATATATAGGCTATGTTTTGAGTAGTTCTAGGTTTTGGAAAATAAATTTAAAGACATGAAATTAGAAATAAAAACATAAACCCTTAGATTATAAAATAGGAAATGAATTGCAGAAATAAACTAGGAAACAAAATCCTTCAATACTTCGTTAGGAAATGAATTTCAGAAATGAACTAGACAATGAATCCTTTACCCTAATATCCAAGAAAAGAATTGCAAAAAAGATAACCTAGTTTATAGAAAACAACTACTACATAATCATTCATAATTTAATCTATTTCAAATAGTAAAACTTGTGCAGTTTACAAGGGAAAAATAAGAACCTCATACCTGAAAGATAAATCTTTTTAAATGGTTGAAAACTTGCACACTCAAATACCCAGTATTAACAAATTCACAGATAGATCTGGCCTCTATAGATAACTGAATCACTTGGAAAGTACCATGTTCCACCCAACCATGACCTGGAACCGTTCCTGGTTTGAATCCAGATCCCCCCGAGCTGGTTCCAACATGCAAGTAGCTTAGAGCTCCTAAGGTAAGGCTTCCCTATCTAGGATATCAAGTTCTGAATCAATTCTCATTTTTCCTATTAGGAAAAGTGTTCTCCAAGAACTCTCTCTTGAGAATAATCAGGAAGAATATGGAACCACTAAAAATATAGATGATTCCGGAGCCTCTCTTTGGCTTGGATTTTTATAGGTAGACTTTACAGTCAAAGGGGCAATTAAATCAAGAATCATTTGATTTCTTGATTTAACCCTTTTATTTAATTTAGGAACTTTTTAATATTTAACATAGGAACTTTTAACTAGTTCCTATTTGGACTCTTGTAGGTATTTTAATATTTAATTATCATTAGTAATAATAATAACATATGGATCATTTCTTTATTTCTTATAGCTATTAGTATTATTACTATGCTTACTCTTTATACATATCATGTATAAACTATATACTTATATTAATATTATTTGTTAACATTTTGTCCTTAGGTATCATATAGCATGATCCCTAAACATATGGCACTTTCTTTAATAAGGCCTTCAGGTAGGGGTTAGTTCAACTAGGCTAGGAAACTCTAAACATACTTGCATGTTGGATTCCCTTGTATAACATGGTAGTTCTTGAGTACTTGATGAGATACAAAAATTTGAAATTTCATTTAATCAATTACAAATAAGTCAGATGAGAACAATTTTTTATTCGATTCATTTTCACTCGACATATTTAATTATTTTCAGTAACTCTTAGCACTTATCTAGATCCCATACTCAATTCTAAAAACAGGGAGTTACAAACTTAGTGCAATTCCAGAGCTCCTCGCTCAACACTAATGCTAGGACATATTTCTAGGATACACCTAGGGATATAATGGCCAAGGATCCGATGTTCCAAAGCTTAAGCTCAACATCAACTTGGAAGGATCCAGGGATTATTCCCAACACTTCCAATTTATCTTTTCATGTTCTCTAAAGCTTCTCTCCCAACACAAAACATCAATTACCCATGTGCTCTAGAGCTCCTCGCTCAACACAAAACATCTCATCAATCATGTGCTTTAGGGTCCACACCCAACACATGAAAACATATATATATATATATATAACATATGAAATTGGCTTATGCCCAACATATCAAGCAAATCATCATGTTCATATGCAGTGGGGTCTTAGACCCAATATATCAAATAACACATCAATGTATCATCATAATCAATGGGGTTTATGCCCATAAGTGTTAGGTCAAAATTTGAGATATTACATCCCTGTTCGCTTAGAACAACACCATCCCTGGTGTTCTAGGGACTCAAAATGAAATCATGAAACAAGGTGGGGTAAACCTTTCTCATGGTGGCTTCATTCTCCCAAGTAGCCTCATTGGCCTCAAAGGGCTTCCATTGCACTTTCAACTAGACTATGGTGCGCTTCTTGAGTTGCACCTCTCTCTTATCCAGTATATGAAGAGGTTTAGGGGAAAACTCCCCTTTAGGTTCCACCTGTAATAAGGACCAATCAATCACATGTTTAGTATCATAAACATATTTATTTAATAAATATGCACGGAACACATTATGGGATTTTATGTGAGTGGGTAACTCTAGTTCATATGCCATTGGCCCTCTATTCACCATCATCTCAATGGGTCCACAAAATATAGGTGCTAATTAGCAACACCTTCCCAAGCTCAACGAGCTTCATTTTACTTTTACTTTCAAGTAAACATAGTCTCCTATTTGATAATCTTTATCTTTTCTTTTATTATCTGCATAGCTTTTGCTGGCGGTCTTGTGCTTCTTTAAGGTTCACCTAGACCTTGGTAACCAATTGTTCCAAGTCCTTTAATAAGTCGAGCCCTAACATGAGCCGATCCACTGGGCCATCCCAAGTAACCAGTGTTCTACACTTCCATCCATAAATTACCTCAAAGGGACTCATCTTGGCAGAAGTCTGGTATATGTTGTTATATGCAAACTCTGTAAGATGCATGTAATCTTCCCACTTGGTGGAGTTGTTCATGATATACATCCTAAGCATGTCCTCTACAATCTATTTTACTCATTTTTTCTGCATGTCTATCTATGGGTTATAAGTAGTACTAAAGTTCAACTACATTTCTAATCCAGAGAATAAGGATCTCCAAAATTTCTCGGTAAACCTAGTATCTCGATCCGAGATGATTTCCTTGGGTATCTCATGCAATCTAAATATCTCCTTCAAGAAGATATCGATAATGTGTACTGCCTTGTAGGTCGACTTCACTGGAATGAAGTGTGTTGCTTTTGACAATTTGTCAACTACTACAAAGATAGAATCATTTTGCTTCTTACTCTTAGGTAGACCGGTGATAAAATAGATACTAATAACCTCCCACTTCCATTCTAGAATGGGTAATGGTTGCAGAAATCCCGAAGGATGCTGGTGCTCATCTTTAACCAGCTGGCATTCCTGACATTTCACGATAAACAACGCTATGTCAGCCCTTAACTTAGGTGATAAAAAGTGTCTCTTAATAGCGGATATCATATTTTGATATCCCAAATGCTCCAAGTAGGGTGTCCAATGAAATTTTGTGAGGATGCTAGACCGAATGTCCCCTCCTTCCGGAACTTGCAATCTCTCCTCGGACCACAGAAGTCTTTTTTCATCTACCTTGTAGTCTTTTTGTAGTTGAAACAACTTGTCCTCCTGGACCTTGTTGAGGATTTCAACATAGAAAGGGTCAACTCTGTTGACCGTTCTAATCCTCTGCTGACCGTTCTAATCCTCTCATGTAAATCCAAATCAGTTTGAATTAAAATCACCTCATATATCATATGAGTTTGTTGGATCAAAACATCACAATCTTTTTCTCATTTTCCTTTATATGCTTTAGCTCGAAATAGTACTTGCTAAGGAAATCCAACCATCTGGCTTGCTTGGAATCTAGATCCGGTTGTTCAAATAAATATTTCAGACTCATATTATCTTTCTTCATAAGGAATTTCCTTCCCATGTGGTAGTGCCTCCACATCTTCAAGGTGTGGACAATGGATGCTAACTTAAGATCATGGATTGTTGCTAACTTAGATATCTTCTTTCTCCTTTGCAGCTTCCTCTTCAAGCCATCCATATTAACTGTTCCCATAGTTTTCACCTTTTTCATATTTTTTGTATCACCCTTCCACCTTGGCCTTCTAGTTTTTGTCTATTGTGATCATTCATATTTCTGTGTGGCATAAGACCTCAAAGAATAAATTTTACTGTATATTTTCTGAGTGCCATTCTTAATCAAATTTAATTTTGAGGCCTTATGCAAAGTCATTTTAACTATCTTCCCATCTACAAAATTGGAATTTTCTTTTGAACTATTGCTTGGATATTCATTGTCTTATAGCTTAGAATCATTTCTCAATTCAGATGCTTCACCTGTCCTTTTTTTTGTAAGAACTGAAGCAATCTTCTAAACATGTGACCGCAAATTCCTTTCCCTCGTCCTGCCAGAAATGTTTCCAAAATTGTTGGTCTTCTGAATTGCAGCTTTAGGCCTTAGCTTTGATGGTGTATTTGACAATGCTTGATTCCATGAATGATGAAGGAGTTCTAGATTTAGAGATGTTGGAGATTCATATTCCCGTGTATACATAAATTAGCAAAATGTCCTATATTTTTTTTTTAGTAGATTTTGAAATTTGCAATAACTTTCTTAAAGTCAACTATTTAGTCGATCCACCAATTGACAACTTAGTTGAGTTTTATAATAGACTATCTATATCAACAGTTGTTTTCCTCCATTGCCAAAAATTAGGGTTGAACCGGCAGTTGTTTCCCTCCATTACCTAAAATCAGGGACGAACCAGCAGTTGTTTTCCTCCATTACCGAAAATCAAGGGCGAGGGCACGATTTTTGTTGTTTTTTAAAGGGTGAAATTTGGTTTTCCATCTTTCACACTATTGGATAATATATTTTACATAGTTTGGGGTTTAATAAAAATTGGGATAATGTATTAAAATTCAAAAAACCTTTGCTATGTTAAAATTTCACCCTCTATTTTTGGGTGACCCCTCTAATTTCGCCCACGGGCTAAATTTTGCCCTTGAAATTTTCCCTGAGAAAGAATTGCTGATCCAATAAAATAGGCACAATATGGGACCTATATTACTCCAATAAGTTCATGGGAAATAATTTGTCAAATTCATGGTTCACTTAGACCAATTTTCACAAGATTTGGGAAAGAGTGATGAAGTGGCTTGATCAAGCCATGCTCTTATATCAAAAACCTTTATTTTTCACTGTCACAGGGGTTGAACTATTCAAGTGATTGGGGATACCACCCTCATTGATCATCAACTTATCTCATCTACCATTTAATAAAGAGCCAACAAGATGCTCATTCAAAGGACAAGTTTTATTTTCTTCATCTTCAACATGCAAGTGGTTATTTTCTTTGTCTTCAACATGCAAGTGGTGGATGTTAATTGGACAGTTTGCAACCTTCTTCCCAAACCACAAGGAACCAAAAGTTATATTGCATGGCGATTGGATGCAATAAATCGAGTTATAGTGTTTCTTAAAGGCTATAGTTGAAAAATAGTTGTAGTTAGACAAGCACACCATAAAGTTGTGAAGGAAGAGCTTGAAGAACTAAGTCAAACTTGTGGATTACCCCCTATGATGAAAGAAGACTTGAAGGTTGTTTTCATTGACAAAGTTTCCCATAATTGAACAAGAGGATGAGGATTCTAATATGCACACAAGTGGTTGGATTTAGGGTTGCATCCTCAAGAAATCGCTTCAAATTTATACCCAGAACTGGAAATAGAACCTTTTACTATTGAGATTAGGTGAGGTGATTCCTTAAAGCATATTTTTATTGTTTTTCAGCCTTCATTCCTTGCCCAAAAATGCTTGTTTTATAGACCAATCTGCCCATAATTGATTTTGACCCTTCTTACGACATCTATGAAAGGTAGGATAGTCCAGATAATAGCAGAAATTGATTCAATGTTTCCCAGAATTATTGATTAGGTGTTGCTTCATGGGAATTACATTGTCAAAGTCATAGTTCACTTAGACCAATTTTCACAAGATTTGGGAAAGAGTGATGAAGTGGCTTGATCAAGCCATGCTCTTAGACCAAAATAATTTCTTTTTTAGTGTCATAGGGGTTCAACTATTAAGTGATTGGGGAGACCACCTCATTGATCATCAACTTATCTCCTCTTCCATTTCATAAAGAGCCAACAAGATGCTCATTCAAAAGACAATTTTTATTTTCTTTGTCTTCAACAAGCAAGTTATGGTTGTTAATTGGACAATTAGCAACCTTCTTCCCGAACCACAAGGAAATCAAAGTTAGATTACATGGCGATGGGATGCAATAGATTAAGTTATAGTATTTCTTAGAGACTATAGATGAAAAATAGTTGTAGTTAGACAAGCACACCAAAAACATTATGAAGGAGGAGATTGAAGAACTAATTCAAACTTGTGGCTTGCCCCCTATGATGAAAAAAGACTTGAAGGTTGTTTTCATCAACAAAGTTGCCCAGAATTGAACAAGAGAATGAAAATTTTGAGATGCACACAATGGTGGTTGGATTTAGGTTTGCATCCTCAAGAAATCACTTCAAATTTATTCCCATAACTAGAAATATAACCTTTTACTATTGATCTTAGGTGAGGAAATTCCCTAGAAGCATAATTTTATTGTTTTCTAGCCTTCATTCCTTGCCCAAAAATTATTTTTTTATAGACCAATCTGCCCATATTTATTTTGACCCTTCTTACTGCTGCTATGAAGGGTAGGACAGTTCAGATAATGGTAGAAACTAATTCAATGTTGCCCAAAATGACTAATTAGGTGTTGCTTCATACCTTTTGAGGTCTAAATATTACCTAGAAATGAACTAAAACAACCCACATCTCCTTTATCAACCTATAGAACTAAGTTACTAACTATGAATTCCTGCTCTTTGCTCTACAATTAAATGTAACATTTTGGGTGGCAGAAGCATTGGAAAGAGTACCCTAGCTACAGAATGTGCGTTACACTCAGGAAGGCGCACTCTAATCCCTTTATCCAACTTGTGTGAGCTAACATCTTGTGAATGAGGTTGCAAACTTGGTAGCTCACCCATCTGTACAAGTCGTGATTCAAGAGGGAGGCTATCTAGAAGGAGATTCAGTCATTATTTTCTACACATGGAGAGATACATCAGATCTGAAACAATCTCAATCATATATGTTTGATAGTAGCAACATATTGCCTTAGATTGGAGAATTAAATCATAGAAGACACTCCTTCAATCTTTGTGAGATGCTCAAGAAAGGGTCGTGAACTTCTGTGGAGAGTTGATTTACACTCGGAGAAAATTTGTTTGACATTTGGGAACATACATCAGCTGCAAACCAAAACTAACATTTCCAGGCATGTGAATATCAGTCACAGATTGTTGAAGTATATTTCAGTATTGGAGAGGAATCTTGTTCAATATTCATAGGTCACTATCGTCATTGAGGGGTGCACCAGTCAAGTCCAAAACTGTTGAGTCACTTAGAAGGAATGCACTCAGTTTAGAGTTTAAAAATCAATTTGAATTGTTATGTTATGAATGTTGTAAGTGAAGTTATGTCTGCTGTTAAATTGTTATTGAAACTTAAATTTTGGGAAGGTTAATATTTATAAATTTATGCATAGAAATTCAAGACCAAAGTCTTAGGAAACTAGATGTGACAAACTAGCATTACCATGGTCATTTACAACAGCAAGTAATCTAATTGTTTGATGAAATTTATAAACCAAAATCATGCAAGAACAACCTACAACATCGTGGTAGAGATAATTTCAATTGGAGAGAGATAGGCCATGCCATCTACAACAGTGTGTCAACCAGATGTTTGATGAAACTTTAACCATATTCCCAGTCAATGAAATAAATTTGGTGTCTAATGAGGAACAGTGTCATCATAGTAATAATAGAGAATAGTATACAAAGTATCCTGAACATTTAGTAACTGGAGGGTTAACATTTTCCTACTTCTCGTCTTGAACCTTATATTCCTTACTGAGAAGTTCCTTCTTTTTCTTCTTGTTGACAACTATCTTTGCAGCATCACCAATGTTTGTAACATTGTACTTAGCATAACCATTGGAAAAACTTTTGATCTCCTTTTTTGTCACTCTACCTACTAAATCATTTGTGCCTTCACTTTCAATAGGAAAACAAGACACCTGAAGTTGAGCATCCATTTCACAAATATTGCTATTGGTGGTGCATAAGTGATCCTTATATTATTTGTCAATTGGATTTACATTAGCAGTTAAATCTTCCCCATGTACTTAGCAGGAACATGCCTTAACCTTCCCCAATTAGTTTATCATTTTCATGGCTCTACTTTTGTTTCTATATCTAGAAGATTGTTTACGGTCAACAACTTTGTTATTAGATTAAAAAAAATGATTTTTCCTCTAAAATAGCCATATCAATGATATCATAACCAAAGTAATACCGTCAAAGTATTTTTAACTTTCATTAACTTTAATGGCTTTAACAATCCATTTGATACATAAAACTGCTCCTTATTTAGCAATATCAATTAATGTGCCCTCTTTGTTTAAGCAACAAATGTCACATTAACTCTCGCAAGGCATTTTTTGCTCATTAATGCAACCAAAGGGAGGTTACTAAGAGGTTGTTGATCAATTTATAGGTTTTTTTAGATTGGCATGACCAAGATCACATCAAGTTGTAGGTCGTTGAACATACATATTTGTCGCTATATAATAATCTCCCATGGCTAACTGACATTATGCCATTTCCCTCCACATGATATCTTTCCCTCATTAGCAGTCATGAATTGGAATGCTTTACTAGGTAAGGAAAATAATAAATTTTTTATGCTAGTTTCTTATGGATGAATTTGACACTACTCCCAAATTCTAGTAATGAAATGAATTCTACTATTTTAATTTATCTGTTGATCTTTATTTTTCAAGGCACCGAGATCCCTAAAAAGGAATGCATGGATATAATCCATTTATTAGTAAATGAATTTTTTTAGTAGGATCATCATAAAAGGTGTCATCAATGAATTGATATCATTGGAAGGAGAGGGATCACCACCTGTGGTTTCTTTCCATCCTCATGCGATAGTAGGGATATGTCTGGGTTTCCATATTCCTATCATGTGACCTATTATCTCAACAGAAAATCAAAACTTCAAACTTCGTCAAATAATGTTAAGATTGTTACTCCAATTTCCTCATGTTCTGTTGCTTAGAAACATTCATTACGAGGTTGTAAAAAGAATCACTCAAAACCCAAGTCATAGAAATGATACATGGCTATCATAAATACTCTTCAATTCATTTCTGTTATCCAACTAAATGGTGTGAATCATAGCTAGCTCATACAAAGGTCCAGTACATGTATGGAATTGCATTTCTTCCCTGCCTATTGTCCTCAAGTCTTTGAAAAATTCCATATCAAATTTTAAAATGCTCTAACCCTTCAATCGTCTCTTCCTACTAAAAGAAAAGTGGATGTAGTATACAAAATGGACAATCCTCAAACTGCAATCAAAAGCACTAGTTAACTAATTGATAAGTTACACCAAGGTCACTGTGAATGATATTTATACAAACATTTATTGTAGCATTTTATTACTGGAAAATCATATTCAAGGATCAACAAATCTTAATTCATGGAATCATTTCACACTTTTATCATCCTCAAGGCATGCTTCATCCTTCCAATTTGTTTTACAAAACTATCTTCAACTAATCAAATCCTTTTATTTTATATCCCAACATATCCATTACACACAAGTACCATAGTACATAAGGTTCACCTCAAAAGTGTGTCACTACATGTTGTTGTCACATGTTGCTGCTCATCAAACTTTATCCTAGGCTATATTTTGAATTTGCAGTAGTATGAACCAAAGCAGAAAAATTGGAGAGTTATCTCTCACATATTCAACATGTAAAGTCATCTATGTTTTGTCTTCAATACTAAGTCTGCCTTTGCTTTTAGAAATCACAATACCCAGCTAACTTATCTATGTTTTTGTCTTCTAAACTCATATTTATTTTGATGGATTTATGTATAATTTTGAAGTTAAGCATGGATGGGTTTAGTTTACTAGGTTTAAATTTTCTAGCCTATAGAATTCATGTCATCATATCTCAGCCCCAAAATAGCCCTAAAATGGAATTCTTGACCAGCCCAAAACCATCAAGAAACAACCCTTTCTCAATTCTGGGTGCATAAGAATCAACTAAGGGTTGATTATGAAAGCTAAAAATGTATTTTTTCCCACTAAGACTGCAATCCTATGAATTATTTCCATAGTAACATCTCTAAGCCATGAAACCCATGCTTCATTTTCTAGGTTCTGAGAATGAATAACCTTCAAACATCAGCAGTATCTCAACTCTGATCAAAATAAACCATAGATATATCACCTTCACAGTTTCTTTGTATTTGAACTTTCTTTGTTCCAAGTGAGTTGTTACTTGTTCATGTAACTTGTATTTGTGTCGTATATTTCTCTGCATCAACATTATGGCCATAGGTGGTTGTTTCGAGATGCTACATTATGGTTGTAGGTGGTTGTTTCAAGCTGATTTTTGGGTGACAAATGCAGAAATGGAAAAGGTTACCTGTAACCAAAAAGTTTTAACCTCTTTAAAAAGACTCACTCATTAGGACATTGCCCTCGGATTCCATCAACAATAAGAAACGTAGTGGTAGGCCGGTTTTGGGTGATGACTGGTGAATATATGACAATTGTGAAGCTACTATTTGGAAAGAGTTATTATGTACAAGACCTTGAAAATGACCTTTGAACATCAATGAATGAAGCATGTTAAGGAAGAAGTGCATGGTGTGAGAAATTGCAGACCTGTGGAGGCTATAGAAAAGAAATATTAGTATAGAGGGAGTAGGGTTTCATTGTGGTCATCATTTTATGCAAAAACATATTCAAACACCATCATGTTGTGCCTTTGATTCATTATCAAACAAATTTCTTTGAGCTTATTTTTCCCAGTTGAAGTTAACGCCATGACCCAACCAACCTTTTGATTTCATTTTTACTCTGAGCTAGGTCACTCCATTTAAGTTTCTCTGACTCTAGCACCCAAACTCCATCTACTTTTCTCTAGGTCACTCCATTTAAGCTTCTCTGATTCTATCACCCCAAATCCACACTTCACACTTCACACTTCACTTTCTTTTATCCCTCTACAAGGAACATCTTGCAATTTTTTTCTTGACAGCTTCCATTGTTGGTGATACACTTATATGTTTCATCCCCACTCCGGCTTCAACCTGTAAATTTTATTGACCACTTCATCAACATCCCTATGCAACCTAAATTCCTTCTCTAAAATTTGCTAGAGGTGCCTCCAGATTTCGGTGAAGTGCATCTTAGTGAACTCCTCCTTCTAGCCTTTGGAAATATCCCATAGTATAAAGAGAAACAACTGTGTTCAATGTCTTTGGTACTAAAGGAATGCAAATTTTGTGATCTCACGGTCGATTTTCTTTCTGTTTAGATGGTCTATCATTGAGCATGCATTCATATCTTTACTTGGGCTTCTCTTTATTTACACAACAACATGAAATACATGCATTCTGGTCTTTTACAATTTGTAGTGCATACCTACCGAAACTCTCTCATTGACCACGGATATTGTGACTTTCTCTTCCATTTTATGAGATTTGTCATTTCTATTTGCAATCCATTCCCCTGTGCTTTCTTAAGCACTTGACATAGATAATATCACACTAACTCCAACTTCACCATTATTCTAACACTCGATTTCATAGTGCATTATGTGCAGATCCTCAAAGTGGAAGATCACACCATCGTTGGAATTCCACACCCTATCGTCCATGTTGGTTAGCTTTTGGAGGGTCCTAGCTCGCTGATTTGTAGCAATTTTAAACCTATGTCAATTCAATATCCATTTTAATATAGCTTTTCTTTCTCTAGCTTTACAAGACAAAATAAATTCACAAATTGGAGCTAGTGTCTTCCCCCGCTATCATTGTGATTGGAAACACTAACGGGGTAGCATCTAACAATACTGGTGGAGTTGGATTCTCTCTTGCTCTTAATCAATCACATTCATTCTTTTTCAAAATGGGATGTGGGCCCAACACTAACACTAGGGCCAAGTTATTAACTCTTTGGGCTCTTATTGTATTGGCATTATCAATGGTCCTGAATTCTCCTTCTATATGGGGAGATTCATCTGTGATTATAAATTGGACAAATTCAAAAGCATCTATTTCAGCTTTGAGTTTGGATTATTGGTTTGATAGAATTACAAAATTCAAACATGTTTTTTCTTCCCTTGACTTTATGAGTGCATATCACTTATCCAAGGAAGCACTTAATATGAAGGTTGGCCTTCTCTCCTTATCAAAGCTTTTAAAAGGAGAAATCATTGAGGAAGGCATGATTCAACTCTTTTAAGAGTTTTTTTTTCTGTTTTAAGTGGAATACTCATTTTTTTTTCTTTGTAAGTATGGGATTCTATATCCTTTTATATATTTTAGCCGGGGATATATTCTTTGTTTGATCCCCCTGGGGTGTGTTTTTTCCACCCTTGATGCCTCCTTGGATAAGTTGTTTGTTCTCTTTACGTTCTCCCTATGGTATTGCTTCTACATTCATTCATCTATGGGATTTTGGGTATTGTGCCTCTCCTTGGGAAAGCTTATGTTTTTATCTATCCTCATGTTTGGAATGAATTTTTTTTATGACATTGTACAAGTTACCTTTGATTCATAATGAATATCAAGGAACGTCTATTTTTATTCTGAAAATATTATCATTATTCTGCATCTTCTCATTTATAAGTATCTACCTATCCTCAAGGAGTCAAAATTAGTTTCATCTCGATGATCCTTAACTCCAATTATGAGGAGTGTAAGAATGCTTTCATCACCATCAACGCATCACCCTTGTATCCTATCCTGGATGAATTAAAAAATCCCCTTGACTTTGGCAACACTAGTCAATACAACAACAACCTTGTGAGTACTCGTATTTGTTCAATAAATGTTGTGCTTCTAGGAAACCATTTGATCCCTAGTAGACTTGACATACTTTAACTTCACTAAGTCAAAGACAACTAGTATTGACTATAGAATCATAATAGATGTTGTAGAATCTCAAACTAAAGGATCAGGTAGAACATGCCTTGAGGGAAAATATTCAGAGTGAGACAAAGGCCCAGTAGACATCCCACACACCAGATCATCACTAATGAAAAATTATAGGTTCCCATAGCTTACCAGCTGTTGTAATCTCATATATCACATAAGGTTACCAATAATACATACTAAAATATACATATATAACAGAGACAAGGGATACGAACAAGTAGGTGAATTAACAGATTATATTACATGAATGGGTCCATACAACACAGAGAACTGAACCAAGTTCTCATCTGGCTCAATAGCCTAATATATATGATTACAAAACAGTTACAAAATAACTACATGTCGGTTCGATGAACCGACATGACCTTAGGTGGCCGACCTGATCTCTAGTTTAGTCGGTCGACCGACTTAGTCGACTGGTCAACTAAGTCGGTTGATCGACTTAGTCAGCTATCATTCAAGTCGACTTATCGACTTGCTCCTCCAACATCTCCCCCATGAACAAAACGTTTATTCATCCCAAAGAAACAGGGAGGTACAAAATTCTTCCTATCTGGTCTCAATAGTTATTGTGATGTGCCTGGTCTTCATGGGCTGTGAAGTCTGATGGTCAGTCTTTTCCGTAAACAGACTTCAACAATAGCTGGGGCTGTCACTGCTAGGTGATGTTGGAAATCTGTCCGACTTTGCAAAATATTCTAGATGTCGATGGTGAGTGTGGCCAGGCTTGATAAGATCGACATCTTCTCTGAAATGGAGACTTCAACTATTCTCTCCATGTCGGGACCCATAAGTTGGTCCTTCTCTTCTAAAGTCTCGATAAGTTGTTTCATCTACGGGCAGATGATGTCAACTTTTTCTAAGTTGGGGATAGCTTGTTGCACCCACTGATGTGCTTCCCTCTCAAGTTTCTGAAGTTTGGTTGTTTCAAGCACTAGTTTTTCTTCTATTGTGGTTCTGAGTGCTTCATCAGTGGTTTTCCTATTTTTGAGTGATTGGATCCCTTGTTGGGTCTGTCAAGTTTGTTGGTAGACTTTCTCGTAGTAAGCAGGCCAGTCTCGTAGTATTTCTTCAGTGATGACAGACTCCTCCATGTGATGTTGCAGCACTTTATAAGCTTCAGTAAAGGTTGTGTGTTGTGCCATTAGGAGGCGGGCAGTTTCTTCTTTTTGCTCCTCCTTTGTTTCTTGAATGTGTGCTTGGAGTGCCGACACCATGCTTTGAAATAGCTGATATGCTCTTTCGAGCAGTTTTTCAGTGTCGACCTCTATGGGGATGGGCATTACTGATTGTGCAAGGTTTCTGCATTTGTTGAGGAACTCGACCTATTCTTCGAACTTGTTGTCGAGTTCCTTACATCTCTACTCACTCCTTGTCTTTGCTTCGACTGCTATATTTTTCAGGAGTTGTCCTAGCTCTACATCGGTTAGTGAGGTTGCATCTTTCAATTTGATATGCACCTTTGATGGCTGTCCATGATGCCGCTTCTTCTATTTCTCCTTCCTCTTCTTATGCTTTTCCTTCTCTATTTGGGTCAGCACCTGTGTACCTGCAAAAGTCGAGTCGAGATCTTTGGTTTGTGGGATAGTGATTGATGGTTTCTCTGGTTGGGGAGGTGGAATGACTGTTGCCTATGTTTGGTTAGATNGTGGATGCAGTTGGTGCTGATGGTTGTGGTGGAGTTTTCTCTTAGTCGAGGGGGGGTGGGGGGGGTGGTGGAGATGGTGGTGGTGGTGATGGAGTTGGAGAATGGTTGGGAGTGATTGGGTTGGGGGAAGTATGGGTGAGTGGTGGGTTGTCAAGCTGGGGAGGTGAGTCTACGTCGGATAACATTTGGTTAATTTGGTGATTTATGTCCTCCTCATTTTCTTCTCCTCCAGTCGGTGCAGAGGCTGGTAGTTTGGTTTGGGTACAGTCGGAGTGATAGTCGTGGTCCGACGTGCAATTAGTTCAGCTTCTTTATCGGGATTTCTCTTGAAAGTCGAAGTGATAGTTGTAAAGGTTCGAGACTGAAATTCATGTCTTGGTTGATATCCACTGACCTCAAAGAGAGGTGATTTTGTGGATCTCTTTTGTGCCGACGTAAATATCTCAACCAGTTTCTCAATGAATTCCTGCAAATATCTGTCTTTATTGAACTTTTCCTTCACAACTTCCGACATCGTACTTTTGCACAAGTCGAGTGGGCTTACTGAATGTTGTTCGAGTACTTTCTCCTCTATTACTTTTGTCGAGGATGGAGGTGGAGGCGTAGACACAAGATCGACAACGTTTTCATGCGTCGTCATGTGGGTGGTCTTGGCTTTCATTGGTTGACTTGGTAATGCTCCTGCCTCGACAAATATTTGGAACTAGGTTTCCACTGGCACCTTATTTACTGTGACATCTTCTATTATTTCGAGGGCCATAGCTGCCAGTTCCTCCTCATCATCTGATGATTCGGCAATGATAAGCTTTCACTTACCTTTTCCTTGTTGTTTTTGTTGTGTATTTAACTTCTTCCTTGCAGTTGCTATCTCTTTTGACAATTTTTTAATAATGCCTTTTGTGATAGCATACTCTGGGTTTTCTGGTTTTGTCTCTCCCCTTGGCTCCTGGGTCGGGAAGAGACCTTTTGGCAGCTGGAGTGATTACCTGCTGCTCTGCCTGTGTTTCTTCTGGATGTGGCTTTGCCCTCTGTGATGTCGAAGGTTTGATGATGATTTGAATTCGGCCAATTTTTTCGACCGATGTCTCCTCCGACACAAAGGTACTGATGTAAAGGTTCAACTCATAGTCTTCTTCTTTCTCTTGGTCGATCAACGGCTCCTCAAGAGAGAAGTCGATGGTCTTTGTTGTCGTTGGTACTGGTATTTTTGTTTTATCTTGTCGAGACAACTCCCTAAAGATCTGGTTGACCGATGGACAGTAGTCGAGGGCTTTTGCATTTGAGTCGTCGCCCTACATGTACCACACCGAACTATGGTCGAGTTCTAGCTGGATGTGGGATTTTGTCGGTAGACTTCCTAGAATGTTTTGAGGCACCCTCCATCTGGTCGTGCGGACTTTGAGTTGTTGGAGCTAGTTTTCCAATAGCACTTTTCCATCTTCAAGTTCCTGCAAAGTTCCTCTCTAGGAGAATGGTTTGAATCTCCACATGTGGAACCTTGTTGGTTCCTGAAAAATTGGGTTTCCTTCTGGGCAGATATGGTACATGACTATCCATAAAATGAGGTAGGGGAACAAGATGATTCCTCCCGTTTCTTGGCATCTTTCATAGATGGTCTTGACCATGTCGGCGACATATTCAGCCCATCTATATATTTTCCCATTTGTCACAATGGTGTCGATAGCTTCTAACATGTCTAATTCGAGGTCGCTACCGCGACCTGCCAGGGTGAGTGTTATTGCTATTATTTTGGCCACAATTTGTGGTGTTTGGGTTGTGATTTGACTAATCATCAACCCCTTCGAGTTTTTGCCCGAAGCCGACCTAATTAGTTCTTTGACTAGTCCTTCTTTAATACCGACTGGTATTGGGTCTCCTGTGTTTGAGAGACCTATCATTTTGGAGATGAATTCCCCCGAGATGTCGACCGGTTGGTCAAAGTAGAACTAGCCATTGTGATACTGGCTTATGATGAATTTTACGGCTGTTTCTTTGGTGCCACCGAAGCTGGCCATGAGCGGTGCATTGACATAGTTGAATATGGTGTTGTATTTGATTTTCACCACAGCTTGAGTGGGCTTCTTGTTGACATAAGCCCATTTTTTCCATGAGCCCTCCTGCACCTTGGCATTCTTAATGTTGTTTAGCCTGTAGACTAAAGGTGTGTCTGTAGTTTGTAGTTCCTTGGCTTTGGTTGAGGCTCTAGTCTGTTTGGGTTCCATCTTGTCAGTTTGGTGGTCTATTTCACTAAGGTAATCTCAGTTTTCAGTTGACTGGATGCTTTCATGCTCTCTCTGTATGGATTGCGGTGAATGATCCTTCGGTGATCCAGTATTTATAGGCGATGCTGTGGATGTTTTGGTCGACAAGTGTATTAATGGTGGATGTGATGTTCTAGCTGAAACAATTGAGTGTGCGTTAATGGCAAATTGCTTTTGGAACTCGAGGTCATGAATGTGCAATGGGACTATCGAGGTCGTCAGTCGATGTTGGTTATGAAAATGGTCGATGGAAATGGTCGGTCGATGTAAATGGTCGATGGTGTTATGTCGATGGGCATGATGTCGGTTGTTGAAATGGTAATTTCCTGTCATAGTTTTCTGCATGTACGGTATCATTTTTCTTTTTTTCTTTTTGGGTTTTTATAGATTTCTATAGTTTCGAGTGTTCTGTTTCCTTTAAAGCTGTAATTGGCAGGGGGGTGCTCCTTCATGTGTCGGTAAGAGAAAGTGGATACTTTAGTTGGAGGGTACCGCTTGAAAGGTAACCCAATTTCCTTCTTCTGGTTGATGGATAATGAGGTGTCATCCAATATATGTCTCATCATCTAGTCGACTCCATATACCAAATTCACTAGCTCCTAGTCGGAGGTCCTCTTTGACAATAGTTTGTATCCGAGTATGCGGATTCAACGGAGAAAGAGTTGTTCCTTCATGGGGAGCTCTTAATTGGAGAGCTTCTGGCTACTCTATCCACAATTCTTCCTCCATAGGGGATGCCTCTAATTCCACGCCTTCTTCTTGTCGGTCATGACCCAACTCTGGCGGATTCTTTTCCTAGTCGGTCACCCTAGGACTCTTTCCTCTATGCAACGCTAAGGCTCTTTCTCTTCTTGCTTCCCTCCTTTGTTGTCTCTCTTCCCTCTCTATTTTCTGAACGTCCGACATACCATTGTGTGATACTATTCTCTTGATTTCCCTTTTGGTCGACTTCTCATTAATAGTGAATGGTATCTGCTTCTAGTCGACTAGAATCCACTCCACTTTATCTCAACATATGACCAGCTACCCCCCCATAGCCTACCCGACGCTTTTAAAAAGCCCGGATATTTCGGTCTACTTTCTTAGGAAGTATTCCCACTCCCTTTCTGTAATGAATTTTTCCCACTTCTTTTACTTTTCTACCCAGTTAGAGTTTGATGGCGGTCAATGAAGTGATCAACGAGGTTCGACAATATGACCTACTCCCTTCTCGATCAGGAATTTAAACAGCAAGGTCGACAAGGAGCACAGAAATTGCTCAGTGAGGTCTGTGTAAAATTTCTCCTTGACGGTTTCCACCGAAGTTCTGTCTTCTACTGCTTGCTCCTCACAGAAGTCGTCAGTGATTTTCTTGAACCACTCCGACAAGTTTGTTCTTCCTCCTCGGATCAGTTTTTCCAGCAACTTTTGGTCTTTAGTCCCTTCCAGATTTTTCATCCAGGAGTTTCTTCAAAAGTTGGGGCACTGATTCTACAAACTTCTCATGTGTTTCTGTAAAGAATCTTGCTTTTGCTTGTGCGGTTGTTAATCTGTTCCTTCGTGCGTAATTCTACAAATAGTTTGCAAATTTACAGTCCCACTAGTCCTTAATCTCTTGTTCTGATATCATCTGTTTGCATACATCTCAGATATGTACTATCAGCAATAGAACCAATGTTGTAATCTCACAGATCACATAAGGTTACCAATAATACATACTAAAACATACATATATAACAGAGACAAGGGATAAGAACAAGTAGGTGAATTAATAGATTATATTACATGAATGGGTCCATACAACACAGAGAACTGAACCGAGTTCTCATCTATCTTAACATCCTAATATATATAATTACAAAACAGTTACAAAATAACTACCTGTCAGTTCGGTGAACCGACATGACCTTAGGTGGCCGACCCAAACTCTAGTTTAGTTGGCTGACCGACTTAGTCGGCTAGACGACTAAGTCAGCTGATCGACTTAGTCGGCTATCATTCAAGTCGACTTATTGACCTGCTCCTGCAACACCATCTATATGATAAGATATCGGTCTATTTGTGTGGGATTTTCCCACTGCCTTCTAGTGTCAGTACACAAAAGGAAAAACTGGATTGAAGTGGCCAAAACCCTATATATGTGCATGAGCCTTCATATATCATCATCTTGCCATCTTTGCCTATTTTTTATTTAGATATTGAGGATAATTCATGGCTATTCCCATTACAACCCGCAAACCATTCGTGAGTATCTAGGACCAGACTCCATTACCAAGGTATGCTTACTTTCTTCCTTATTTCTCTGTCAAATTCTCAAATGGTTGAAAGTCTACAATTTTATTTATCTAGGGTTTGAGTCATCTCTGTATGACTGACTAAAGATTGGTACTGTAGTATTTTATTGTTAGCATTTACATCTATATAAGATCAGATTACTTAGCTTGCTTAAAGTGCATTCATTTGCATAGATTTTTGAATTTTTTGAAAAAGAAAAGACAAAAGGAAATTTTTATCTTGCATTAGTTGTTTATCTCACTTTTTTTCAGAAAAATCAAAAATATTTTAAGTCTTGTAGTTTCTCAAATTGTTAAAAAAAAGTTTCATTAGTTTTCATTTACAAAGAAAAAGGAAAAAAATGCATTTTTAGTTGCATTCACTTTGAAATTTTTACACATAATTTTCTTTCACTTTGTTAGGTCTATAACACCATTCAGTCTCATTCCACTACCTTGATTAATACAACCATTAAAAATAATGTTTAACTTAAAATATATTAGTAATTTTCTTTTTATAGGTTCGGGCATCAACTAGCTTAGGCTAGGATTTTGGACTAGGAGATTTAAACTGTCCAAAAGCACTTTGATTTCAAATGTAGTGGCCTATATTTAGGTAAATCCACTTCTACAAGATATAATCCAAAAATATCCTCTCACACAAGAGTTAGGCATGAGGCCGCGTGAGAGCTCGGTTGAGGAGAAACCCCTCCACTTCCTTGTTCGATCGTTTACCAGGATTGTTGTGCATTTGGGGATCTTATCAATACCACTTCTTGGGACCCATGAGGTGCCGGTATTGATAGGGTTTTGGGATTAGCTACCCTACCCATGCACATCGATCAGGCCAGCAACTGTTCTGTTGTACTCTCGGTGTAGATTTGGTAGCTTTAGTCTCCAGACACTAGAATCTTACACATGTGGTATTGGAAGGATATTTTGATTACACCTAGGATGGACTTTGAAGGTAACCTCGGTTGATAATTTGGGAGGGTTTTTGGGTTATTCAAGTGCTTGCACCCAGATGACTCTTCATGAGACGCTAAGTAACCATCCTTCGATCTTCACTGGTTGGACCTGGGCCCTAATCATCCCAGGATTTCCTTTGGAAGGTGTATCTTTTATCTGGTATGCCTGTGTTACATAGGAGATTTTTAGTGTTTGTTGTTTGGTTTTTTTGTACTTAGTTTTCCTTTAGGTGTATGATTCATATTTATAGCTGTGGAGGACCAAGCTCTTCATAGGTCCAGAATCTTGCAAAACCTTCCTCCATCTATTACAATGGAGCCTAATTTTGAAGTTAATCATGGATGGGTTTATTTTACTAGGTTTAAATTTTCTATCCTATATAATTCATGTCGTCATGTATATCTTACAAATTTTATTGATTTTATTTGTATTTTCTCATGCAGATTTCACTTTGGGTTTCTAAATTTATTTGATATTTCAATTGTGAAATATTCAACGAGATGTCAAACACCGGTCATGGAAAAAAGACATCAAAATAGAGGGATGTATTATCATACTTTCATAAGCCTAAATCCAAGGATCCAGATTCTCTTCATGATTCAAACTGTTTTGAGCAACCCATCAATTAGAGATATGTCAACACTTCTAAGAATGCATCTAATAACCATATAATGAATGATAAAAATAGTTCCTCTAGTGAACAAAGTGAGATAAATGTAATTCAACCATAAATTGGAAATGATAATGTTGAAGCTTTTTCCTTTGGAGGCAGCACAAATCATTCACAATCACGAAAAAGAAAGAAAGGACAATGTGACATAGGGAGACAATTCCAATCGGAATGGGCCTCAAAATTTCCTTTTATTGGACCAATAACTCCAATAAATGAGAAGGAAGATTCATGAGAAGTTAAATGCATTATATGTAGTTGGAAACTGGGAAAGAAACTAAAATTACAAATGAAGTTAGATACAATAGAGAAGAATGCAGTAAATATTTATGTCAAGCAAATTGAAAATGGTGAGGAGAAGTATATTACCAAATGGAAATCTTCTGAGGAATGTCGACATGTAAAATATCAAGAAGAATATAATAAACACTTAATAAGTAAGAGTAAACTCGAGGCATGTGGAGGGACTATCACATCTCTATTTGGAAAAATAATGGAAAGAAATTTACTATCCAAGACGACGCAATTAAGCATTGTATTTCACATCTTAACTAGAGGTTGTCCTATGACAGACTATCCAAATTATAGGAACTATGTATCTTTTCTTGAATTATCAAATTTTCCATCTTCTCATTGATCTGTAACGAGTGGTTGCAAATGGGAAAAATATCTAGCTCAACTAGAAAATCAGTGATTTGAAAGAGAAGATTTCAAATGCCAGATTTTTTTCACTATATTTGGATGAAGTTACAACTATTGATAATACTTCATGGGTATGCATGAGTATTTATATGGTTAATGATCATATTAGGAATTGATATCTAATTGGGATTCAGAAAATGAAGAAGATTTCTACAGCTGGAAATATTTATGAACTTGTTATTAAGACTTTGAAGGGAATTGGTGGTATGGATGACTTGATGATCACAAAAAGGTTGGTATGTGTTGGCGCGGATGGAGCATCAATCATGCAAGGACAAAGGAATGGACTTTGTGTCAAACTACAACTATTAGCTTCATCATTTATGATCAGTATTCATTGTATGGCTTGTAGGGTGAATCTTGCATTTAAAATAGTAAGCAAGTTTCCACTGGTTTCAAAATTTGAAAAACTTGTACGTGAGACTGATGCATACTTATTTCATAGTCCTTAGCAATTTACAAAGTTTCAACAATTTGCAGACGGTATTACATATGGAAAAAAACTATTAAAAGACGTTGATACAAGATGCATTTCATTGAATGGACCAGCTCAAATACTATTTAGTGAGTACCAATCATTGGTAGGGGTGATGTATGAACATCGGTTCAATGTAGACAAAGCTCGACATATTCTCTTTCAACTAACTGATATAGAGACATTATTAACATTGGCTGGAATTCTTCCTTTGCTTAAAGAAATGAATGTCCTTGTGAAAATGGCTCAGATTCATACAATGTATATTGTAGAGTACACAAATGCAAGGAAATTAGCATGCCTTGCATTGGATAATTTTTATACGATGCTAGGGTATTTTACAAGTCCAACATTTAACGGTTGGACTACTCTCATTGATATAGAAAAGATTGAAATTTTTTAGATTTTTATCGTTTAATCAATATGGTCTAGGATATTATCTAAAAGAATAACATGCACAACAATAATCAAAAGAGACAAAGAATTTTCCTCGAGGAAACCATAAAGGATAAAACCTCGCAACTTCCTCAGAGATAGAATGGGAACCAATAGAAAAAGTAAAACCCAAAGATACAAATATTATCTCCAACAATTTTTCTCTCTCTCACTTGTGTGAGCTACTTCTCTCTCACTCATGCGATATTGTTGAGTGAGTGTGTGTTCTGAATAGAGAGTCTCACTCACTATTTATACTTGTTTTCCACTTGAAATTTACTCTACAGGGTCGAATTCTCTAGGAGAGTCTAATAACCCTAATACAACTCAACTGTGAGGACTATTTCCCCGACTTACAATGGAGGGTCAACCTCAATGAATTTACATGACTTTATTATGTTAATGACTCTCTCGATCAGAGGAACAAACATCTCCGTCAGGGTACAATGAAATACAATATGAAATATACAATTCAATACATTGCGAAGTTAGAAATACGTCAACACTCCCTCTTAACTAGGAATGTATTCTCTTGACACTGTTCATTAGTGCAAGTATTTGTCACTGGATTATCATCAAAGTTGGATCATCACTGGATCATCATCATCATCATTGCTGCTACTATCTCAAGCAAATGGTGTTATCTCTCAATTATACTTATCATAGGAAGTTCTACATAGCCAACCCTTTTTCATGTTGGATGTAGGCCTAGCCTCCATGTAGGTATTAATATATAGTGCCAACCCTTTTTCATGCTAGATGTAGGTCTCATCATCTTCAGCACTTATATCTGAAAATGGGAGGCTTAGCCTACCACCATGCCAGAAAGGATCTGCACTTACATCCTACCATGGGAGTCCCAGCCTGCCACCATGTTGGAAAGGTTCTACACTTACATCTGACCATGGTAGGCCTAGCCTGCCACCATGTTAGAAAGGCTCAGAACTTACATCCGACCATGGGAGGCCCAACCTGCCACCATGTCGAAAAGGCTCTGCACTTACATCCAACCATGGGAGACCCAGTCTACTACCATGTCAAAAAGGCTCATCACTTACATCTGTTCATCGGAGGCCCATCCTGCCACCATGTTAGAAAGGATCAGCACTTACATCTGACCATGGGATACTTGGCTTGCCACCATGAAGAAAAATTTCAAAACTTACATCCAACCATGGGAGGCCCAACCTACCACCATGACAAAAAGGCTCATCACTTACATTTGACCATGGGAGGCCCAACCTTTCACCATGTCACAAAGGCTCGGCACTTACATCTAACCATGGGAGGCCCATCCTTCCACCATGTCGAAAAGGCTCTCAGACTCATCACTTCCCCTTGGAAGGAACCTTGATATGAAGTACACACTGGAGCTTCACTACTCCTCTCTGCATCATACAAAAAAGCAAGTTAGATCAACCAAATCAAATACTAGCTTTATAAAAGAAACATACTACCTCCCAAATAGTTGAGCAAGTGGCAACATATTTTTCCTCGGCTATACTCAGCGCCATGTAGGACTACATCCTTCCAAACTAGTAGACCATATTGGATCTCACACTGAAGAAGCAACCCAAGTTGCTCTTCTTCTTAGTGGCACTACCAATCTAAATCTACATAACCATGCAGGTTAGTCTTCTAATTCATATCATACTTGAGACCATACTCAATTGCACCCTTTAGGTACATCACTGCATGCTTTGCAACCAGGTGAGCATGTCTCAGATATCCACTACATACTTCCCTTATCCAAGGGGGATTCCATCTGCACTCTGCCACACCTCCATGCCTAGAAAGTAATGCATCATACCCAAGTCCTTCATCTCGAATTTGGCAGCAAGTATCCTTTCTACATCTTTAATGATTTCCTATTTTCCTGTTAGGAGCAAGTCATCAACATATAACAGGAGCATCACTGATCTTTTTCCTTCAAACTTGAGGCAAAGGTTGGAATCCTCTTTACTTAGTAAACCCTAGATCCATCAGCAATCTATACATCCTATTGTACAATGTCTAACCTCAGGATGTTCTGTAGTCACTCCCTCTGAAGCAGAGCATCATTCTCCCTCTTCCTTTCGTACTCTATGTATTGAAACATTCTATATTGGAGTGACAAGTAGATTCCTCTGCTACTAATATTTTATGTATTCATTTAGGGTCAATAGATACCAAGATCCTCTATCTTGAACTCTTTGAAAAGTTCTTCTCACACCCATCTATGAGATTTTCATCCTCTATAGGTTTTCATCTTCAACCTTGTAGCAAAGTTTAAGATCCTCATCACTCTAGGCGATATTCAAGCTCCTCATGTATGTGTTATCCCATGGGTGCCTTCTGAGCTCATACAAGGCCTTCTTTAATTTACACACATGATTTTTCTTGTCATGTGTCTCAACTCTCAGTGACTTTTCTACGTATACTTCCTCCTAGAATACATCTTTCAAGAATGTTATCTTGATGTCAGTTGATGTATATCCCATATCATACATGTATGTATGGATATAATGGAAGTGTACCACGTCACTGGTGCAAATGTTTCTTCGTAGTTTGTGCCTTCTTTCTGTGAGAAGCCTCATGCTATGAATATTTCCTTGTATCCCATGATGTTGCCATGTACTACACGTTGGATATTGTAGATCCATATGGAAGACACTACGGAATTCTGTTAGACATTATTCTTCTTGAGCTGGTACTCTTTGATCATAGTCTCCTTCCCTTTCTCCTTTTCTACTTCTCCATATCTAGAAGGCTCTGCATCAATGATGTTTCTCATCAGTATCACATAACTAGAGTTTGTCTAAGGCCTCTTGAATTCTCATCATACTATTCTTCATTTTTTATTATTTCTTGTGCCCAAGGTGGTATTTATCTCTCGAGGTCGATCTACCATTCTCTTTATATTCTTCTAAATGTTTTTCTTTCTCTATGGTGTCTTTGACCTAGGAAGCTTCAGGTTCATCTTCATGTATGCTTATTGGAGTCAATCTTGAACTTTCGGCACTTGTTCTTCGGAACAAGTCTCATCCTTCTTTTCTTGTAGGCGATTGTATGAGATATTTCCTACAAGTCAAATGCACCAGTTGTATGGTTAGAAAAATTTCATAAGGAATATTCATAATGGAAAATTATTATGCATAAACATATAATCATGCAACTATTTTAGCCAATACAACATTCATCCATATATCGTATACACAGAAACTTTCCATATGCCTTCCATCTCTACCATAATATTATTGAGATTGTGCACTAATCCCAATATGTCATCAAAGAGGTTTCGTCCTACATAAGTAGCAATGGAGTGTTGTATAGAAATATAGGCTACATAACCATAACATGCATATTATCAGTATATTGTTCATTAATGCAGACATTCTATCATGCATAATACATTTCATAATTAAACAAAGTCATATATAGGAAAAGACAATTCAAATACTTATATTTATTTGTTTAGTGGGAAGACTCCATATTGAGCCTTCAGCTTCATCATCTTCTTCATTCATAACATCGTTATTTCATATCCAAATGCTAATATGGATAAGAGGTTCTTCAAGAATTGAGTCCTTCATATTCCTCATAGCTTAAGGGATCTTCTTTGAATAATGAGAGATTGATATTTAGTTGCTCCCATCTTCTCTTCGCTTGTTATTAGTCGAGCTTATTCTTGTGTACACTCTTCCCAGATTCTGCTGAAGGTAATCACTTCCTTCTGGCACACATTCCTCGAATGAATGAATCTCATGATCCTGGGAGGCCATTCAAGGTGGTTATAACAATATCGTATTATTCTTCTATTATTTCATCATAGCATCGAACACTTCCTTTTGCTGTCTTCAAGGATGACACATGAGGGATGAGATGATCATTAATAGAATCTACAATGATTCTCTCAGGCTCTAGCCTTAGCCTCATCTCACTCTATCTCTTAGAACTTTCTTACTGGAATACTGATCTAAGTCAATTTCTTCAAGGATCATGTAGGTCCTATACTTCCATACTCGAAGGTTGTCATCTTCACCAAGCTTGTAATAAAGTTGGTGTGATTAGTCATTTTGAAATGAGAACCTCAAATGTAAATAGCAAAAGATTAGATCTTACCGATTTGAGGTGTCCGTTCTGGTTCTGGAGCTGGCTGATCTAGGGTTTGTCAAAGAAACCCTAATTTTCAAAACTTGGAATTTCAAACTTTTGATTGGATGGAAGGGTTAACCTATTCAATTATAGATGTCCAATGTACTCCTTTTCTAAAAATAGTGGTGAGAAGCTCCTGGAATAGGAAGCCCTAGTTTTCTAATTTCTACTGCAGAAATGACTGATATTGCTTCTATTGTATCTCTAAAGTTTTGAATCCTTAAAGTCTAAAACTTCTCTATGTGATATCTTGATAAGTATTCTTTCAACCCCATAGGCTAGAGCAGAAATAGATTCTCTAAGTGGGACTTATGTCGTGTTTCCCAAGGTGACTGTTTTGGGTACTATTCATCATAGTGAACTTGTACGGACTGCCACATGTCACTATTTTACCTTCGAGGTCTAAAAATTTTATCAAAAAAATTAAATTCTATTCCCTATCTAGAACATCTTACAAAATTTCATTTGAACCTTTGTATCCCGAGATATAGCAATTCTCCCTAGGTGTCATGTTTAGGGATGAATCCTGGGAGAAGCTAGAACCCTGATTTGGAGGAATCATCTCTCCCAGAATATAGAGAATCTAAGTCTTAAACTTTTACATAGGGTACATAAAGATTTTATCTTCGACCTGTAAAACTTTCAACTCCTAATCCATCCTCAATATTGAGATATAGCGAATGAACCAAAATGACTAGTTTTGGTCTTTTAGGGTTTTCAAGCATGAAACCCTAATTTCCATTAGTTACCATTGCAGTTGTATTTCGTTTATACAATGAAAATTCTCTGATTAAAAAACTGATACCACCAATAGATGTGCCCTAGTGAGGTAAGTTATCTTATCCCTCCTTTCTTGATGATCTGTGGAGAGAACACCTTCAACTAGGAATCCCTAGTTCCCATAGCTACATAGTGCCTTCTTTCAGAGAAGATCTGATACCATGTTAGATTTTTATCATTTAATCAATATGATATAGGTTCTTATATGAAAGAATACCATGCACAACAATAATCACAAGAGACAAGAGACACAAATAATTTTCCTTGGGGAAACCATAAAGAATAAAATCCTGCAACTTCCTTAGATATAGAATGAGCACCAATAGAAAAAGTAAAACCCAAAGATACAAATATGATCTCCAACAACTTTTCTCTCTCTCACTTATGTGAGATACTCCTCTCTCACTCATGCATTATTGTTGAGTGTGTTTTTGTTCCAAATAGAGAGTCTCACTCTCTATTTATACTTGTTTTCCACTTGACATTTACTCTACAGGGATGACTTCTCTAGGAGAGTCTAATAACCCTAATACAACTCAATTATGGGGACTATTTTCATGAATTACAATGGAGGGTTAACCTCAATGAGTTTACATGAATTCGCTATATTAATGACTCTACCGATCAAAGGACCAAACATCTCCATCAGGGTAAAATGAAATACAATAAGAAATATACAAGTGAATACATTTCGAAGTTAAAAATACATCAACAAAAATTATTTGAAGTTTGATGAAAAAGGGATACTATGTATGGTAGTGCATGGGTATATACTTCCCTTTAATTATGTTAGAAAGATGGGACAAACCACTAAAGAGTGTCATGTGTCAAGAGACCAGTTCAATGATATTTTGATTTCAGTGAGACACAACTTGATACAAATTGCACAATCATTATCATCAGAGGTAAGAGAACGATTTCCTCAAGATGAATTATTGGTGGCCATGTCTGTGGTATACCCTCCACATTGGAATAATGAAAAATATATAGACACTTTGAAAGTTGACATTGTAGAAAAATTGAGTATTTTAGTGCACCACTTTGGTAGGAATGTCAAGGTACAAGGAGAATAGTTTGTAGGTATATTAGATTCATCAAAATTATATCAGCAAAAGACTTGCTTTGCTAAAACAATGTCAGATCAATATCATGTTTTGGTGAAACCTATAGAAATTGGTGTAGTAATCAGATTATGGACCATTTTATGTTAGATTTTCTTAAGATCTGACTAGATTATCTAGGATCTTTTATCTGAAAGAATAACAAGTACATCAAAATGCATAAGATATAAAATCTACACAAGACACAAATATTTTCATCCAGGAAACCAAGAGAAAACCCCTCAAACTTATTTAGAAAAGTAAGATGAGCAAAAGCAGTAATAAGAAATGTTCAACAACTATCTTTCTCTCCTCCTATGATTGTCTCTCTCTCTCAAACGCGTTAGAGAGTGTGTGAGGTGTGTACAAATGAGGGAGAGTGCCTCCCTATTTATACCCTTTCAAGTCACTGACCAAATATAAGACTTGAGCCTACATGTCATCTCACATGGGGCCCACTTCTCTTAGAGAGACCACAATTACATATTACATGATGTTACACTGGGGACTATAGGCCCGAATTACAATGAAGGTTTTAGCTCAAGGTCTAGGCATAATTTAGACATCTTGTAAAGGGGTAACACAAATCCCCAATGGGGGTACAACAACATACAATGATAATATACATTAGAATATCTTCTGAAGTTACAAATACATCAACACTCCCTCTTAACTAGGAAGGTATTCTCTCTCTGCATAGTCATCAACACATATGGTCAGGTATTCATCACATCATCATCATTGCGGAGTCATAGAGTATTCATTATAGTTGCTGCCATCATCTTCTTATAATTTGATCATCGTACAATATTATCTGTCATCAGATGTTTCTACAGTGCCAACCCTTTTTCATGTTGGATGTAGGCCTAGTCCTCTGCCAGGTATTCATCTACAGTGCCATCCCTTTTTCATGCTGAATGTAGGTCTAGTCATATTCCAGGTATTCATCTACATCATCTATGCGAGCAAGCCATCAAGTAGGTACATCCCAGGACTTATTATATTCCTCTTGCAAAACCTGCAAGATATCCCAATACTGATTATATGCCACTACAAAACCTGAAGGAGCATCCCAAGATTGATTACATACCTTGCAATACTTATGTACCCTATTGTTACCTCATCATCTTTAGAAATCTCATCGTCACATGGAGCACATCCTAGATACACATAACACAACACTCACATTCACCAGCATGGTAGGATAAACCTAATACCATCGAGGAAAAAGCTTCCGGTACTTACATCCACCATCATGGTAGGACACACCTACTACCATTCGGGAAAGGCTCTAGCACTTACATCCACTGGCATGGTAGGACACACCTACTACCATTTAGGAAAGGCTCCACCACTTACATCCACCAGCATGGTAGGACACACCTACTACCATCCACGAAAGGCTCCCAAGACTTACATCCATCGGCATGGTATGACACACCTACTACCATCCGAGAAAGGATCCAGCACTTAAATCCATCGACATGGTAGGACACACCTACTACCATCCGGGAAAGGTTCCAGCACTTACATCCACCAGCATGGTAGGACACACCTACTACCATCCAGGAAAGGCTCCAGCACTTACATCCACCGTCATGGTATGAAACACCTACTACCATCCAGGAAAGGCTCCATCACTTACATCCACCAGCATTGTAGGACACACCTACTACCATCTAGGAAAGGATCTGCAATTACATCACGACCATGGGAGGCCTATCCTACCTCCATGTCAGAAAGGCTTTGCACTTACATCATGACCATGGGAGTCCCATCTTGCCACCATGTCAGAAAGGCTCATGTGTATTTGCATTTTCTGGATTCATCACTTCCCCTTGGAAGGATCATCGATCTGAAGTACACCACGCTTCTCTCTGAAGTATTCAAACTTCACTCTAACCATTTCTATCATAGAATCACAACAAGACAGATTACGTCCAAGGATAACCTATGAGCTTCGCCAGGACTGATTACATCTAAGGACAACATACAGGAGTGATTACATCTGAGCAACCTATGAGCTTCGTCTGGATTTTATGCTTAGAAAACCTGACTCGCTAGATATTCTAGAACTCATCACTCCCTCTTTCTAGAGATATTGATATGGATCACATAATAGAGCTTCACTACTCCTCTTTGCATCATATAAAAATGCAAGTTAGATCAATCAAATCAAATAGTATCTTTCAAAAGAAACATACTACCTCACAAGTGGCAACATATTTTTCCTCAAATGTACTCAACATCATGTAGGACTCTATCCTGCTAAACCAGTAGCCCATACTGGATCTCAAACTGAAGAAGCAACCCAAGGTGCTCTTCTTCTCAGTGGTGCTACCAATCTGAATCAACATAACCATGTAGGTTAGTCTTCTGATTCATATCATACTTGAGCCCATACTCAACTGTACCCTTTAGGTACATCACTGCATGTTTTGCAACGAGGTGAGCATGTCTCGGATGCGTCAAGAACTGGATCAGGTCATTCACAGCAAATCATGTGTCTGGTCTTCTATTCGTCAAGCACATCAATGAACAAATCATCTGATGATACATCATGGAATCAACCGTCTCTGATGAAGCATCACTCAATAGCTTCAGGTTCGATGCCATAGGTGTGGCCATGGCCTTGTAGTCCATCATCCTAAACATCTTTAGGATCTCCACTGCATACTTCCCTTGTCCAATGGAGATTCCATCCGCACTATGCCACACCTCTATGCCTAAAAAGTAGTGCATCATACCCAAGTACTTCATCTCGAACTTGGCAGCAAGTCTCCTTCTTGCAACTTTAATGAGTTCCTCTTTTCCTATCAGGAACAGGTCATCAAGATATAATAGGAGCATCACTAGTCTTCTGCCTTTAATATTGAAGGTTGGAATCCACTTTACTCTCAGTAAAGCCTAGATCCATTAGTAAGTTGTCCATCTTGTTGTACCATGTCAAACCTCAGGATCTTCTGTAGTCACTCCCTTTGAAGCAGAGCATCATTCTCCCTCTACCTTTCATACTCTATGTATTGAAACATTTTGTAATGGATTGAAAAGTAGCTTTCTCTGCTACTAATATTCTATGTATCCATCTAGGGTCACTAGATACCAAGATCCTCTATCTTGAACTTTGTTGAAAATTTCTTCTCGCACCCATGTGTGAGCTTGTCACCCTATATACACTTTCATATTCAACCTTGTAGCAAAGGTTAAGATATTTATCACTCTAGGTGATATTCAAGCTCCTTATGTGATTGTGTGTTATATCCCATGGGTGCCTTCTGAGCTCATACAAGGCCTTCTTTAATTTTCACACATAAGTCTTCCTATCATATGTCTCAACTCCCAGTGGCTGCTCTACGTATACTTGAATCGTCACTAGTGCAAATGTCTCTTCGTAGTTTATGCCTTCTTTCTTGCCTTGTATCCCACAATGTTGCCATACACTGCATGTTGGATCTTGTATATCCATATGGAATACAATGAGGACTTCCCTTAGACATCATTCTTCTTGAACTAGTACTCTTTGATCATAGTCTACTTCCCTTTCTTCTTGTCTACTTCTTCATAGCTGGAAGGCTCTACATCAATGATATCACTCAACAGTGTCACATAACTAGGGTGTGTCTGAGGCCTCTTTCTTTCTTTGTAAATATTGTCATACTATTCTTCATCTCGGATTATTTCTCGTGCCGAAGGTGGTCTTTATCTCTTGAGGTGTGTCTATCATTCTCTTTATATTCTTATGAAGCTCTTTCTTTCGCTATGCTGTCTTTGACCCGAGAAGCTTCAAGTTCCTCTTCTGAACTGTCGTTACTTGTTCTTTGGAATTATCTACAAGTCAATTTCATTTGCATGATTAGAAACATATCATAATTTCCAAAACATATTAATAGTGAAAAATATATGTCACCTAGCCATGCGACTATTTTAGCCAATGCTACAACATTCATCCATATCATGTATGCACATAATAGCTTCTAGATTCATTCTACCCTAATTTTATTGAGAGTGTGTACTACTCCTAATATGCTAGCAAAGAGGTTTCAATTTAGATAAGTAGTAATGGAATGTTGTACAACATCAATGACTTCTTACGCATCATGTGCAATTCGGTAGTATAAATGCAAATACTCAAACATGCATAACACATCAATTGAATATAAACAAATGCATAACCAAACAATATCATGAAATGACAATTGAATACTTATATTTATTTGTTTCGTCGGTAGACTCATTCTTGAGCGTTTAGCTTCATCACCTTCTTCATTCATAACAGCATCATTTCTTATTCAAATACTAATATGGATAAGAGATTCTTCAAGAATTGAGTCCTTCATATTCCTCATCGCTTGAGGGATCTTATTTGAATCATGAGATCTTAATCTTCAATTGCTCCCATAATCTCTTCTCTTATTATCATTCAAGATTCTTCTTGTTTGCACTATTCCCATAGGCTGTTGAAGGTAAACACTTCCTTCTGGCACACATTCCTTGCATAAATGAATCCCATGATCTTGGGAGTCCATTCAAGGTGGTTATAACAATATATTATTCTTCTTCGATTGCTTTTTCATAGCATCGAACAATTCCTTTGGTGTCTTCAAGGATGACACATGAAGGATGGGATGATCTTTAATAGAATCTGCAATGATTCTCTTAGCTCTTAGAACTTCCTTTCTGAAATACTGATCCAAGTCAATTTCTTCAAGGATCACAGAGGTCCTATACTTCCATACTCGGAAGTTCTCAACTTCACCAAGCTTTTCATCAAGCTACTATGATTAGTCATTTTGAAATGAGAACCTCAAATGTAAATAACAAAAATTTAGATGTTACTGATTTGAGGTGTCTATCCTGGTTCTGGAGCTGGCTGATCTAGGGTTTGTTAGAGAAACCGTAATTTTCAAAACAAGAAATGAAGTTGGGACCTATCTATTTATAGATAGTGTCCTAGTATTAAAGGTTAAATAATTAATTTAACAATACTTTGGCTTAGCAAGAATGGACTCAATCAAAAGTTAAAAAATTTTAACTTTGATATCTTGGAAGATATTAATGGTTTGTTGTTTCTTGCATTTGGAGCATTTTTTCAAATTTGAAAGTTTGTGTTTATTTTCGTTAAATTTATTTTTATTCCCTTGATACTTGATTGCAATTTTAGTCCTTTGTACTAACTTGATTAGTTTCATAAATGGCTTGCTTGTTTCTTAAATTTGGATTGCATTTATTTTTCTTAGATTTGTATTCCTTTGATACTTGATTGTGATTTGAGCCCTTTGTATCCCTTTGAACCATTCAACGTTTTTTATAATTATTATTGTTTTCTTTAAATATTTGATGTTTCGAGGAAAGATGCTTGCATTTTCTTTCACTTTGTTGTATGACTTAAGCATCTTCACCATTTTAATTTCAGAATCTACTATGTTTATTTTATATTTTCTTTGAAAAGATGTGTTGGTTTTTAGAAATGGAAATGAGATCTGAGTTGCTAAGTGAAAAGAAAAATGGTCTATGCATTGGCTTACAAGGTTCCTGTGCATTCATCATAGGAGACCTATTGGCATTGAGACCGATATTCATATAATGAAATTTTATTGTTGATTTCATGACTAAAATATCATTACATATAGCCTCTAGGATTCTAGCCATATTTATAAATAAATCTTGAAAGAATATGTTGAGGTATGTGTTTCTAAAATTTTCCCTATTGTGAATCATACATGATGAGCATTTGTATTTTATGGAAAGTTTGTAAACTAAAAAAAATGTGTTATTTTTTGTTTTAATGTTTTGTGAGGTACCTTATTATCTTTATCTTATATAAATTATGGACCTTGATTGTAGGTCGTGCAAGAAAATGGGGACATCCTTGCTAGAAAGATGTTAATGTCAATGTGGATACTATGCAACCATCCATTGAAGGTTTTTGAGAGAATTGATCAAGCCTTGTATTTCAAGTAGTGCTTAAAACAAATATTTTTATTGTAGCTATATTTTTAGATTGAGGGGGATGATTGGACCCAACATATTTTGTGAAAATTGACTATACATTGAGTTTAGTATGATAAATGACCTTCAAACTTTGATAAAATGTTCTACTGTAATTGCAAATATTTATGAAATCATCTCTTCATTTGATCTCTAAGGAGATTTGAACTTAGTAGTATACACGTAGTTGTGATGAATAAAGCCAACAATTTAGCTTGGAAATTGGATTTTTTTACAAGGTGTTCTAGTGCAAGAGTACGTGACAAATCTAAAGTAAATACAACATCATATAGGTAATTTTATTAAGTGAAATTTTGTCAAGACTTAAGTTTTTGTCTTTCAATGAAAAATTCGCCAAAATTTACAAGATTTTTAATTATGTGAAAGATTTGCTAAATATTATACAAGGTTTTCTAATTTTGTGAAAGATCCGTCTTATTTCACAAAATTTAATAATTTTGTAAAAGATTCGACAATATTTTACAAGATTTTATAATTCCATGAAATATTCGCCCATATTTTACAAGGTTTAATAATTCCATGAAAGATTTGCCAAAACATTATATATACATATTATATTATTAATAAAATAGCCTTCGCACTTTCTCATGTATCACGGGGATTCGCCCATATAATATATATATAAATTTAGGGCGGTTATTAAAATTTTCCCTATCACATAGTATTCACCTATGAGATCGTCTACAGACATCTCTCCACCCCTAGGACCTATAAGGACCACTGGATTACCCCTTCAATATAATCCACTCAAGAAGTATATGTCCTCGACATTAATGGTCAATATGTTTGTCCCAACCTAAAAATGTTGTTGTTCAGGATCCCACATTCAAATCAAGTACTCCAACAACTGTACAGAAGACCTCATTCATGGAACCCTGAAGTATTTCAAGAGCCCGCATTCTCTCAAAGATCTCACAGTCATGGGATTGTTTTCTACTTGGGTGTCATCAGGATCATGCTCACGCTATTTCCATATCACCATCTTGGTAGTCAAATTCCTATCAAAAACCAATGAAACATCCATTAACCACTTCCTAGACCCTAGATCAAGAGGTAGAATCTCAAAATTTTCCTTGTTTTTTGGTTTTTTGAGAGGACCTTGCCATTGATGTCTTTTCTCCAAGGGAACAGAGAGACGCATCTCATTCGCCTAAGGGACAGAGTGCCTTTGACGATCTTCCTCCTTTCTACGGGTGCATTGGTGCACCTACCAAAAGGGAGAAGAGCGTCATGCTACACGTGCTCTCCCCCTTTGGAGATTGACCTAAAAATGCCAAAAAAACAAGCTAAAAACAAGAAAATGAACCATGAAAGTGAAGAGATAGGTCTTTCCTATTACATGTTCCAGACAGTTCAGTCAGAGGCAGCCTTTAACTCCCGAAATATCCACCACAAAATCCTCTCCTATGCACAAGTTTTACCCAAATGTCAATAATAAAAACACAATGGTGAAAAAATTGTTACTATTCCACCATTTGTATGTTATTTTTAATTTCTTATTGAAAATAATTAGTTGAATAATTAAATATTTAGGGTTTTTTCTCATGTTTTTCTATGGTTTCCAAGGTAAACATGTTCTAACATCATTTTTGGAGATTTCATGGCATTTTTTGGACTTTCTTGGCTATGAGTGAGTTTCTTTTTGTCTTTTTCATACTCCGGTTTAAGTTGAAAAAGTACAGAGCACTTTTTATACCTTCAGCATGTTCGTTAAACACCTAGTGAAGAGGTATCGAGTGTGCTTTTACTGTTTTTCATCCTCATTAAAATGTATTATGAAAAAAAACCCTTACAAAGTCAACTTTAAGATCATTTCGAGACTCTTTAAACATGAAAATATTGCCAAGCGAGCTTGATGATTTCGCTCTTGTAAGAGTATTTGAAATATCATCTAGTCGGTGATAGTTTACCCCTTTTTCGAGTCGATTAGACTCATTTATGAAAAAGGTATACTCTAGTTTATCAAAACTAGAAGATTTCTCCTAGGCATCAGTTTATACATTTTTGGGCCTCGGATGACTAAATTTATGAAAAAGTCCACTCTGGAGTCTTCTTAGTCATTTCAAACTCTTGAAACATGAAACAACAACTGAGTTTACCTTCCTTGTACTCATAAAATTAAACGATGAAGGACCCTTTTTGGGAATGAACCCCTCCTTTCTCAGGTTCATAAAACGTATGAGAATGGACTCATCACTTGATGAGTTACATCGAGCGTTTGTTACCCTTTTCAAGCTCGTTAAAAAACAATGAGGCACTCATATTTCGCGATGGGGAAATTAAGGAAATGGGGAACGTCCTTGATTTGTAGTAATGGAATCTTATAGCCTACCCTTGAACATGGCACATGCATGCATTTTCATTTCAAACAGTTGGGTATTCAACTTGTCATCGAGTCAATCCACTTTTGTGAGTCATTTAACTCCTTTGAGTCAATTCAAAGAATGCATTGTCATGTCCTTGCATTATGTCTTTTTGCTGCCTTGTTGAGTCAATGCTGCCAAGTCATTTGTCATTCTGTTCAACGTTCAAGGGAAACCTCCTCTATAGTCTTCCTCTGTAGTTTCTTACCTTCCTTCGAGTCAATTACATCCGAGTAAGTCCTATGGTTGTCTTTGTTTCTTCAACATCATCTTTTGTTCCATGTTTCATGTCTATGATGAGGGAAACATCATGGACCTCCTTCGATGAGTCTATTCCTATCGATGCCAACACATCATCTGGGAATTAGACTTAGAAACCAAGTCAAGTGCCTTGAATCTTGCATACCTCAATGGCAATCCTCCTCGCTTTCAACAGTGGGTTTTCAGCAGTGGCCCCTTATTGAAGGATTCCACCGAGTGCTCAACTTCAAGTCCTCTATTCACATTAATAGGAATGTACTAAGATACCTTGGGAATCATTGAAATTAATTATGATCTCCCTCACACTTGTTAACTGTATACATCAATGACTTATAATCAAGTGGTTTCTACCATGTTTGACATCAGAACATCTATTCACATGGATATAATCATATCGTTTAGGATTGGATTGAAAACCTGGAATGGTTAGGTATTCATTTGAATATGTGCCTATATTTAGGTTGCGATGGAGTATTGTTTGGAGTCATGACATGAATCCACATTGTATGTTTGGTGGCTATGTTCATATTTTGAGTCAGGATGACATAGATCTACTTTGTATGTTTCATATCCATGTTCTGATTTGAGTCTTGTTTATCATGGATCTACAATGTATTGTTAGTATCCATGACATGGTCATTTTACATGGATCTATAGTGTATTTGTCCGCAACCATGATTGAGTCAAATAGTTGGTAACTAGTCTTCTGTCAAGTCTTCACTCACCTCTCTTTTGCCTCTGATACCGAAATCAATATCTATCAAAGCATTTCACCTATCCCATTCCTCTAGATTCATAATTTGGGGGGCATTCTATTACACCCAAAACTGTCCTAATACTCAAATCCCAGTGAATTCATTGGCCAAACATCTTTTTGGGGCCTTATTGCTCAATCCTAGGCAGTCTGATGCACTGTGATTCCTAGCACAGGGCATTAGACTAGCTTGATGCCTCTTGTCCACTAACATAAGGCGTGGATGGCACCTGTTAGGTGACCACAAGAAGTGTCGATTCTCCTAGACCTCTTGCAGAGAGTGTCAACATTCCAAAAAGGGAAAAATGAAAAGATTCGAGAAGCTTCTAGGAGAAAGCTCTCGTGGATGATGATCCTAACTACTTGGGAAAGTTTGCACTCGACCTCCTAATCCCTAGGGATCATTCCCTATCTTGCTCCCAAAATATATCAACCCATTTGGGCTTCCTTTGGACTATAAAAGCAATCTACATGGACCAAGTGAAGGGAGACCAAGATAGCACTTTTATGTTGTCGGATTCAAGTCTGGTATAGGAGGAAAAGAGAGAGTGGTTGTGAGCAAATTGTTGCATAGTTTGTAGTGTGTGTGTGTGTGTGAGTGATTCAAATATATTGTAAAAGCAAAGCTTCGACATCAAGGCTTTGGTTGTAGATTTATTTTATCATATTTAATACAAAAATGTTTCCCTTTCCCATAAATGATTCATGTTGATATTGATTGTTTATTACTAGTTTCCTTGATCATTAGTATAGATTACTGAATTATCTTGTTTCTCTCATCTCTTGTCTTGTTTTTTGTGTTCTTTACAGGTACAATTGATCAAACAAAGATCTACAAAAAAAGGATGATATTCCAAACTTAAGGTAATAAGAGCTTGACATTCAAGTAGTTCAGTCATCTAGAGAGAGGATACATCATTGTGTATTTTTGTTCTAGACTTGAACCATGTAGGATAGGGGAACAAATTTTGTTCGCACTAATTGAAATATTCCTGAAAACACTCTCCTTTTGATCAAAGAGATGAGTTTATGAAGAAGATGAAAAATTGGGACTTCTTTACACATGTGGAATCTAGAGAATTTAGATCATCATACTCTCTTGAGGAGAAAAATGAATTGGAAGAAAAATGGAAAGAACATATGAAAACCACAAATGAATGGATCTCTTTCTATGAAGTTTTAAATCCCAAAAATCAAATCCATATTCTCAAGAACCCAAATAACTCACTGAAGCAATGAGTACTCTCCAACATAAAACAGTAGAAAGCGAAGAACAACCTGAGAGTTCTAAAAAATATACAAAAGAAGAAGAAAATCACAAAAGAATCCCTGAAGCTCATAGATGGGAATTAACCAAAGGAAGATAAACTTTTGCAGTCACCTCTTTTCCTCCTTTAAAACCCATCTTGTTAAGAAGAGAAGAAGACAAAGAAGATCCATTAATTGTGTCTCCTTTCATTAAACCAAGGGAGATACAAAATAAATCTATCAACAATTAAACTGGAATAGTGCAGCCATGAAAGGGCTAGCTTTACAGATGCATAGTGTAAAACATATGACTATTTCTTATTTAGAATATCTTAACAAACTGATAAATCTATATTATAAGGAAACTAAAGATAGTGTGTTTAAAGGAAACTAAGGACTAGAAGCACTAGATGAAATAAGAGTGTCAATAAATGGTATGTAGAATCCAAAAACTTCTATCAGAGATCTAGTGCATACTCATGATATAGATATAAAAAAGGCTATCACCCATGTCCTTGTAGAAGTGCAAGAAGTCCACACTATCACTGGTAAGTCACACAATAAGGTGAAAAAGATTTGGAAAAAATAAAAATAGGGAAAATTAAACTCATCCAAATTACCTTATGAATTTAGAATCCAGTAGACGTTCCCCATGCCTCTACCCCTAGAGAAGAATGAGAAGAAACATAGAAAAAATATTTATGTAGTACTGGAAGAAAACATTCCATAAAAACCTAGAATCATGTCAATCTATAATCCTTCCATATTATAAGTCAATGCAGCACATGAAAAGATTGCAAACCATATGGTTAGGCCACCTACACCTGATTTAGATGATGGGATGAATATAAACTAGATGGCATAGCCAAATGATCTTTTGTATGAATGGAATGTAAATGATTCAATCTCTCAGCAAATTGAGAAAATGATAGATAGAATGTACATTGCATATAGATCTTATGTTGCCAATGGAAAAAAATGTAGTTACTTCCTGCAAAATGATAGTTTTTGGTTTTATTGGTGCATTGCAAAAGTGGTGGACCAGAACCATAACTACTGAAAAATGGAATGAATGGATGAAATCAAATTAGAACCTAGAAAATTAGAAGATTCCAAACTAATAGGAAACCTTATTGCAGAGATCCTAATATACTGTGGAGGTACACCTAAAAACCACACAGATAAAAATACCTAGAGTCTTCTAAACATGAAATGTTGAACACTGAAATATTGTGAGCAGTTCCATAGAGATTGAGTTAGCGGATGTCAATATGTTCAAGATACATATAAGGAAGTATGGAAAGATAAATACATCACCACTCTTCCTAAAAACTTCCCAAAATTATTTACTAGTGCCCCTAACATGGATACTTTGGAGGAATACTCTTGGGGAGAATTCCATGATATTGCCATCAGTTGTATTGTTCCCAGGAGAGTGGCATCCAAAGAAACCAGAGAACATCTGCTAGGGACAGAAGGAATATGTAATCAGTTTGGTATGTAGGAACCTGGATATCCAAAAGATTTTAAGTATAAAGGAAATTATTTCCCAAAGAAAAAGGGAACAAAATAAAAAAGTGAAGTTACTAAAATATTTGTTTCCTGGAAGATACAAAGATCATAACAGGAGAAAGCGAAGGAAAGGGACAAGAAAAAATTATGGTAAGTGGTACTCTGATAAGGAAAGAAAGCATAATTACATGTAGCAACTCAATAAAGATGAACATGGAGGAAAATTCATATGGAAATATCCTCCAGAACCTGCTTGCTATAAGTGTGGAAAGACATGGAACTATTGAAACAAGTGCTCATTCAAAAGAGAAGGTCAATCCTTAGGTGTGAAACCATAAGAAAAGACAAAACCTAAAGATTATATAAAAGGTTGCAGATGTGCCATCTGTGACAAAAATGGCCACAAAGAAACAAATTGCCCCGAAACTAAAGCCTTTGGAAGTGCATATAATATAATTTCTTCTTCTGAAATTGAATTAAGTTGTTTGAAGTCTTCTACTATAGAAGATGTATTTGAAATAGGAGATACTAATAGTAGTACAGATTTTGAAGAATTTTACTTCGAAAGGGAAGGACACACCTACCAATGTCCTAATCCCAATAATTATGAATGTTCATTAGAAGAAGAATCGCTATCCTCCTCTCCTAATGAGGAGCCTAAGATGAAAATATTGTAACCTTCATGTCTTGGAAAGAATCAAGAAGAAAACCTACCTTTTGCAACATGATCAAAATAGGACCTCAAGCCTCCATGATGATGAAATAGATAGAAGAAATGGAAGAAGGAAATGAACAGGAAACAATGCAGGAAGCATTTTGCTAGTCCTTTCTTACTCAAGCAAAAAATAGAAAAATGGTGTTGAAAACAAAAGAAACCTAAGGAAGAAACACAACAAAGGAAGTAGAAGCTCTACACAATCGAGACATGAAGAACTTTCCCAATTTTTTGCAGGATGGGATTTGTTTTCTTTTGCTCTACCTATGTCAAGATTCGTTACCTATGTCTCCGTATGCTGATCCTGGTGGCAATGGCATGTCCGGATCCCCCCGGAAATCTATCCCTGCATAGGGGTAGTCATCTATGGCAACAATCTGTCGTTGCCACCATGGAAAAAAGTCAGTTGGATAGGGGTTGGCCACCCTACCACCCCCCAGTCTGTGCATCGCATCTACCCAACGTCATTGGGCCAGATCTCGAACCACGTGGAGAGGAAAATCCACTCTAGGGCTCAATACTGGAACACGCTCAAAGAAAAACGTGCTCAAAATACTACTGAACTCGAAGTTCCATATCTTACCTGCCTTACACTCACTGAGCTGATGTTTCATGTTGCTCAGTAGTGAAGTGCTCCAGTCATAGATGGTCGGTCTCATACACTCCACCGCATAGAACATAAATAGCCAAGAGGCCTGATGGAGTGATGCTAAGCCTGCTATCCTACCCAGCGTCAGTAGTATGGCCTTTAGGCCCAGCACCTGTATAGCGTTGGTGGGAACATGACTCTCCACCTTCTCAGTATCTAGGTAGCAGTATACAGCTATGTACTCATCGATAGTAATCCCATGACCTAGCCCACCTCGGGAACGAAGGTTCACCATCTCCCCTCATCTAGATAGACCTGTGATAAAGTATATATCCTCCATCTCAATGGTGAGGGACATACCGTCTATCCAGAAGGACCCTGAGTCTGGATCCCAATAGTCTACCAGCATCTGTAGCAGTCCTGGTTTGGCCCTCAAGCCACCTAGGCACCAAAACTTATAGAGTTTGCATGCACGTAATACTTGTTGAGCCCTTATGTCGGCCCTTAGTGCTTCCTCTACTTCACCATGCTCGCGTTCTCACCACTCTAGCACCATCCTGCATGAGAAATTGACCAAATGTCCATTAGATTCTTGTAAATCCACTTGCGCAGCATCATACATGGTTATTTTGCAAACAGCCACGTATGTACGCGGTTTCTAGCCCCTTTTCCGCCTATAGCCAGCCCTATACACGGAAAAAGCTTCAAAACCCACATGGGCCGCGGCGCTCATGTAGATTTGGCCTTTATAACCTCATTTGACCATGAAAACTTGTAAAAATTGTATTGAAATGTAAGCTGAGAGCATGAGTAAATACCTGGAAGAAACGGTTGTGAATTCCGCCAGCTGGATCTCCTGGAATTTGCAGTTGAAAATAAGAGCTCCAATGGGTAAAAGTTTCAAATGATTTCTATTTTTTACTATTTATAGAAAAAATTTCAAATATTTGAAAAATTTTACCCACATTCCTATAGTTTTGACCGTTTCTAACCATTTTGGACCGTTTCTGACATAATTTGTGATGTAGAAGACCGTTTGCAGTGTCGTTTCAGCCTTTGGATTGACCCGTTTGTGCTGAACTCAGGTATAATGTCTACACTGGCATATAGGTTAGGTTCACCACCATTTGCATTTTGCATGACCTTATGACCATGTCACTATATCCTTAGGTACGAACCCACTCTATTATGTCACGGAACCTTCTTGATGCTATAGAAGTGGCATGATATGAGTGGTAGAGCCTCACCTTACATAGGTACCCTAGTTAGTGCCTTATTTGCATTTGGTGCCCATGTCGATGTTTCTCCCTTTAGTGTGTGGGAGTCTGTTGTATAGTATTGCCATGACATTTAACAAGAGCCTCACACTCCTCTTGATCTTATGCTGGCCATGATCCCCCGGACTCCCTTGTACCAAGTTGTGGATGCATTATCATGATCTTTGCCTGTCTTATTGAGCTTTATACCAGCTCCCCTGACATTGCATTTCATCCATATAGCCCGAGCTTGTCTCATGTATAGCCATGCAGAGCCTTTCTTTATATCCTTTGCAGCTTGATTCCCTTTTTACCGGGAGGGGATTTTCCCCCGAGTTTCGATATTCTACACATGTATCCTTGCATTGAGCATAGGTATGTTCCACTGCTTGGAAATAGTTTGTTTGCCCTAACGACACTCGTCTCCTCCTAGTTTGTAACTATAAAGCTAGTTTATTCTTTTTTCAAGCTTTTCAAATAACTGAAAAAGACCAAAAAAATCAAAAAACCAAAAAGCCGGACAAGAAAAGATATTATCTCTGGCAGCTGTCGAGTCATGTCGCCTTCAAACAGAGCACTGTATATCACATCCATTGGTTGGGTTATAGTTTGACTTAGGAGCTGTACTCATTATCTGAGTTTATCTCCACCGACTGGTTAAGCTTCCAGTCCCTATGGAGCCTCTGTTGATGCCTCCTGTGTCACAGAGATGTCCCAGTTTGTATATCGAGTCTATGTTGCCTTCATTCAGTCACCATACGCCGTTATGCTCTTGTTCGAAGGAAGTTGAAACCTGAGTCGGCCATTCCTCAGTTATCTTGACTTTGCATGTCGGCCATTCCCGGTACAGTTACTAGTTCGTGCACTTTATGATTGAGTCCTTCCACATTATACAGCCTTGCTGAGTACCTCGTGTTGGATGATGGGGGATGCCCTAATGTCCTCCTTCCAGCGGATTTCATCCCATCGACTTCAGATCATTTATTCTGGGATTGGAGTCTAGAGTCATTTTGAGTGCCTTAAGACTTGCAGTCATCAATGGCAGGTTCTCTTGCCATCGACAGTTTTTGGGAATACATCAATGCCTCTTGATCGATGGATTCTCTCAAGTGTTTGACCTCAACACATTTATTCACACTTGTTAGTTTGCACTCTAGTACCTTGATTCCCATTTTCATTATCGGTGGGTGATCTCGCGTCTGTTAACGGTATACATCAATGACCAGTAATTAGACGATGGACTACTATGTTCGACCTCAACACCTCTATTCGCATAGTATAACATGTACTCGTAGCGATGTGTGTAGAAGACCTTCCAAATTGGTGGCATCCATTATATGCTACCTCCTTGATCGTGCCAGTGTTCATGAGATTTTAGCTCTCGTGACCTGTTCCAGTATATGTCAGACATTTCCAGCCACTATGGAGATCTTGATCTATTGTATATCTTCATCCTTTGTGGAGATCATGGTCCTTTGTATATATTCATCATGGAGGTTCTGATCTATGTATATTGTACATGGCGATGAACACATATGTGTTATCATGTTTCATGCCTATTCATGGCCATTGTACTCTTATGTATCCGAGACTGCTATATGTATTTGCAGTTATATGCAGAGTTGTATTTTGGTATTATGCTAATTGGGTGGCTGGTCTTCCATTTGGGTACATTCATCACTTCACTTCTGGGATGGACTTATAATTTATTTCGGCCATCGTATAACCCCTCTGATCTCATACATTAGGGGGCATCTGTTATAGCGGATTTCACCACACTAGGTGAATCACACATTGTATGGCCTTCCCCTGTCCCGCTGTAGACTCATTAGCCCCTATGGACTAATTTTTGTCTTCTGATGTGTCCTTGATCATCCCTAAAAACATAAGAAAAGTGATATACATGGATTTTACCCCAATAACCATGTACATACGTGGATATTCCCCCTATAGTCGCGTACATCGGGATGTGTGCATAATCCAAATCCTTTTGGAGCATTCCTTGACTTGGATCCGACTCATATGACTCATGGCCTTCCATATGCCTTGAGATCACACGGATTCGACCTTTCGGTATCCCTTTGAAAATCTATATAAGGAACCCCTTGAGACATTGAAAGCATAAGAGAGAATTGAGAGTAACGAAACTATAGTCCATTGTTGCCAGAACTTATGCTTAAGTCTGTATCCCTTTGTCCCTTGGAGCACTGTTGTGTTCTTCCCAAGCTTGCCTTTTGCTAGTGAGATTGCTATCTGAGTGATGGAGGATTAAGGTGGTGGAGGCCCAAGTGGGGGATTCAGTTTCTCCGGTTCGCAGACGTGCCGTCAGAGGTTGTCACTTGTAATCTCTGATTTATACTAATAGAAATATCTTTTCCTGTCCAGTAATGTGTATTTGAATGAATATTGTATCCATTGGAATATGTCAAATGCTTTTACATTATTGATTATATATGCTAGAATAGATCTAACACCATGATATATAGTATGCTTGTATTGTTTACTTGTTGTTGAGGAAGTCTTCTATCAATTCAAGCTGAAGATTGGAAAGCTCAACGGGGATCTACTTCAACTGTTCGGAATAAGGTACGAGGTTCGATCCTTTAGTGTTAGACATTTTATTTCTATTGCATATTCGGAAAGATTGATTTCTGGACTCTAGCTGTCTGTTGTGGTACCCCAAGCCATAGGAATTTCTCTCTGTAACAGAATTGGCGACTCCGCTGGGGAGTTCCTAGTAATTGTCCTTTGGGGGTTGATTTCTTGGCATTCAATGTATTTGAATTGCTCTCTCTCTCTTGTTTCTGTGTCGGGTATGGGGGCATGTATGCCTGATAGAGCCTGATTGGTGTGAATTTAGTCTCAGCCTGTTTATTTGCCTTGTATTTGTGCATATTTTTCTTCCTGTACGCAGGTTTGTCACTTACAGTCGCGTATACACGCGGTTTCCCCTGGGATTTCCGCGTATACACGCGGGTTTACTACACACAGTCGCATATACCCTGGTTTTTACCTTTTTGTGGAAGATAATGGATTACTGGGTGAATTCTATTAGTTTTTGAGTCTCCTTTGGCACTACCTGAGTCTGTTTATACCTCTGTTTCTGACCAGAAACGTTTTTTTTAGCCTAAATTTTTTTTCTTTTAGGAAATTTCTTGTCATCGCATCTTTGATTTTTTGTTTGAGATTAGTGCATTAGAATCCTTTTACCTTAGTACTTTGCTAGAATGCTGTTTATGTGTGCTTGCAGAGTCTGGGGTGGGTAGAATCATTCTTTTGCTTTGTGTATCTCTTTATTTTCAAAAAATCCAAAAACATTTGCTTATCATCATGCATTGCATTTTGCACTTTGCATTGTACTTGCACTAGATCTAGATTTGCTTTGGAGTAATAGTTAGGACTTCATATAGGGAAATTTGCATTCAGCATTTGAAGAAGAAATTGTGCATTACACGTAGTACGCATACCCTGTTTTCATGGACACAATGCATTTGCATTGATTGTTAGGTGTGCATTTTGCTTATTGTTGCGTCATAACACCATTAGTAGCATGACCATATCATATTTTTGAGTAATAAAGCCAAAGAAAATCAACGCTAATTAAAATGAATTACACTCTTTTCTTTTCTAGGGTGCACCAACAAGCTTAGGTTTTAGGATCTTGGAGTAGTTCATTGAAATTTAATTCTCCAAGATCACTAAATGAAAACAACTAGGTGTCTGTCCAGGGAGTGTGTGAAATCCTTGATATAACCAGTGTTCTCAGGATCCTCCTCTCAAAAGGGAGTTAAGCACGAGGCAGTGTGAGTGGTTGTTGATTGGGATAACCCCTGGTCGGTAACTATGTAGCACCGGTGATATAGCCAGGATTGTATTCGTATCTGGGGGCTCTTTCGAGAGTTTCGGGCTTTGCTACCCTGCCCATACAGTCAATCCCGCCTGCAACTGTCCACCTGAGCTTTGATTATATTGAGGTGACCTTAGTGACCTTACCTAGGATATCGAGGGGGTACTTGTAGAGGTTATTCTGCATGTGTCTCGGCCAGGTTGGGGTCGTACAGCACAGTCGCTTTATGCGTTGAAGCTGAGGGCCACAATAATTGGTTACGTACCTCCACTTGTAGTGACAAGGGCCTCTCAATCCTCTCCTAGGTGAGACATACCGGCCACATTCGGGAGCTCACTTATCCAGCCCTTGTTTTCTTGCATTTGGATTTAGATTTTATTAGTGATTGCTGTGTGCACGCTAGTTGGCCTAGGGTTTACGTAAATAGAGAGTCTTTGCTATTTGTTGATTCATTGTGGAGTCGGGTGCGGTTCCACGCCATTCTTGTCGTTTAGAAGGACTTCCGCCTTCTACTTATCCTCCTCCTTTGGGAGAGGGACCTAGACAGTCCAAGTAGACTATGTCACACACTGATTCACACACCATGGAGGATCATTCAGAGACTATTCCTGAGCCACCTCCTCCCATTCGTATTGACGATGGGGAACTTACTCCTACATACGATCCTTCACCTGACCTAGCTGAGTTCGGTCCTATGATTTCCCAGATAGGATCTTTGCATGATAGACCTACTCATCCTAGGGCTGATTACGTTACCGGTATGGCATGTCGGATGATGCTGAGACTCACTTTGACCCTCCTAGCACTAGCTACGGTAGTTATGTTACGACTGGTTTTCCTATGCACAATTTGACATTTCATGTTGAATCCGACTTTGAGCCTAGCACTATGCCTGGGGGCAATCCCATGCCTTACCTTGTGGATAGGTTTGGGAGTACTAGTCACATTGCACCTTCCATCCCAGTGGTGGAAGCTCCATCTTATATACCTCCTAGGTCTAGAGTTAGTGATTCGATAGGGATACCAAGTTCCATACGAGTGACGATAGGCACTAGTACATATCTTCTTACAGATATTCCTTCGTCCTTGCTTCCGAGTTCTTCAAATGTAAACCCTCCACCTTACTCACGTGGTCCTTTGAGTCGGCACGTAGCTACGAGTCAGATCTGTACTGCGATTACTAGACCAATTGTGTCTCAAGCCTACATACCACCCGTGGTTTCGGGAGCTTTTGTTCATGTTGTTGGAGACATTTACCATCATACACACTCTTTCGGTCAAATTGGCCTAGTTAAACCACTATCCTAAGTTTAATTGACATCAGTGGAGCATTAATTACCATCATCCCAGTCATCCTCACGCCTTCCTACAGTCAAGGAGGCTAACTTAGCCTTCCCTACAGTCAAGGAGGCTAACTGGAGCACTCCAGGGGTGATCTGGGTGACATTCATGCACCTAATTGCTAACTGGGGGTTACTTTCAGTTCAACCAATCAGTTACAGTCAGTTAAGGCGCCTCCATGCATTAAATATATTATTTAATCATTATTTATTGATTATTTTATTATTATTTAATGAACTGGAGTGAACTAGGCCCCTTCACCAACTTCTGATGGTCAGTTCAGGTTCAGTTAACCTCATCAAGGTTTATTGGAGTCATGCAGTACTAGCACTTGATGGTTGGTTTCTATGACATGTGTTTGATCTCCTTCAGTTGAGATTAAGTCATTTATTGCACTCCAACTTCAGTTAGGATTGGTGAGTCAATTAAGGTTTTTTGTCAAGTGGTTAACTGAGTGAGATTGCATGGCAAAGAGTCAGTTAAGCTAGACTCACTCATTGAGTTAAGCCATTGCTATGCATGGAATTGTAATCCTTTATTGTTTATATAATATACAGAGAGGAAACCTATTGGGTATTCCAGTTATTTCCAATTCATGAGTATTTGTTAATAATTATTTGATGATTTTGATTCTTAGTTCCTAGATCATGTGCAAGAATTAATACATGTTTCTAGAGGTCATATTGCTACTTCCACAACATATATCCCTACTTCTGGTATGTATATTCCTACTTCCGGAATGTATATCCCTACCTATGGAGTGTCTCATGGGGCATTGCAAGTGATGACCTATGGACCCTATTATGGGACGCAGTATGGATAGGTGTCTCCACCTTATGGAGGCGGGTATTCACAACCTACTTACTCTCCTAATTACGGCTTTGTAGCTCCTACTAGTCAAGGTCCACCTCATTATGGTACTTCCACGCCACCCTATACAGGTCATACAGGAGGAGGTCACTATGGCCAAGGTCATGGTGGTAATCAATCCTATATGAACCAGGGAGCAGTCCATAAGCCTCATCATCCTAGGCTCCTTTTCCTCGTGACACTCAATCTACCTGACTTATCGAGACTTACGAACGATCATGTGGCTCATGACCCGGCTTGGCCGGCTGTCCCTACCAAGCTTCCTTCGGACATACCTAAGTTCGAAGGCGAACCAGGAGAGGATCCAAGTGAACACATTACGACATTCCACCTATGGTGCTCTTCCAATTCATTGCATCAGGACTCAGTCCGTTTGAGACTATTTCAACGCACCCTCACAGGGCCTGTGGCGAAATGGTATATAGAGTTACCTATGGGTGCCTTTACTTTGTTCGACAACCTTACGATGACTTTCCTTAATCACTTCCAGCTACCAGAGCACTATGATGTTGGTACTGAACTCTTGTCGACATTTCGGCAAGATAAAGCCACCCATATTTCTGATCATATTCAGGAGTGGCGTAGACAGAAGAGATTAATTAAAGCCTTTATACCGTCGGAGTTCCTCCTTGATTGGTTCCTCAAATATTTATTGCCATATATAGCGAAGGATGTTTCCACATCCGGAGTGCAGAATGAGGAACAAGCAATTTTTAGGGCACAGGAACTAGACTTGATCTATGCTCAATCTGGTTTGTTATATGAGATTATACCTAACGCTCCTCGTTCTAGTTTCGATCCCAAGGTCAAACCTGGACCACATGCCGACGGCATTATGGGTTTTGCAAGTAAGAAACCTGTAGGTTTGGTTGCAAAACAAGTTGCTCAGTTGTCAATCAACCAATCTGCCTCGGGACAAGCTACGGCTTCGTCTCAGCCTGCCCAAACGGCAAATGTACTTGATGTACAATCGTCCGACCAGAAGGGTAACCAGCAACCCGGACGGAATAGAAAAAAGGGTAAAAATAATAATAACAAGGGTGGGAATAAGAATGAGAATGCCAACAATAATGACAAGAATGGTAAAAATGCTGGGGGGGGAAAGCAGAATAAACATAAGGTTAAGTTCCCTTGCAAGCTATGCAAGGACGATCACCTCACTTACTTGTGCCCTAGAATGGATGAAGCTTCGAAGTTCATAGCACAGGGCCCAGTTGTGTTAACGAACCCTTTACCACATAACTAGAATATGAACTCGAAGTCCCATGATCAATCTAGTGATGAAGATCCAGCTGAAACTAGTGGTCGTGGGTGCATTAATATGGTCCGTGCCGCGAAAGTTGTGACGCCTGTGAAAGATTATACTTCGTCACAACCCAACCCAGGCAAAGAACCTGATCCACCAGGAACCCCTTTGCGCATTGAGAAACCTGCGGATAAACCTGAGGCTACACTTCGCATTCCTAAGGGGGTACTTAAGCATTCGGGGCATAACCCAAATGCCCAAGCTACCCAGAATTATTCAATTGTCGAGGATTTGGGCCATACTCCTTGTGCGATGTCTGCATTGGAAGTGCTTCAGAGTTGTCCGTCGCAAAGGAAGGCTTTGCTTTCCACTCTTGGTGTGAATGGTGATGATTCTTCCTCAGTGATCAAATTTGAAACCGCAGGACATCATCCTCGCTTGCCCTACTATGTGTCCCTTTTGGTGCATGTGGAATGTCTTGATATGATTGTTAAGCGTACTGTGATTGACGAGGGTGCTGCTGCTTCTGTGATGTCTTTGTCTTGTTGGAAGGGTCTTGGTTCTCCTGAGTTGTCAAAACCTACGACCATGTTAACTGCTTTTGATGGGAGATCATTTAGGTTGCATGATATCCTCCCTTCCCTTAAATTCCATTTGGGAGGGAAGACCATTACGATAGAGGTTGAGGTGGTTGATGCACCCCTTGACTACAATCTCTTACTGGGAAGGAACTGGATGTATAGTATGCAAGCCGTTATGTCTTCCATGTTCCGCATTGTATGCTTTCCACATAATGGGAAGATTGTAACGATTGATCAAATGGCATTCAAGAATCCGCCTATTACTGCATCTTCGGAATCTTTGGTTCCGAAAGTTGAACATTCCCAGCCGGCAACTGGGAGTGTGGGTGTAGGCATGTATCCATCCCTCATGGGAACCTTTAGTTGTCCTGTACCCATCCTCATGATAGGATCTAGTTTCGATGGTGCTTCGACATCTACGAGATCAGTGCCTTTTTGCACAAGTCATATGGGATATCCTTGGATTCTTCCTTCACCGAGTCCTTTGAGTGAGGCCATTGAGATGAGCGTGTCATTGCCTGCAGTCATGATAGCTTACCAAGCTAATCTCCAGTCTGCTACAGATCCTTGTTCTTCCTCTTCGCGGACGAAGGAGGAAGACCCCTATGTGCTGCCGGCATGGGCAGTACAGTCTTCTCATGCCCATGACTACCTTGATACGGTTTTTCCTTCAGATGAAGCGATTATCGAGGCTATGTCAGGATTTGAGCCACCATGGGAAGAACTTCATCATAGATCATACTTCCTTCCAGAGCTTGACCTTTTGGAGCATGAGGATTATAGGGAGATTCTTAGTCAGAAATTTGGTAGACCTATGGTTCCATTAAGCTCTCCTGGTCAGATGGTTGATGGAAACATGGTGAACATATCGTCAACTATTCCTATCAACATTTCTCGCAATCCTGGTACAATTGAGAATGTCTACATTGGGGCGGATTGTTCCCAAGATGAGATTCGGGAGTATACTGAGCTATTCAAGGAATTACGTGATATTTTTTCTTGGTCTTACGATGAGATGCCAGGAATTGACCCTCGGATTGTCGAACATGAAATTAAGACTTACCCTAACGCTAAGCCTGTTCGACAGCGTTTACGCATGGTGAATCCTAGGAAAGCACCCACCATAAAGGCAGAGATAGAGAAGCTATTGAAAGCTAGTTTCATCTATCCCATTCCCTTGACGGAGTGGGTTTAAAACCCCGTTCCAGTGGATAAGAAGCAGGGAGCGATCCGTATATGCACTGATTTCCGTGATTTAAATCGTGCCTGTCCTAAGGATAACTTCCCCACACTGTTTATAGATCAGATTTTGGATGAGTGTGCGGGTAGCGAGGTGTTCTCCTTTATGGATGGCTTTTCCGGGTATAATCAGATCCAAATTAAACCCGAGGACCAACACAAGACTGCATTTATTTGTCCTTGGGGAACATTTGCGTATCGAAAAATACCTTTCGGCCTTAAAAACTCCAGAGCTACGTTTCAGCGGGCAATGACCTTGATCTTCCATGATCTCAAGACTATCATTGAAGTATTTTTGGATGACCTCGCTGCTCATTCTCGCATGAGGATGCGTCATTCTTATCACTTAAGATTGGTGTTCGAAAGGTGCCGGCACTATGCTGTTAGATTAAACCCTCATAAGTGCATCTTTTGCGTGAAGTCGGGTCATTTGTTAGGATTCATCGTTTCGAAAGAGGGTATAAGAGTCGACCCTTTGAAGGTGGAGGCAATACTCCAATTGTCTCCCCCGCGCAATATTCGTCATCTTCAGTGTTTGCAAGGCATGGAAAACTTCCTACAAAGATTTGTTGTCAACTTTGCCAATTTGAATAGAGGTTTCATGCGTCTCCTGAAGAAGGATAGTCCCTTTGAATGGGATAAGCGATCCCAGGAGTCCTTCGATGCACTTAAGCAAGCCCTAGCATCGGCCCCGGTGATTAGTCCTCCGGATTATAGCCATCATTTCCTATTATATGTGGCCGCGTCTTTAGAGATGATTGGTATGGTTTTGGTTCAAGAGGATGAGGAGCTCCAGGATCATGTCATATATTATCTGAGCCGAAACCTTATTGATGCAGAGATTCGGTATTCTCATGTCAAGAAGCTTGCCTTAGCTACTGTACATGCGATGCAGCATTTGAAACATTATATTCGCCAGACCTTGGTTGTGGCCCATGTCAATCCATTTCAATTTGTCCTCACACGTAGGATGATTGGGGGAAAGTATAATAAATGGATTGTCATCCTGCAAGAGTTTTATCTCGAATTTGTTTTGGCAAAATCGAAGAAATCTTTAATCTTTGCAGAGCTCATATCGTATTTTCCGAGGGAGGTTGAGGAGTTGGTATGTGAAGATACATTTGTTGATGAACACATTTTCTTAATCTCAACGGCTAACCCATGGTATGGGGATATCATAGTATATCTACAAACACAGAGGACCCCTACTCACCTCTTGCGAGATGAACGACGATGACTACGTCACGTCTCCAAGAACTACCTCATAGTGGACAATACTTTGTACAGCCATGGAGTAGATTCCCTTTTACGACGTTGTTTAACTCATGATGAGGCTGAGGTAGTGCTTAATGATTGCCATGGAGGGGCGTGTGGTGGTCATTTATCTGGGCTTTCTACAGCTCAAAATATTTTGAGAGCGGGTTATTTCTGGCCGTCGATCTTCAAGGATTGTATTGAAGCGGTCAAGAGGTGCCACCCTTGCCAGGTGTTTGCATGTAATATGCGCTCAAAACCTGCCCCGTTACACCCTATTATCACCACCGGTCCCTTCACCAAATGGGGGATCGATTTTATGGATTGCAACCCAGCTTCGGCTGGGGGGCACCATCATATCATAGTGGCTGTTGATTACTTCACGAAATGGGCTGAGACAATGCCTACGGTAAAATACGACGGTGAGACAGCCGCTCACTTCGTATTCAACCAAATCATTACTTGGTTCGGGATTCTGAGAGAGCTTGTCACTGACCATGGCTCGCACTTTTAGAACCGTATGATGGAAGAGTTGGCATCCAAGTTAGGGTATAAGCAAGAGCACTCATCTTCTTACTATCCTCAAGCGAATGGACAGGTTGAAGTTGTGAATAAATCACTTAAGTCCATTCTCCAATGAACCATCGCGCAAAGCAAGACGAATTGGCATATTATGTTATACCCTGCTTTGTGGGCATATCGAACCGTGGTTAATACTGCCACTAGTTTTTCTACATATCAGCTTGTACATGGAGTGGATTCAATATTGCCGGTTGAATGCGAGATTCCTTCGTTGAAGTTAGCCATGGAACTCTTACCAGAAACTTCGCCTTTGGAGGAGCGTTTGGTTCACCTTGAGCAACTCGATGAGCAGCATAGAGATGCCTTGGTGACTCTAGAGGTTAATAAGCGTCGCGTAAAGGCCCAGTACGATAAGTCTGACCGTCCGAGAGTGTTTAGTGAGGGAGACTTGGTCCTTTTGTGGGATCAATCGAAAGAACCCTTGGGGGCAAGGAATTTCAATCCTATGTGGCGTGGTCCTTACGTGGTCAAGCATGTATTAGAGAAGGTTGCCTACGAGTTAGTGGATTATGAAGGGACGGCCTTGGCGGAGCCTAGAAATGGGCTCTATCTCAAAAAATACTATGCATGATCTTTAGCCAAGGCTGCTTGTTGTATATTATTGTACAGCTTTTTTGCATAGTTAGGTCTTGTTTATCGTGATTAGGTTTGTGATTAGTTTTCGTTTCTTGTGGCAGATGTCAATGGAATCTTCCACCTACATAGGATTCACGAATGGTGCAAGCCATCACACTCAACACTCAGCCTCAGCTACTTGGGTGATTTATACTCCTATGCGTCAAGTACTGTCATCAGGAGGTGTATGTCTACGGCCATCTTCCAACAATGTTGCTAAATATAGTGTCGTTATTGAGCTTCTACACGATGCTGTTTCGCATGGTGTTCTCTCTCTTGAGGTACGTCTTGATTTAGAGTTGGTAGTGTTACAACTCAATGGTTTGTACCATGTTAGAGATCCGACGTTATTGAGGAGATTCTTACGTGTGAGATTGTTAGAATGGCAATTTGAGAGTATAAAATATATACACATTCCAAGAAATTATAATCAAGTTGCTGACTCATATGCTAACTACGTGTTATATTGGCATTTGTTTCATTCATCATAAATTAATCATAAACACAATTTTTACACATGTAAATAAATAAACCGATCACCATAAAACTTTTTATATACATCAAAAATGTGGTAATACATAGTGTCATAATACAAAATTGGGGCTTTGAAAGCCACCATCATATACACGGTAGTACAAAATAGATACACTCCCAGGTGTCTAGTCCTGTGGAGGTGGAGGAGGGTTGTGATCATGATATGTCACTACGACTCTAGCTAGCCACCGGAATAAATGCACCCATGCACGTGGTACACCCACCACCTGTCTCTGCATAGCCTCAGGAAAGTCCTCGACTTGTGCCATGGGAACCCTGTGAGTCAGTCGCACGAAATTGGTATGGATGTTTTGGAGCGTTCACTCCGCATCCACACTGGTGATATCATCTCCTCTTCCCCTCCGTCTATGACATGGGAAGCCCTCTGGTCGCTGTGGTCCCACATCTACACATGAATGGTAGATGTCATTATGTATTGTCACCCAAAAACATGTCTTTTTGATTCCATATAATCAAGAAAACACAAAAAAATTAAATACTTCAAAAAATTAAATAAATAAATAAAAGAGTGAGGGTCGAGATTCGTTATCTATGTCTCCATGTGCTGATCCTGGTGGAAATGGCATGTTCGAATCCCCTCGAAAATCTATCCTTACATAGGGGTAGTCATCTATGGCAACAATTTGTCGTCGCCACCATGGAAAAAGGTCAGCTGGATAGGGGTTGGCCACCCTACCACCCCCCAGTCTGCGCATCGCATCTGCCCAACGTCATTGGGCCGGATCTCGAACCTCGTGGAGAGGAACATCCACTCTAGGGATCAATCCTAGAACATGCTCGAAGAAAAACGTGCTCAAAATACTGTTGAACCTGAAGTTCCGTATCCTACCTGCCTTACACTCACTAAGCTGATGTTTCATGTTGCTTAGTAGTGAAGTGCTCCAGTCATAGATGGTCGGTCTCATACACTCCATCGCATAGAACATTAGTAGCCGAGAGGCCTGATGGAGTGATGCTAAGCCTGCTATCCTACCCAGCATCACTAGTATGGCCTTTAGGCCCAGCACCTGTATAGCGTTGGTGGGAACTTGACTCCCCACCTTCTCAGTATCTGGGTAGCAGTATACAGCTATGTACTCATCGATAGTAAGCCCATGACCTGGCCCACCTTGGGAACGAAGGTTCACCATCTCCCCTCGTCTAGATAGACCTGTGATAAAGTAGATATCCTCCACCTCAATGGTGAGAGACATACCGTCTATCCGAAAGGACTCTGAGTCTGGATCCCAATAGTCTACCAGCATCTGTAGCAGTCCTGGTTTGGCCCTCAAGCCACCTAGGCACCAAAAATTATAGAGTCCGCATGCACGTAATACTTGTTGATCCCTTATGTCGGCCCTTACTGCTTCCTCTACTTCACCATGCTCGTGTTCTCGCCACTCTAGCACCATCCTACATGAGAAATTGACCAAATATCCATTAGATTCTTGTAAATCCACTTGCGTGGCGTCATACGCGGCTGTTTTGCAAACAGTCGCATATGTACGTGGTTTCTAGCCCCTTTTCCACGTATAGCCAGCCCTATACGCAGAAAAAGCTTTGATACCCGCGTGGGCCGCAGCGCTCATGTAGATTTGGCCTTTATAACCTCATTTGACCATGAAAACTTGTAAAAATTGTATTGAAATGTAAGCTGAGAGTATGAGTAAATACCTGGAAGAAACGGTTGTGAATTCCGCCGGCTGGATCTCCTGGAATTTGCAGTTGAAAATCAGAGCTCCAATGGGTAAAAGTTTCAAATGATTTCTATTTTTTACTATTTATAGAAAAACTTTCAAATATTTGAAAATTTTTACCCACTTTCCTATAGTTTTGACCGTTTCTAACCATTTTGGACCGTTTCTGACATAATTTGTGATGTAGAAGACTGTTTGCAGTGCCGTTTAAGCCTTTGGATTGACCCGTTCATACTGAACTCAGGTATAACGTCTACACTGGCATATAGGTTAGGTTCACCACCATTTTCGTTTTGCATGACCTTATGACCATGTCACTATATCCTTAGGTACGAACCCACTCTATTATGTCACGGAACCTTCTTGATGCTATAGAAGTGGCATGATATGAGTGGTAGAGCCTCACCTTACATGGGTACCCTAGTTAGCACCTTATTTGCATTTGGTGCCCATGCCGATGTTTCTCCCTTTAGGGTGTGGGAGTCCATTGTATAGTATTGCCATGACATTTAGCAAGAGCCTCATACTCCTCTTGATCTTATGCTGGCCATGATCCCTCGGACTCCCTTGTATCAAGTTGTGGATGCATTATCATGAGCTTTTCCTGTCTTATTGAGCTTTATGCCGGCTCCCCTGACATTTGGTTTCATCCATATAGCCCGAGCTTGTCTCATGTCTAGCCATGCAGAGCCTTTCTTTATATCCTTCACAGCTTGATTCCCTTTTTACCGGGAGGGGATTTTCCCCCGAGTGTCGATATCCTACACATGTATCCTTGCATTGAGCATAGGTATGTTCCACTGCTTGGAAATAGTTTGTTTTCCCTAACAACACTCGTCTCCTCCTAGTTTGTAACTATAAAGCTAGTTTATTCTTTTTTCAAGCTTTTCAAATAACTGAAAAAGACCAAAAAAATAAAAAAACCAAAAATCCGAACAAGAAAAGATATTATCTTTGGCAGCTGTCGAGTCGCGTCGCCTTCGAACAGAGCACTGTATATCACATCCATTGGTTGGGTTATAGTTTGACTTAGGAGCTGTACTCGTTATCTAAATTTATCTCCATGGACTGGTTAAGCTTCCAGTCCCTATGGAGCCTCTGTTGATGCCTCTTGTGTCACAGAGATGTCCCAGTTTGTATATCGATTCTATGCTGCCTTCATTCAATCACCATACGTTGTTATGCTCTTGTTCGAAGGAAGTTGAAACCTGAGTCGGCCATTCCTCAGTTATCTTGACTTTGCATGTCAGCCATTCCCGGTACAGTTACTGGTTCATGCACTTTATGATTGATTCCTTCCACATTATATAGCCTTGCTGAGTACCTCGTGTTGGATGATGGGGGATGCCCTAATGCCCTCCTTCCAACGGATTTCATCCCATCGACTTCAGATCATTTATTCTGGAATTGGATTCTAGAGTCATTTTGAGTGCCTTGAGACTCGCAGTCATCAGTGGCAGGTTCTCTCGCCATCGACAGTTTTTGGGAATACATCAATGTCCCTTGATCGATGGATTCTCTCAAGTGTTCAACCTCAACACATTTATTCACACTTGTTAGTTTGCACTCTAGTACCTTGATTCCCATTTTCATTATCGGTGGGTGATTTCGCGTCTGTTAACTGTATACATCAATGACCGGTAATCAGACGATGGACTACTATGTTCGACCTCGACACCTCTATTCGCATAGTAGGACATGTACTCATAGCGGTGTATGTAGAAGACCTTTCAGATTGGTGGCATCCATTATATCCTACCTCCTTGATCGTGTCAGTGTTCATGAGATTTCAGCTCTCATGACCTGTTCCAGTATATGTCAAACATTTCCAGCCACTATGGAGATCTTGATCTATTGTATATCTTCAGCCTTTGTGGAGATCATGGTCCTTTGTATATCTTCATCATGGAGGTTCTGATCTATGTATATTGTACGTGGCGATGACCACATATGTGTTATCATGTTTCATGCCTATTCATGGCCATTATACTCTTATGTATCCGGGACTGCTATATGTATTTGCAGTTATATGCAGAGTTGTATTTTAGTATTATGCTGATTGGGTGGCTGGTCTTCCATTTGGGTACCTTCATCACTTCACTTCTGGGATGGACTTATAATGTATTTCGGCCATCGTATAACCCCTCTGATCTCATACATTAGGGGGCATCTGTTATAGCGGATTTCACCACACTAGGTGAATCACACATTGTATGGCCTTCCCATGTCCCGCTGCAGACTCATTAGCCCCTATGAACTACTTTTTGTCTTTTGATGTGTCCTTGATCATCCCTAAAAACATAAGAAAAGTGATATACGCGGCTTTTACCCCGATAATCACGTACAAACGCGGATATTCCCCCTATAGTCACGTACATCGGGATGTGTGCATAATCCAAATCCTTTTGGAGCATTCCTTGACTTGGATCCGACTCATATGACTCCTGGCCTTCCATATTCCTTGAGATCACACAGATTCGACCTTTTAGTATCCCTTTGGAAAGCTATATAAGGAACCCCTTGAGACATTGAAAGCATAAAAGAGAATTGAGAGTAACGAAACTATAGTCCATTGTTGCCAGAACTTATGCTTGAGTCTGCATCCCTTTGTCCCTTGGAGCACTATTGTGTTCTTCCCAAGCTTTCCTTTTGCTAGTGAGCTTGTTATCTGAGTGATGGAGGATTGAGGTGGTGGAGGCCCAAGTGGGGGATTCAGTTTCTCCGGTTCGCAGACGTGCCGTCAGAGGTTGTCACTTGTAATCTCTGATTTATATTAATAGAAATATCTTTTCCTGTCCAGTAATGTGTATTTGAATGAATATTGTATCCATTGGAATATGTCAAATGCTTTTACATTATTGATTATATATGCTAGAATATATCTAACACCATGATATATAGTATGCTTGTATTGTTTACTTGTTGTTGAGGAAGTATTCTATCAATTCAAGCTAAAGATTGGAAAGCTCAACGGGGATCTACTTCAACCGTCTGGAATAAGGTACGAGGTTCGATCCTTTAGTGTTAGACATTTTATTTCTATTGCATATTGGGAAAGATTGATTTCTGGAGTCTAGCTGTCTGTTGTGGTACCCCAAGCCATAGGAATTTCTCTCCGTAACAGTTCCTTCAAACAAACCCTGGAGCTATGACAGATTTTATGTGAAGAAACATTCTGAACAGGTGAGGCAATCTCCTGGGATGGTTATAAAGTATAAGCCACTCAATGATGTGCTTAATTGGAACAGTTATCCAGTACCTAATAAATACGACCTCGTAAAAAGTATTGCAGGGAGCAAAGTCTTCTAAAAATATGATCTCAAGAGTGGATATTGGCAAGTCAGCATAGCTCTAGAAGATCAATTTAAAACGGATTTCGTAGTCCCTCACGGACATTATGAGTGGGCTGTTATGCATTTTGACCTTAAGAATGCTCCATCTCAATTTTAGAAATTAATGGAAGATATATTCAAGCCATACATGGAATGTTTGATAGTCTATATTGATGATTTCCTCATATTCTCCAAAACTTCGGAAGAACATCATAAGCATTTAAAAATATTCCTCAAGGAAGTTTATGATAATGGGATTGTTTTTTCTGCTAAGAAAATGAAGCTATTCCATGACACAGTTGAATTCTTAAGACAGATGATTGAAAAGGGAAAAATCAAGGGCCAAGAACATGCAATCAAATTTGGAGACAAATTTCCAGATGCCATCAAAGATAAAACTTAGCTGCAAAGATTTCTTGGATGTCTAAATTGCCTATCTCCATATTATAAGAATCTTGCAGTAGACAGAAAACTGTTAAACCAAAGACTTTCAAAGAATCCAAGAACATGGACACCAAAGCACTCAGAAGCAGTAAGAAGAATCAAGACAAAGGTAAAAACATTGCCAATACTACACATCATTGATGATGATCTCCCCAAGATCATAGAAAGCGAATCTTCAGAGATTGGTTGGGGAGGCATACTGAAACAAGCCATGAAAAGGGAGAAGAAAACATGAGAATAAATTGTACACTTCGCATCATGAACATGGAACAAAGTCGAGCAAAATTATGCAATGATTGATAAAGAAATTCTGGCAAAGTTACGATGCATAGAAACATTCCAAATTCATTTGCAAAATCTTGATTTTCTATTTAGAACTGATTGTGCTATTTTACCTTTTGTTTTAAATTACACTATTAAAAATGCTACCGCCAAAGGAAAATTTTCGAGATGGTAGGCATTATTTTCTTGTTATAATTATTATATAGAGCATATCTCTGGGAAATCTAATTGTATCCCTAATTTCTTAACCAGAGAATATCTTTTAAATAAATATGGTGTAAATACAGAATATTTGGAGAAAGCGAGCTAGCAACAAGCTAGTTCACAAGAAGCCAACCAGAGTCAAGAAAGCACCAGAAAAGACAAGCAAGGCAGAAGTAAGTGGGCCCATAACCCACAGGTTAACATGATGATATCAAGATGGATTGAAGGCTCCCACAAAACATTCAATATTGATGATAACATAAGTTTCACATATTATTGTCTGCAATGGAAGCCTAGATGGGAATTGTGAAGAACTAAAGTGCTTGATGAGAACCTCCAGAATTCAAGTGCTTTTTTCCATTTAGTACCAGATATGACAAGAATACCAAATAGTGGAAATTTAGTGCCAGACAGAATATATGACATAGCCTTAAGAAAAGTTGCAGATGACTGCGAGCTCCTCACATGTCACTTCCATGATTTAAACGTTATTTGGATTGAGGTATCATCCTTCTAGCCTAGACTACAACTGGATCATCAATATTATTGCATAAACAGAATAAGATCTCCATGTGCATGACCTGGTAATAATGAAAATATTATATTCCCTAGTACCAACCTGAGTAACCAAGGTTACAAGAGACTATGGTGGGAGTTTTTAAAGAAAGGCAACACCAATCGTACCTACTATACCATGATCAAGTTTGGGCTCCATAGGACAAATATCTACAAAGATCCTCCTCTATTCAGACTTGATTGGATAAAATATTGGTGGCAAACATTTGGAGTCAATATGTCGGCACTAGATCCAGGTGTCATAAAAATTTAAAAGATGATGTGAATGAACCTCTACAAAATAACAATTACATACATCATACTCACATCACGGATGAACAATTTCTTAAGTATTTTATTCAAAATAAGGAACAATGTCTTGTCAAAGAAAAAATCCAAGTTCACATGCATAAAAATAAAAGGGTGGTGCTCAAATTTATGTACACCAAATTGTGGGACACTCAATGTGATTTCCATGAACTCTATGGTCATCCATACTCTGATGACCGATAAAATATCTTCAAAATCTCCTTTCGGCTATGAGAGTAAGCATGTCCTCTCAAGAATATATCCAAACATTACTTAAGGTTGTTTAGATGTCTGCTACGAGAGTGACTATGTCCTCTCAAAAAATAAATCAAGTTATAAGTATGGTCGACAAATCTCTTTTAAGACGATTCTCTCTATCCAATTCAGAGCACTTCTCCGATGTTTGATGTGGTTTGACCCATGTTAGATAAGGGGATTTGGTGAATCCATCTCAGGGGATCTTGGTCAATAGCATGATAATGATTTGCCTTTTATCGATTCCTTAATTTTTCTCCGATTTCCTCCATAAGTGATTCATCAGATTATAAATAAAGAGAAAGGCTCTCATTTGAGGAATTTGCATATGGAGTCAAGAGTGAGAGTCGAGTCTAAGTCTTTAAGTCTGAGACGAAGGAAGTGATTATGCTCTAAAACTTTCCTTCTTGGGTATAAGATTACATCATAAAGAAGACTTCAAGTCTATTGTCTGTACTTCCGAGTATGCTCTGCAACTTTCCCTCTTTGGTATAAGATTGCATTAGAAAGGTTGTGTGTATATCTGAGTCTGTAATAAGTCAAGAGTCGATAACTCTCTCGAATTCCTATTAATGAAATCATCCTGAAAGTGTTATCTATTATGATTTTTGTTGCCTATAATGATATTTGAAATCATATTACTCGTATCATTTGTATTTTTCCTCATTATAACCAGAGAGACCACTTGTGAAGTATTGAATTTGTAAGTGTGTTGTTATACAATGAGTACCCTCAATAAAGTCTTAGAGTAATTTCCAAAGGCAACAAATGGTTGGGAGCAGCGCTAGTATGGAAGTTCGGTGAAGGCGTGAGGCCGTGAATAGAGTTGTTGTGGGCGTGAAACAAGGCAGTTTATGATAATGGGATTGTTTTGTCTGCTAAGAAAATGAAGTTATTCCATGGCACGGTTGAATTCTTAGGACAAATAATTGAAAATGGACAAATCAAGGTCCAAGAACTTGCAATCAAATTTGCAGATAAATTTTCAGATCTCATCAAAGATAAAACTCAGCTGCAGAGATTTATTGGATGTCTAAATTACCTATCTCCATAGTATAGTACAAGAATCTTGTAGCATACAGAAAATTGCTAAACCGTAGACTTTCGGATAATCCAGAAACACGGACACCAAAACATTCAGAAGCAATATGAAGATTCAAGAGGAATGTAAAAACATTATGAATACTACAAATCATTGATGATGATCTCCCCAAGATCATAGAAAGCAATGCTTTAGAGATTGGTTGGGGAGGCATACTGAAACAAGCCATGAAAAAGGAGAATAAAATTGGAGAAGAAATTCTACAGTTCGCATCAGGAACACAGAACAAAGCCAAGCAAAATTATGCAACAATATTTTCTTGTTATAATTATTCTGTAGAGTCAAGAGCAAGTGATTTAGCAGGAAGCCATCCAGAGTCAGGCAAGCACAGAAAAGGCCTAGTAAAAATTATAAATTTAATTAGTAAACTAAACTGGTAAAAAATCTAAATTTAAATACATTCCAACTGAATGCATCCGAAACTATGTTTGGATGCATGCTTTTCTTACAAGGAAAATAAAAGCTAAGGATTTTTCATTAAAGAAAACAAAAGCAGGCAACGGCAATCCCAGGAGTATTTATAAGTTCTCTAGAGCAATGGCAAGCATGCAAATCGCATGGGAAGCTGTTTAACAAAGGCAATCTGTGATGCCTGGATGAGTGCATTTGAAGTCATCTAATGTCTGTGATGCAGAGCTTGGAAGTGCTTTTGCGACATAAGCTACCCTTCATTCTACACCCAAAAATTGAAAATTAAAACTCTCTATCACAGTGGTTTGGAGACAAAAGTAGAGAGCAGACTACCTCCTGATATACAGAAATAAAAGAGAGCAAAGTGAATCTTGATATGCAACAATAAGAAACAGAAGTAGTTTCTATGTAACGTCGCCTTCAAACTGTCTCACAGAATGCTCTGCAAAGCGAACGGGACTTCTTCTGAGTCATGAACTCCAAATCTTATTTATAATACAGAGATATACCTTGGGTACAAGAGTGAGCTCCCGTTGACGATTCGAGTATTCCTTTGCAATGCCAACTGGCTGTTAAATGGCCACGGATTCCGTATATTATAAAGCTTTACGACTGAGGTTATACTCATTGATAATCTCACTTAGAAACGTCTCGTGTGACATATATACGCCGTAGCTTAGCAAAATATGGCATTTCTTTTTCAAAGAGGTTTTGGTACATTGGTTTGTGGTGATATTGTTATGACAGGTAGTAAGTTTTATTACATGTTTAACATGATTAGATTGGTCTTTTTCTGCTCCTTCTGTCAAACACTAGCCCCTCAAGCCTCTACACTCCACTTTTTGCTAGGATCAAAGGAGCAGCACTCTCCCCATTAGGCATTTAGAGCACTGTCACATCAAGTTCAAGTTGACCTATGAGGATTCTCTCTATGAATATATAGGGGTTTCGGGGGCTTACCAAACCCCGCCCTCAGGTCACTGTTCTCTTCCTTGAACCCTGACATAGTTTTGATACAAGAAACTATGTGTGATCAATATTCAGCTCTCCATTTGTTTTCTAAGATGAGAACCTTGACATGATTTTGATACAAGAAACTATGTGTGATCATTATTCTGCTCTCCGTTTGTTTTCTAAGATGAGACCAGGATGGGAATTTTGTACCCTTGACTCCCTCGGTCTCTCTAGGGGCTTTCTCACAGGCTGGAATCCCTAGCTTACTTGTTGCAAGGCCTTTCACTCCTATGTTGGTATTTTGGTTAAGGATAGATTCAAGGGCCTTGATTCTATATACTCCATTATGAACTGATATGGCCCCTACTCTAACAGAGCCTTCTTCTAGGACAATGTTTTGGCTGGGGGCATTTTTTACTGCCCTAACCTCATATTAGCAGGGGACTTAAACTTTGCCCTCTCTGATGCCAAAATTTGGGGTAATAAATCCCGCATTGATCACATGGTACACTACTTTTCTCATCTCCTGAGCTATACTAATATGGTGGACTTGGCCCCCCCCATTCCTGGTTCTACTTGGATAAATGGTTGTGTGGGTCTTGATGGAGTTAGTAAAAGACTTGATAGATTCCTGGCCTCACTCCATCTCCTTCCTGCATTGAATCATTACAAATCCTGGATCTACCCTTCGGAGATCTTAGATCGCTATCTTGTATGCTTGGAGTGGAACTTTGTCCAACCTGTCATCTTTATTTGTTCAAATTCAATAGGCCCTGGCTTCTAGAAAAATATTTTAGTGATATTGTTAACTCCTCCTGGGTGTCCCAAGTTCACTCTTCATTAGACCCTATGTCAGCTCTCACCTACAAAATTAAGAGACTCAAAGGGTCAATAAAGGAATGGGAAAAAAAGATGGTTCTGGCTAAGGCCAAAGAGACTAAAGAAATTGACTTAGCCATCCATGATCTCCTCACTGCCCAAAACATTGGCATTCTGACTGATGACGAGGCTTCTCAGCTCTCACAATTGAATTCAAGGAAGGAGTCTTTATTGGCCCACCAGGTCTTTACTTGGAAACTCAAAAGTAGAATTGACTGGATCAATGAGGGTGATGCAAACACCAAATTCTTCCACTCCTATGCATTAACCCGAAGAAACTCTAAATCTATTTGGGCTCTGCAGAACCATATTGGTGAATTGATTGAGGATGAAGCACAACTCAAGCAATTGGGTGAACAACACTTTACTGATCTGTTTAAGGATGGTGGCTACACTAATATTGAGGATCAACTTAAAGTCGCTAGACTCTTCCCTACTTTTTTCCAAGAGGAAGAAAGAGATTGTTTTTTGGCTGATTTTACTCTCTTTGAAATTGAAATTGATCTTAAGGACTTCAAAAAAGACAAAATCCCTAGTCCTAATGGTTGGCCTGTAGAGTTTTTCCTTCATTTTTTTGAACTGGTTGGTGTTGATATTCTTAGAGATGTGGATCAGTCTTGGTTAGAAGGCAGGGTCTCGGGTTCATTAAATGCCACTTTTATCACTCTCATACCTAAATGTGATAAACCTCTATCTTTTGTAGACTTCAGTCCTATATCACTTTGCAACTTGGTTTAGAATCCCATCTCCAAATTAGCAGCCATCATATTGAAGCCCTTCTTGGACAAAGCCATTTCGACAAACCAGTTTGGCTCTCTTCATAACAGACAGATTATTAGTCTATTGGCATCAAACATGAAGTATTGCACTCCATCAAATTGAAAAAGAAGAAGGTCTTGGTTCTCAAGTTAGAACTGGTTAAAGCTTTTGATCGTGTTAACTGGAGATTTCTCAAATTAGTACTCCTACAGATTGGGGTACTAGTTGATGGTATCAATTGGATTATGGGTTGTGTGCAATCTTCTAATTTTGTTGTCTTAGTCAATGGGACACCTTCCAATTTTTTTCCTATCTCGAGGGGCATCAAGTAAGGATGCCCCCTCTCTCCACTCCTCTTCATTATGATTATTGAAAGTCTGAGTTTACTCATTTCTAATGCTCAACACAATGTTATCAAAACCCAACTGGTTTGGAAAAAAAACCCCGGTTTGACCGGTTTACAAGCTTCACCGAGTCAAATCATGCACTCAAACCGTTTTTGGCCGGTTCCATACGAAATTGGCCGGTTTCAAGGATAAACCACCCGGTTCCGTACAAAACCACCCGGTTTTCTCCAAACCATCCGGTTCAGAACAAAACCGGCCGGTTCTATACAAAAACGCCAAGGACCCCCAAAAATAGCTAGTTTCAAATTCTTTCAATAAAATAAAAAATAGGGTCCACATGTGAGCTATTTAATTGACCCATGACCCTTCTAATGTTATAAAAGGAGGCTCCCACCCTCCATATCAATCACATTTAATTGTGAATGGACTTGGGCCCTCTTCCACAGCAAGAGGATGTGAACATTGATATTGCAGTTAGAAAAGTGCGTCCAGGCCTATAGGGGAGTCAAGCCATGCTCTTGTTGAGGATGTAGATGATGATTCTAAGTCTGAGCATGAGGACTTAGATAATTATGATATATGATTACATTCATTAGATTGTAGATTCTAGAGTCTAGACTATAGTCATATGCTTATATTTCGACTTTAGAGGCCATTTATAACCTCTTTGTTGATGTACTTTTCTTTAGTTATGTATTTGCAATCGATGTTTTTTTGGTTTTATATGCTCTTACTTGCTATATACTTGAGAAACTTGACATATTTGTTTATAATGGTTTGAATTCACATGGATGCACATGGATATATATGTATTTTTTGAAAATATGAATGTTTTATGTATGTTTGCTCAACCGGTTTTTTGATCCTATTTGTTTCCCGGTTTTTGTCTGGTTCCGGTTCCCAGGGTCGGCCGGTTCGACCACCGGTTCGGTTCTGATAACATTGGCTCAACAGAGGGCGGTAATTTTTGGGATCAAGGTTTCATCAAGCATGAATCTTACTCACCTGCTTTTTGTAGATGATGTCATTTTGTTTGGGTTAGGGACATTAGATGAATGGCAGAATTTTAAAGAAATCTTAGACCTTTTTTGCTCTGCTACGGGCATGAAAATCAGTGTTGAAAAGTCATCATTTCTGTATAATGAGGTGGATGAGGTTACCAGAACCAGGATCTTCTCCTTGTTTCCTTTTAAAATGGATCCCTTGACTGTTGGCTTCAAGTATCTTGGCTACTATCTCAAACCTCTGGGCTATTGTGTCAATGACTAGTGTTGGTTTCTCAAAAAGTTTGAAAAAAGGATTAGCAATTTTACTTATAGGCTGGTATCTCTTAGAGGCAAGATGATCCTAGTAAAATCAGTTCTTTTGGCCCAGGTTTGTTTATTGGCTTACCTTATATCGAATGCCCAGATCTATTTTGAACTATCTCAGGTGCTCCATATTCAATTTTCTCTGGGGAAATATGAGTGGGAACTACAAAATGCACTTCGTAGATTGGCATCCCATCTCTAGACCATATGAATTTGGTGGGTGGAATATCAAGAACTTGAACTCATTTAGCTTAGCACTCATATTGAAAAGTTTTTGGGTGGTGTTGAATGGTGAGAGAATTTGGTCACACATTATCAAGTATAAAGAACTAAAACATAGGTCAGTGGATGAATGGTTTCGCCTTCAAGTTTTTACTGTTCAAGGTGCTTCCTACATTTGGAATGGTTTCATTAGGTCAATTGTCTAGATCACTAGGTGTCTGGGCTGGAAGGTCGGGAATGGAAGAAACTATGTTCTCCTTGAAGATCTAAGAAACTATTTGGAAGACTATGGTATAACTTCACTCTCTCATGCCCATAACTTGGGAACAAGTTCCTTCCGGTCATGACTGGTTATCTGTTGTTGATCTCGATTTGGGGGGCTACTGAAAGGAGATATGGACCAACAATGTAAATGGTTTATCACATGGTTGTATCAGGCTTGTAGAAGGAATGGACTCTCTACTCTGGATGTACAACAAAAACACTAGAAAGGTCAGTGCTAAACTAGCTTATGAACTAATTTCTTCGAGTTTACTCTAAGACCGACCTGTCAGGTCTCTCATACTGATTTGGAAATGCAATATCCCTCTGAAGTTGATCTGTTTCAACTAGTTATGTTTTTCAAACCACATTAATACTTTGGATAATTTAATCAAAAAGGGATGGATTGGGCCTAATCGTTGTAGCCTATGTAATTGTGATGTCAAGTCAGTTAATCATCTCTTCATTGATTGCTTGTTTACTCAAAATGTTATCAGTTGTCTCAACAGTATACTCCACCTGTCAATTGATTGGAATGAGTCTTCTTATGTGGGAAATATGGAAAAATAGTTTTGTAGTGAAAAGAAGTTAACCCATCTTCCACTCCTCATGACCTGCAACTATGGCTCACCAGAAACAAAGTCATTTTTTATGATCACAAGCCGGACACAAACTTCATTTGTTATAATATTTTGGATCAGCTGCAATTATTTCCCGTGACAGCCCATTCGAAGCCCAAAAGGAGAATTATAGGTCAGACACCTGTATATGAGTACCCCCCCTGGATTCTTTGATGGGGCTTCAACAAATATGATCAGGGGTATTGGGGTACACTTACTTATCAGTTAGGATCATTACTTTTGCATAAAAATGGGTTGTGGTTAGAGCACTAATACTAGATCTGAACTTCTGGCAATGTGGGACCTACTTGTAATTTCTAAAAAAAATGGCCTTCATTTTCTTCATGTTAGAGGTGACTCCACAACCATTATTAATTAAATCAATGGGAGGATTGCTCTCTTAGCTCTCAATCTTGATGGTTGGTGTCAAAATATCAGGGAATTGGAATCTTCCTTTCTCCATCTCGATATCCTCCATGTGTACAGAGAATACAATGTGAAGGCGAATGGCTTATCCAAGGAGGCATTTACATTGGCCTCTAGACTTCTTCTCTATTCTGAATTCACTGATGGTGAATGTATTGGGAATGGTATGATTCAGCTATATTAGCTTTGTACTGGATGACTCTTTTGATCACATCTTTGATGTTGTAAATGAGTATGGCAAGATTGTTTGATACATCCTCTTGGATGTCAGAGATGGATGTGTTCCTCTCTTTCTTTTTGCTTGACATTCCCATGAGTGCCTCCTTAGATAAGCCATATTGGGTTTACTTGCATACTCAGTGCCATGGTGGAATCGGATCAGATAGTTTGATGTCCTATGCTTTTTGGTTTTTATCTCTTCTTAAGGGCTAATCTCATATTCTCCTTTGTTACTAGATGATCTGTAATGAGGCTGTGGGGTTGAGATCTGAGTATCTAACAGTCGGACATGTTATTTTATAAAGTCTCTCTTGTGCTGTAACTAGGTTACCTTTGATTTTAATGAATACCAAGGAACTGCTATTATTCTTCTCGAAAAAATGCTCAACATGACTAATATTAAAAAAATCAATTTATCTTTTATAAAATTAAATATAGGACAATAAGAATGGTATCCACTATCTCTCCAATAAAGTATGGTCAACCAGTTGCAAACTTGTCGAGAAGCCTTAATATCTATGGTACTATTATTTTGTCTATTTTATTTTTAATTACTGTAGATTTTTGGCAGTATGAAAGGGACTTCCCATGTCTCTTGCCTGAATGGATGAAGAAGCTGATACTTTTTTTCGCCCGGGCATAAATAGCTGGTTGACTCAGCTAAATAGTAATGGGCTGGGCTTTTCATAATTAATCAAAAATCTACAAGCACTTCTGTATTCAAAGACTGCTCTGTACTTTTGGTATTTTTTTATTTCACTCGATGAGAACTAAATCGTACTCGCGAGCTTTAAAATGTAATTTTATTAGTATATCAATAGCAGTATTCGTCGAACTCAAATGTAATTTTTGACAGGAAGTCCAAGCTTCCATAGTTGTTTGTGCGTCACCACATGGAGGTTTGCACAAATTGCGTGTGGCGTGGGCAGATAGCAAACGTTATGTATGCCCAAGATTGTCTAGTTCGAAATCCAGCCAATGGCAAAGATGGAGACGAATTTAGCATAAGTAGAGCACACCAGAGTATTCATTGCATGCATGTATTCGTTGTAATGTACTTTGAAACATTAAAACGATTTGCATCGTGACTCGTGAGGCTATTCTCATAGGGCAAAAATATTTTACATGCAGCAGAGTAATAAATGTTGCGGTGGCTGCACTGTGGGTTGTGGGATCTCAAACTGTTTGACATACAACGATCCACGGTGCAGCCTCCACGGCATTTATTACTCTGCTGCATTTATTACTCTCCTGCATGTTGAATATTGTTGACCCACTGGAAACATCAAATTGATGGCATTAATACCGAAACCACCAGCCACATTGAGACAAGTATGTGAAGGACTTCAAACATGAAAGAAGTGTGTCAATGTGGAGGAGACATCGAGCAAATTTGTAAATATGAGATTTAATGTAGTTTAATTGGTATTAATTTCTTTAGTCCTTCTATAATCTATGAGAGGGCCAAAAATATTCAATTTGATGCTTCCAGTGTCTTCCCTGGACGGAACAACACGAAGAAGAATTTTAATGTTAGGGCGTACGTGGACGGATTTGACTGCTCGATTTGATGCACCAATTCTCCAGATATGTTCCGTGAGTGGGTGAATTTCTCTTCGCGGTTCTGCTTACACTTCAGATTAGAGTTTTGTAGCCTTACAAATGGAGAAGGAGAGGAAGCCAGGGGAACCCATGTGCACCTCCTCTGCTGACATTTGCAGGTTCTAGACAGGCATGATCTTCTACTCTCTCTCTCACACAGTGTGGTCATTGTGCTTAATTTTTGAACTGCTCTGTTGGCTTCTATTGGGCTTCTTGTCATTTTTCATTGTGCTATTTCTTATGCTTATCAGGTTCTAATTCCTTGCTTAATGGTACCCCAATTTCACCATGGTCGGAGAGTTTTTCACCAGTTAACCTGGGATTCTAAATATAGTACAGGTTTTTATTCCAATTCTAGGGTCAAAAACTGGTGTTGCCTGAGTATTGTGTATATATATAATTTTTTGGGTTATTGTGTATGTATATCTGGCTCTCATATGAAGCACTTAATAGCAACCAGTAGCACAACCCATCTTAACTGTATAACAGTCAAACTACCAAACTATTTGAGGAGAGACATATAGGCCCTCACTCACTGTTAGTTCTAAGTGAGGATGCCGGTACCTTGCTAGACCCCCGCGGGTTCACCCCTCTTCCATGGTTTTCTCGATGGAGGATGGTAGAAATCACCAGTTGAAATACAGACTGGTAACCTCAAGAGGCTCAACGGGATTTAATTCCTAGGCCTCCGTGAGCTTTTGTACAAGTGCATCTACCAATTGAGAACCCTTGGGGCTACCAACCAGAAAACTAATTTTTTCATAGGTACCAATCTTGGTCTTGTATTATGGGCAATTGAGTTTGATTCTATATAATCTCTAGACCCTTGTTGGAATTAGAGCCCATGTAAAATTTGGCATGATATTCTTTTAAATAATTTGCACACTGTATTTTTTCTATAGTAGCTCATTTTGTCTTGTCATTTAGGTAATTGACTCAAGTCTATGGTTTCTTAGAACACTTGTTTTCCATGCAGGATTTACATTTATGAGCTTATATACACCTTGTGTATACATTTAGATCAACCCACATTTTTTTTCATGCATGGTTTAAACCAAAATGGTTTATACACATTGTGTTTACATCATTGTTGTAAAACTCAGAACACTTGTTTTCCATGTAGGATTTACATTTATGAGCTTATATACACCTTGTGTATACATTTAGATCAACCCACATTTTTTTCAGGCATGGTTTAAACCAAAAGGTTTTATACACATTGTGTTTACATCATTGTTGTAAAACTTAGACTTGAGGGTCAACTCGAACTCGAACTCTGCCATGACTCAGATCGGTTTGAACTTAATGACTTGGTTTGCCAAAAATACATAAAGTATTAAACTTTAATGGAAAAAAATTATTTAAAGATTCCAAACAATTAGTGACAAACCATGAAAAAATTGCTCATGTATTTATGATGCAAGGGTGAATATGAAAAATCTGCTCATGTATTTACCATGCAAGGGTGAATATATATCAAATTGGCAGAGTGCAATACATATGTGAACCAAAATACATAATAAACAAAGATTTAGATGGCCTCTAGAATCTAAAACACAACCACATATCAGTGATCAACATGATCGATCATGAAACCTATCACCGCAGTTGGTAATGGGATCCTTGGCATGAGCTATAAGACCATCCTATGACATGCCTATTTTTTAATAGGTCCATATTTTTCAGGTGGCATGCAGTCGAAGAGTAGGGTGACATTTGACCTCGTTTTGATAGTTTAATGGACTTGTTTTATGTTTGATGCACTTCAATTAACTAGAATTTAAAAAATTGCTAATTTTGTTGAATTTTGGATGGGATGTGAAATTCTATTTTCATCATATGAGGTTTGATGAGATTGAAACCCCTCTCAAACATCTTAAAACAATTGTATATATATATATATATGGGTAAGAAGGGAAACATAACAAAATGAGAACTTCTACTCAAGAATTTTATATTGTCATTCCAAGTGAGCTTGTGTCACTATCAAGCAAGTTGTCTCATACCTAAAATCGTGGCATAATGTATAGGAATCATACAAATCAAGTTGACTTGACAATGAAGTAGGTTTAGACTATTAGGGTTAGGTTTCTACATCAAATTTAAGAAAAAAATTTGAATTTTAGTGTCATTTGACCAAATTGTGCAGTCCCTCATTGACGTCGTAATATCATCAAAGAGAGGTCAAAAGATAATATTATCACATGTGTATTCACCCTAGATCCATTTGATAGCAACTTGTGAGTCACCAATGACTTGAACCCTTCAAGTGTCACTACGCCATGCACGTTTGAGAGTAAGCTTCGAAGCCCTCAACTTGGCTAAATTATTGGATCCTCAACATATCCCTACCTTAAATTTTATCCAGTGATGGTTCAGTAAGGGAATTGTTCCTTCAGCTCCACTTAATAACGAGGTCGCTTAAGCAGCTCCATGGAACTATAACAAATCCCCAAACTTGTTTATCGCCTCTTCTATGGGGTTTTTAGAATCATTACCAAATTGTATTTAATAACGCTATTGAGAATGCTTGTTGACTATAAAGCACATTGCAATGGATATATTTATCGACCCTCAATTAAATTTAGGTTTTGGAATAAACCATACTCCCCAAGCTATAATGAGAGGATGTGCACTATACATTTTGTGTTCCCATTCAGAATTTTAAGAGATTCTAATATTGTACCAACACTCAAAAAAATTATTTGAACCTGTTAAACATATAATTTCTTCAAAACTTGTTTAGTGTGTAAGAACAAAAAATGAGCAGGTGAATAATATTTTATTCACTTTGTTTGCAGAGTGAATACTACCCGACCCCATTTTTGTTCATATTTTGTAAGTTATCCCATGTAAGGAACCTTGTTATTAAGTGACAAGCAATGTTTTACAACTTGGACTTAGACTTGGAATCGATTGAGGGTCAACTCAAACTCAGGAAACTTTGAACTTAATGACTCGATTTACTAAAAAATACATAGAATAGAATTTTTATGGAAATTTTTAAAGATTCCAAATAATTAGAGACAAAATATGCGAAGTTGTTCATGTATTTACCATGTGAGGGTGGATCGACATCGGCAAGGGTCTAGAAAACATCTTCTCGGCAACATCAACGAAAAAATTGGCAAACCGCAACAAATATTAAAAAACACAAAATATATTCATTTGTTTTCATAATTTTAAGCATATAAAGAAACGATGACATCAAATAAATACATTGGCACATAAATATAGAAAAAACACTGATATATATCATGTAGTCATGCCAAATATAATATGAGACATCAAAGATGATACTAAAAGTCTGAATAAAATATAATAGAGCCCAGAGGAAAACAATATGAAAGAGGATCTTAAATTGCAATGAATTTAATTGCTTTCATAAAGTTCTTACCAGGTGTGTGTTTTTGAGTGTATTTTTATCAAAGACACTCCAATTATGTTCACATCTAGAAGAGCTATAGGTTTGGCTTAGGACTCGGATGGCATTTTTTTAAAATTTGGTTCCCTTACACCTATGTACTCCACCAAACACCTACAATAAACAAGGAATAAAGAGAATCAGATTATACAATTCAAATTTCAATTTTCAAATAAAATGATAAATCATAAAACACAAATAAAATTTAAAATTTAAAGTTCTAAATAAATTCTAATTTGCAATCACTTACTTGGAGTCAAAATGGTCCTTGCATGGATAGTATCGACATAGCCAAATAGTCCAGTAGCCTCTCGATACATCTCCATCTCACGAGTAATACTCATGCGAGTCTCAAAATTAGGCTCCATCCTATTAATACATTTGATAAGCCCTTCCAACACCTCTTCATCAATATCAAACTTTCACTTGTAGGAAAAGGCGGGGTTGAGGAAAAGTGTAGTTACATGAATAGTTCAATGGAGCATCTTGGTCCATCGTGTATCAATCAAATCCCATAGCAACATGTGTCTATTGTGTCCAAGGGTACCCTTCCCCACATAATAAGATTGAATAGACACTTTGTCCCTATCCATGGCCTCATACAAATAACCCGCAGCAGGTTATCATTGTCAACTAATCTCAAAACCTTTACCAAAGGTTAACTGATTGAGCACACATCCTCCACTCCTTCCAAAAATGAGTCGGTATAAACCAATCTAGCAGTGGATCTCCCACCCTCTCTCCTGCTATATGTGCAATATTTCCACTCATCACAAACATACATTTGCGTCAAATCAAACTGAACTCCAAGAAAAGAATGAAGAGAAATGAAGTTGGTGGCTAATCTTGTGATTCTAGGGTGCAACGATTCCTTGTTTCTTCTGCATCTCCTCATGAGGCTAAGAAACCAAGCATTTTTATATATGAATTTTGTGATACTCCTAGCCTGATCAACAACCTCCTTGAGGAAGGGAGTTTTCCCCACATCCTCCAGCATCAAATCAGTATAATGTGCAGCACAAGGACTCCAAAATAGTGAGGGGTGCCTCTCCATAAGAAATATACCAGAAACCATATAATTAGCCGCATTGTCTGTTATGATTTCCGCTACATTGTCCAAACCAATCTCTTAAAGGACCCCATCCAACAACTCACATAACAATTTTTCTTCTTTTACATGTGTCGATGCATAAACGAACTTGATAAACATGGTACCTTTAGGAAACTGTACCAAGAAATTGAGTAGGGTCCTACCCTTCGCATCTGTCCAACCATCAGACATCAATGTGCATCCATATATATCCCATGACTATTTGAAGTCCTCCAATCTAATGTTGATGTCTCTCTCCTCTGCTTGAAGAATTGGCCCCCAAATCTCCTCATATGTAGGGCACTTGTACCTTGGGCCAACAATAACAATGACATCACACATAGGTTGAAAAGAAGGATTGTTCCCTGTTATTGTAAGAGGCAAGTCACTCTAGAAAATCACCCTCCCCATAAACCTATATGCTTCTTCCTTCTTCCTTTTTTTAACCATCAACTTGATGGAAGGTTTATGAGCACCAATTCTATTCCATGGAACAAAGAGGCAACCCTCACTGAAGGTGAATCAATGGTTGTGGAGCCCCCAACACCACCCTCATTGGGATGATCATATGTCTCTGAAGTCCTAGCCAGTCCACCTGCAACAAGTTCAGCTCTATTTGTAGTTGAATCTTCCCTTTTTCTGTTCTTTGAGTGAATTCCATCATGGGTGATTCTCATAATATTGGGGGTAATTGCACTACAAATCCCCACATCATGGCCATGGAGTTTTTCCAAATGGTACTTCAACCTACTAATGCCTCCTGTCATATCTTTCTTGCACAATTTGCAATTCAATCATTGTCGGCTTGTTCCATCTTCAAGGTCAGCTTATTTCCAAAATGGGTCCAATGCCTTTGGAATTTTTGCAATGGAAATGTATAGCCTCAAAAGTCAAACCCGCAGCACCAAAAAAACAAAAAAATACATTAAATCCAAATAGAAAAATACTAACAACTGGCTGATTTAAACTTTAAAACATTAGTCCTCTAGAATCTAGATTAGAATCTTAGATTATTAGGGATGGAATGTAATCATTAATGTTCTTAACTATTTTATTTTATTTTCTTCTCAATGACCTAGGTTCATTTGCAAACTGATATTTACTTCAACTTCAATAGTCAACTATCAAAAAATGGTACGAAATCATGGATATTCAAAACTAAATTTAAAAATTTATATAAATTAGAATATGTTACTTATTATGTATTATCATTTATTTAAAATTTAAATTTTTAATATCTAGATCTAATAAGCAAGAAATAAGCCCTAACCATTTGCACATTAACATGTAAGCATGACTTAGAGGTTTAGGGCCAAATGAAGTGGATTTAGTACTAAGTTTAATATTGAAATTAACCATAGTAAACATTCTTGAGTTCCATTCTAGAAAAACAAATGAAAGCACAAGGCTAATAGGCCTTCCATATAATCAACAATAAAAGTGATTGGTTCTATAGATCTGCAATAAGAGTTAATAGTTTTAGTTTTAAGTTTTATTTATTTTAAACTCTGCAATGTGTATATTATATGATTACATATTAAATTTTAAATTTAATATTACAAAATCATTGAATATATCTGGTGTTGGGATTGTTAATTCCATAGATTTAAAAAAAAATAACTCACCTCCGCATTTTCCCTTGAGCAAGGGCTCTTCAACAGTTCAAATCTCAACTTCAAACTCCTCTCAAACTACCCTTCAAACGCCCTTTAAATTTCTGCAAATCCACAATTTCTGAGAATGGAATGGTGCTTGCATGTGACTATTTGCTTGGAACGCATGGATTCAAAGGTAAAAATGACCCCAAGTTCATGAGAATATAGATTAAAACCCTCTTGGTGTGAAGCAATGGCCCTCTCCTATCCTTATCCAAGTCGAAATGATCAAAACAAACCCCTAAATCGCTTTTATCAAACTGGACATAGACACGACAATTTTTAGGGTCATGGCATGATTTTTTAGGAAAAAATTGACTATTTTTTCTTTACCACGCATTGCGCTATTTTTACAAATATCATGATTTTTTCGCTTGAAAAATTTGACGACTTGAAAAATCTCGTGATTTTTTAGGAAATCACCAATTTTTCAGCAATTCTTTTTTCTATGGTGGATATATAAAAAAGGAACTGAGTGCAATACCGATGTGAAACAAAATACATTAGTAACAAAGCTTTAAATGGCCTATGGAATCCACAACAGAGCGTGCTACAAGCCTATAAGGTATTATCCTGCTATATATCACTGATATGTTAAAGTTAGTGCAATTGCAAGACCCATTCTCAAGGAGGATGGTACCCTAGTCAGTAAACTAGGGGAGTAAGACCCTAGAAGGTACCCTAGGGCCCCCAATAGTCTCATGGGTTCTTGATATGGGACCAAGCAATTTGATGCCATGACAAAGTCCCTAACATATGGTTAGGCCCCCTATATGTTTCTAGGGTATTATGGTCTGGGACTAGATATTTTCTTGGACTAGATATTTTCTTGGAAACGATGTCCAAGCACATCCTGTAGGTTGAGACAGAGACTTCTTGGTCTAGGACCAAGCAGTTCTTGCAGGAGCATTCATGGCCAATTAACTAGGTGAATCTTGGTCAAGTTGACCAAGATATGATGATATGTGATGTGCTCTCTCCTAATTGGTTATTGCAAGTGTCAAAACCCCAAATTTTCACAAAAATTTAAAATTTTGAGATAACAATAAATGCTAAAACCTACGGTCTACTAACAGCTAACGGTTTGCAATAAAGGAAACAGTCAAGTAATCAATTTCACTAAATCTTAAAGGTACTCCAGTTTCACTATACTGCTCAGACAAGAATTTCTTTTTGAAATACCTCTTAAAGGTACTCCAGTTAACTTCTTTCTCTTTTATACCCTTAACTCTCTTCAAGTCCTGCCACCAAATGTCAGCCTTTCCTGAGAGGTTATATATATCCATCCTAGCCTTTAACTGGTTAGAATAATTATATATTTGGAAGTACTTCTTCATCCCAGAAAACCAGGATTCAGCTTCCTCGCCCTTCTCAATCTCTCAATTAAAAATTGGTGGTTTTATCTTTTTGATTTCCCCGGAGATTTTCTCATAAGGTTTGTATTTCCTCTTTTTAGTGTACAAAATATCATCACTATTTTCACTAGTAGTATGGTAATTTTGTTGTTCACCAAACACTTCAGAAGACAAACTACTTTCAGTTTTTGTATGTTTCATCTTTTTAGATTTTTGTTGATGACTGGCATCTTCTGATTATGATCTTCTACCCCTACCCTCAGTTTGAAACTTTTCAATTAGGATATGATTCATCTCTTCTTGAGCCCTCAAAATCCTTTCATTTTCTCACTTTACAGACTCCATTTTAGTTTTTAAGTCTTTTACAGTTTGTAACAATAATGAGGAATTGGTAGTTAAATCCTCTGGTATAGGATTTCTTGGTAAATTTTCTATTTCAATAACTGGAGACTTCTCCTCTACATACTCTTCCAGCCTTTCCATACCTTCCTGTTAAACTTTAGAAAAACAATTCTCTGTTGATTAACATTTAAAAACAAATTATGTCAGCATAATAATTTAATTTACTATTTTATCACTAGTACATGTGATCAATTTTGCCACGTTAGTTTTCCACGTTAGTTTTACTTTCATGGAAAAATCAAGGGTAAATTATGCATTTTTACAATTTTTTTTAAGAAGCCCCGACTTTCGTCGCTGTATCCATGCCAGACCGTCGCTATAGAGACGGCACCGTTTTTTGTTGACTTATAAAACGGTCAAGGCATCGATATAGCGATGGCCAGTTTAAGCACGCAGGTTATGTTAGATTTTTTTGTGAATTTTGTTCAGCGCGCGCGATAATCAGCTGAATAATGTGTGGTTTCAAGCCGAAGAGATTTTTCCAGTGAATAGAACTCCAGAGGTCCGGGAACATGTGTTTTGGATTCCCGTTTCATAGTCCTATTATGAGCTTGCACAAAAAATAGAGGTATTTGCTTTGGGGGCCATGGACTGCAAGGGCCATGGACAGAATATTTCTCATTTGAAGCTTTTGAATGGTGAGTACTATACCATATTTCCTTCCACAAAGCTAACAATTTTGCAGTTTCTTTGCGATGATATAATGGAGGGTTGTTGTTTCACAAAGTGTCGTAAGAGCTTTCATGTCCCATGTGCCCTTTCTACTCCAGAATGCGGATGGGATGTTGTAAGAATTTGAAACCTTGTCTCCTAAGTCTTCTGAAGAACATTATTCAGGTTTACAGACAGAAAAACTAAGAGGGGATTGTGCCATTTTGTTTCCCATGTTTTCTGCAGGATAATTTTGTAATGCTCTGTCCTACTCATTCATCACGCAAGTTTCCAAATGAAAGGAGATCACGTACAAGTTCAAGGCACAACAGTTCCCTATCAAGAAAGGGGCAGCAATTTGCTAATAAGGGAACGCTGCTTAGGTCATATTGTAAATCTACTTTTAACTTGTGGGAGTATTTACTTTTTAAATCTCAATACTTTATTGGATTTCACTTATCTGTATTTTTTACCCATTCAAAATTTTCAGAGGAGACAAAAGTCCAGGTAGACAGCAAGCTGATAAAGGTTCCCAGGCAAGTCAAGCTTGGACATGGCCGCTGGAACAGTATTGCAAATGGGTTCTGTGTGGTTCTGCATTGGATTCTACTCAGAAGGTATTGCATGTTTTTTCCCTTTATGTGTGTGTTTTAACTTCAAATCGACTTGCCCATTGAAACTATGTGCTATATGTTCTCAGCAATTCTCATTTTTAATGCAGGAGCAACTTCATAATTTTGCAAGACTCACTGGTGCAACGATATCAAAAACATGGAGTCCTGCTGTGACCCATGTGGTTGCATCTACCGATGCAGATGGTGCTTGTAGAAGAACACTAAAATTTTTGATGTCAATCTTGGAAGGAAAGTGGGTTCTTAAGATAGATTGTAAGTTTATCTGATAGTCATGGATGATGCCTTCAAATGTCCTTATATATACTTTCTTTTCTTAAATGCTTCTGGTGTATATTAGTTCTAAGAGTTCCTTCACTTTACAAAACATTCATCTTCAGCTAATGGTCATACTCATTTACAGAAAAATATGTTTTCAGGGATTGTTGCATGTATGGAAGCAGGGCATCCAGTAAATCAAGAGCCATTTGAAATAACTCATGATATCCATGGCACCTTTGAGGGACCAAAGCGTGGCCGAGCTCGAGTTGAGAAAAAGGTGTGGCAATATACCAAGGAAAAGCATTTTAGAGTTTCTAGTTGGTAAAATTGCTAATGTTTTGATAAATTGATCTCTTGCCAAACTGTTGATGGTAGTTCAAATTTATGTACAAAACTACTGTATAATATTCTTATATTCTCCACAATGTTAGAATTTTTCTATTACATTCTAATTTTTGCTATAATATTCACCTTCGAACAATATTTTCCCATTTCTTAGAGGAGGAAGACTCCCCGG